>OW804097.1:9771171-9916171 GCA_942159475.1 Sthenelais limicola
CACGCTATGGTAGCGTATATAGAAACGTTTGTTACCTCATTTCGGTTGAGCTCTTGTTGAATGTGACTTCATCCTTGGACATGAGTAGAGTGAGTGTGGGTGTGTTGGCGCTCCCTCCCCCGTCACCATCCAGATTCTCTCCATTCACACGGAAACCACCCGCCATCAGGAAATGCACCCTTCAAGGACAATTATTAATAGGCCTACATGTATTGATTTAAAGATTTCAATTTGTTTTAACGCCACAACTAGCATCCCAGCATGTTTTGTTTTAATGACTGAAGTTTTATTTGATGTTCTAGTATACATGGGTCAGATTTTTAGAAAATGTAGGCCTACAATTTGGTAGCTGCATACATTTAGTAAATTCTGCTACATTAGGCTGAAAAATGAAGAATACCGGGTATATCTGAGTATATTTGGTATCGCATTGATTTAAAGTATCAGTTCTGTTACGTTAATATAATATATGGCCTGGAAGGCATTTGTTTAACGACGCTGGCACACCACTATTTGTGGATATAGGCCATAGGCCTTTACAATTACAGCTTTACATCGGGGACCATGAATTTCGAATTTCGAACATTTTCTGAATGCCTTTCAAGTGAGAAACCTTTGGGAGGGACCCAGGATGAAAACTCACTCTACTCGGCACCGGCCTGGGATTGAACCCCAGACCTCCCGCTCGCAGGTTAAACTGCATTCTGAAGCTCATTTTTGTCTTTAATAAATGGGGGTTATTTGAGAGGATTGGTGAAGGTGAATTGTACATTTTCTGAAAATCTGACCCCTATACCTGAGACACTGGTCGATGCCCTCAAAGAAGATGAAGAGTTCTTTGCCCAGAGTTTGAACTCCCGTGCATGCACGACCCAGGAGCACGTGGAACGGAGAGGACAGAACTGATGACGTCACTGATTCCGGGGCCCCGTCTCCCTCCTCATTCTCTGCCTTCCTCTTCCTCTTCTTCAGGAACTAGAAAATGGAATATGGGCCAGTTATTATAGCAAATGGCATGATGGAGGGTTCAAACTGATCGAGACCCCTCAGAAAACGGGACGAACCCCGAAGGGGTGCGTTCCCGTTTTCTGAGGGGTCGAGATCAGTTTGAACCCGAACAGAGTGCCATTTGCTATTTATTACTTATAGCAAATGGCACGATGGAGGGTTCAAACTGATCGAGACCCCTCAGAAAACGGGACGAACCCCGATGGGGTGAGTTCCCGTTTTCTGAGGGGTCGAGATCAGTTTGAACCCGAACAGAGTGCCATTTGCTATTTATTACACACTCTATTTGGATGTTAAAAAGTAAATTTAACTTGTTTAGCCTATAGTTTAGCTCGAGGAAGCTTAATTCACCGCAATTTGTAGGCCTAAGTTACGCGGTTGGGATGACGTCATCTGGCTGCACCAATGAAATTGCGTCTTTGGCCGAACTGTACACGTGAACGATTCGGATCGACCGAACTGCACCCCCAAACTGCACCTTTCTAACTGCTCATGTGTGTAATAAAACTTCAATATACATATGGTATGCAATGAAGTACGTCCATGGAGGACAATACGTATTTAGTCCTACATTTGAATTATTGTTGCTTGTTAAATGTTTTTGGCCTTTAACTGAATGAAAAATATATATTTTCATCGACCTAAAATGTCTGTAGGTTACTCACTATATATAACAATTCTAGCTAATTCTTCAATTTTAATAGAATGTTGACAGGGGAACGACCGGAACAACTGGGAATCTCCCAGAAGTCTGTCGGGCCTGCTTGTCTTTCTATATATGTAAATGTAATTTTTGACAAATAAAAAATTGTTCAAATCAAATCTCAACACCAAAAATGTATATAGCAGAAATGTAATAGCGATAGTTCAGGGTTGGGAGCAAGACCGGGCCTGGCCCGAGCCCTTCAATAAATAATATGTCCTATATGCCACTATTTTATTATATCCTAAATATTAATAAAAATATGTACGGTACCAAAAAAATCAAATCAAATGGAACAATGGATTTATCAATATCTAGAAGTTTACGAGGCCAAACATCAATTTCATGTTCTCTTAGAATATTATATAAAAAGATTCTCTCAAATTGTATTCTTAGAATATAAATATTCACAAATATTTTAATTTACTTGACGATGGTTCCACGGAAATAACACCAGGAAGGAAATGAGCAAGTTTCGGTTTTTTGTATTTATTTCTCAACGTTTCAATCCTTCATCGGGAGAATGGTTCTCTCACTTCTCTCAAATCTTATTCTTAGAATATAAAAATTCACAAGGTCAAATATTTTAATTTACTATTTAGGAAAATATATACTCGATCGTTTTTCTTTCCTACTTAATATTTTAATTTTCAAATAATCAAAAAAAGCTGAACTTTCGGTTAACATTATTTGTTTTCGAATCATCATTTTCAGACTAATTTAGCAGAATTTACTAAATGTGTTGTTGAGCTGCGGATTGTACAATTTTCTGACGATCTAGCCGACCCTTTCGCCCCCGATGACAAACCCAACGCTCGCTACCGCCTGCACTGCAGTATCTGCCGTCAATATTCCCAGCATCCAGCCGGTCTCTACTCACCTTGTCTACGGCATTTCCTTTAACACCCTTTACTACTTGTCCTGTAACTCTTCCTCGCAGTTTCTCACCCTTCAGCTTGCAGCCTGGCCCCTCTACCATGTTGTTTCACAAGCAGGCAACTAATAATTCCAGGACACGAGCGTGGAACGTGCAATATTCCGCGCCCCGCCAAATTCTGGTCTTATGCAAGCAATCGTGCTGATGACCGGTGGCGACACCTGGGGTTTTGTTCTGAAGGCAGAGACTCCCGCTCCAGTGGCCGCTGTACGATCATCGTGGCGTCGTCATAAACTATGATGGTACATTTTATTAAATTTAGGCCTAATTCAATTCAATTCAAGATGTTATTTATTCATACCTAAAAGCGACGTACAAATCAGAGCCATACTTCAGAAAAAGATTTTCTCGGTCTAGAGGAAAAGAACATTTAATTTTTTTAAATAATTATTATTTTTAGACGTTCCCGCCACTTGCCCCCCTGCCCCTGCCCCCCCCCCCCCCCCCCCTCCCCGCCCCCGCCGACCTTAATTTTTTAGCACCAATATATATATTTTAATGTGATAATATTAAATAAGTTATGATAGGCCTTATAGTTTCATGAGATTTTGGATTTTTTCGGTTTCATTTGTTTACTCAATTAGGACAGCTTGAACGGTTTTGTTCGATTAGATGTAACTGAAATATTATATTGGCCTCAAATGAATCAAAAAGAAATTCTCTCATGTATACCAAGGTGATTCGTATTTAACACGTCGGGTTTAGCAACAACAAAAGCATTTTGAATCTATTTACAACTTTTATCCTTTTATTGAGTTGAGTTTATTGAGTTCTTTTCTCCCTTTGTTACATTATAATGAGTGAGTACAACGAAACAATATGTGATGTGTTTCAGGAAAATGTGTCATAAGTCGCAAAAATAATATTTTTCAAAGCGTTATTTTACAAGATCACATTATTTGAATCTTCTGATTTTTGGGGAGTGTGGCACTTATGGATATGTCAATCGATGTATCAAATTTCAGGACAATCTATGTAATATATCCTTTCGTTTTGAAGGTCCTCATATGGACTACATTTAGTCACTTTACTGTTTATTGACCCCCAGAAATATTGGAAACTTTTTTTTCAAAAACGAAAATATCAAACTTAAAATCTAGGAATATGTATTAAATTATTCGACTGTTTACTATCATTGGAATCGGCTTGATCTCATCTGTTCAAATATAATGGTATCTCAAAATCCATTTTTTGCGACTTGACTCATTTTCCTGAAACACATCACATATAATACTGCTGAATTATGCTGGAAAATGATGAATACCAGCTGGGCTATATCTGAGTATATTTGGTATCGCGTTGTTTTAAAATATGTATTCTGCTATGTAAAACTGTATTTTGAATCTCTTTTTTTGTCTTACATTTGGATTATCTGAGAAAATTAGGGAAGGCGAATTGTACATTTTGTGGCACGTATTTACAAGGAGTAAGCTAATAGTTCGCCAAAAATAGTTCGCCAAAAATAGTTCGCCAAAAATTCGCCAAAAATAAAATTTCATGTTTATTTTATTTTTAGAGTTGAATTATAAGGTCGGTTCAGGTATCAGCAGTGCGGAGTACCTCATAGGACCGCCCGAGGGAGTCACTGAGCCTATGAATCGCCCGAGAGGTGTCGCCCCCTAGTTTTGCCAGTAGATATCAACTGCTGCAACAGATTCAAACAGTCATTGAATTGAATTGTAAAATACTTAATTTGTCTGATGTTATACAGGTACAAGTATGAAAGATTAACAAATAGGTGACCAGGCTTCTGGATAAAATCCAGCTCTTCCACCCGCCACCTCATGATAGAAAGACTATACTAACAGAGATTTAAAAGCCTTACCTCAGATTCAAACAACCATCAAAAGCCCCATTAAATAGTGGGTGGACAAGTATTATTTTACGCGTGTTGAAGTCCACTTTCAAACTGTGCTAGAATTTTCTGATTTTTTTTATTAATTAATCTGAAGAATGATAGTCTTTTTGAGAATAATATACACTGCATAATGGTAAGCTGAATAAAAACCTTAAATACAAACTACAAAGTGCCTGCTATTGCTGTTAATGACTATTATTTGTGATGTGTTACAGGAAAATGAGTCATAAGTCGCAAAATTGATAGTTTTCAAGGTGATTTATTCACGAGATCCCTTTGTAGGAATGATGTATGAATACATTTACCAAATGCATGTATTTCGAAGATTTAGCTACATTTAATAACAGCATAATCCATGAAATAAGCTTGTACTTACAACTTGTTCTTTAATATTCTGAGGGCTATCCGGAGAGCCCCATTCCGGGTGATGTTTCTTCTGAAAGAAATTGAATGAATCAGTTAGTTATTGCACGTCTCTCGGAGTCTGTGTATGGAGAAGTGTGGGCGGGGGTGGGGAGAGCGAGAATAGTTTGTTTTACTGAATTTTATTGTATTTAAAGATTTTTATTCAGCAATAGAACATTATGTAACCATTATACTATTCTCAGGACGTGCTGATTTTACTTACAAAAAGTAACAGAATGTTGTGATAATTATATTAATCAGATAACAAAGTCATTCTATATACCTTTGATCTTGATACAATTACTAGAGAAACAATAAAATTTGTAAGAGCCTCGCACGTTAGGCATTATTTAACAAAAAATAAGAATAATAATAAAGAATCTCTAAAATCCAACCCCAGCGTTGTGTCTTATTCTAACAATCCTAATTCGTCTGAAGGATTAACATTTCACTCGATTTCCTGAACGAGACGGGTCGTGTATGGGTCAGATGTTCAGAAATGTACAATTGACAGCTATTGACAGCTCTACGTCATATTTAATGAATTCTGCTAAATTATACATATGGGTCAAATCGCCAGAATATGTACAATTCATCTTCACCAATCCTCTCAAATAACCTGAATTTAATTGGCAGATCATTTCAGAAAATCTTACCCATATCAAGCCAGAAATATTGCAAAGTTTGTTGTCATACACAAAAGAAATCAAACATAAAATACAGAAATACTTTTTAAAATATTCAATGTGAAAATCGTTAGGATCTACTTGATCTCATCAAATTCATGATGGTATCTCAAAATCCATTTTTCGACTTATGACTCATGTTTTTTGACAAATATTTAAGTAAAATATAAATATAAACCGTAATCCTTGTTTTTTTGTTTTTTTAAAAGGTTTTATTCAAACATATCCTGCCATCGTGGCTCTTACATTTCTAAGACAACAAGTGTGCAGTGTCCCTTATTTTTATAGTTTTTTTTTCTTTTTTTTCTATAATTTTCTCTCTCTTCACACAAGGTGGATCAGTAACACAAATGCTCTATTCTTAACAATGAGCAGCCGCCTAGCAGCTATAAATAATATGGGTTTTTCACCCTTATATAGATGACAAACACCGACCTCTTCTAGCATTTTACACCAGGAAATTGTTTTTCTGTCTAATCATTGTCAAGATAATCAATCTTCCTTACCCTGTCACGTTCCTGCATATTAGAAGCCTTCGAATTTTGATAAGTTTCTTTTTCAATTTTCTCCTTCTCCTATGTGCTGAAATAGAACATGAAATGCTTAAACACTCAAGAGAAAAAAGACTCAGGGTATATGGGTCAGATCACCAGAAAATGTACAATCGGCAGCTCTCAAACCGAAAAGTGCCATTATAATTCCATTAAGACCGCAAAATGTGATTATAATCCCATTAGAACACACCAACTCCTAGGCCAGGAAACGGATTAGCGAAGTAGGCGTCTAATCACGGACCTACCATTCTAATCTGATCTGAGGGTTTGGGCCCTTGGGCTATTGGATTATTTCTTCTGCATCTGGTTCACTTAATTTAGATAGATTGTATTAACCTTTAGCTAGATGACGTTTATGAACTGCTTCTCACTTTAAATACTCCTAGGTTAGATAGTAGAAAATAGCCCTAAAATTCATTTTGACATGTATTGTAAACTCAATTTTTTTTCCGGTAGCAACTAGTCAGGAACCCGCTGGAAGAGCTGGAAGTTACCTTTCAGATGCGTGTCTCCTTTTTGTACACCTTTCTTGTATGAATACAAAATGCTTTGAATTGAATTGAATTGAATCTACTAAGCAGGTTTTCCTGACAACCCTTAAATAATAATAAAACTACTTAATCTAACATCATGGCCATACGTGTCTCTCTTCTGTCTTATTGAAATGTCATTTTTAGATTTAAATGTTTTTTAAAGGTCTATCACATCACAGATATGTCATGTGTTACAGGAAAATGAACCACAAGTCGCAAAAGATGAATTTTAAGTTTGACATTTCTATTTTTGAAAAAAGCTGTTTGTAATATTTTGATGCGAATATTTTCTAGTAAAGTAGCTAAATACACTCTATAGGATGACTTTGGAAATGCAAGGATATTTTAATACAGTCCTGTTTTGGCCCCCTATAGCCCCACGATTTGGGTCTCCTTATGAATCCTAAGATTTCATTTCAAATCATGGTTTATATCAATTCAAAAACATAAATTAGGATTTGAAATGAAATCCTAAGATTCATCGGGAGACCCAAGTCGTGGGGCAATAGGCAGCCAAATCGGCCATGCGTCAGCCTTTAAGCACTGAATGATTTTTTATTTATTTTTATTCATTTAGGGCATAAACATCTACTGTTAGATCGAAATTGAAAAAAAACCGCCATATCCACCATGGCTGATCCAAGAACGAAAACATTTCACCAAAGAGATCTTGTAAATGAAACACATTGAACAGTATCAATTTTGCGACTTGTGACTTATTTTCCTGTAACACATCACATATATACCTACCCTTACCCTTGGCTGATGTTTGCAGCAGTTCCAATACGGAGCCCAGTTGTCTGCTCATTTCTCCAAGTTTCTTCATGACGGTGGTGGTGGGGTCAGTAACTGGGACGGAGGCATTCTCCTGCAGGAAGCCCTCCAGGGTGGTGAGGAGTGCGAGGAGGGCCACAGCCAGCGGCAGAAACCTCATTGTGTGGTCCTCTCCAGGTATAAGGTAGACAGAGTATCGTCCTGGGTCGCACAGAGGCCAGTTCCACAGGTATAAGGCTATTATGAAAAGGCCTGGGAGTTAATTAGGCCTATAACTTCCAGACCATACGAAGGTACAGGGAATGGGAAAAAAATTATCGAAAAGTGGTGAAAAAAATAAATCTAGCAACGCACGAAGACACCCGGGTAGGGTATAATGCGTTTTTCTTCTATATTCCTAATAATTTAATTGTATTGGCCTCAAATGAAATAAAAAAAGAAGAAGAAAAGCCAGCTGACCTGCTGGTTGGGTTTACTCCGCTGCGAAACGTCCGAATCTGCAGACTTTTCAATTTTTTTAATATGACCCCCGTCGCCCTTGTTCTAATCCATTGAGGGTAGGCCTATGTAAGGTTATATTGCGTAGATCTCCTTTTGTTCCTGTCGGTGTATTATTTATCTTTCCGGAGATTTCTTGCAGCAGGAATGAAGGGCTTTGTACCAGTGTTGTGTTAATAGCCCTGAGATATGGAGGATTTGTTAATATATTGAATAAAGTCTGCTCTAGCTGCTTGGTGGGGTTGTGTTGCCCTCAGTGTGTGTGGTGCTCCGTGTGCAGTGTTATATAATAGTTTTGATCACAGCACCCCCACCATACCAGAGTAGCTCATTTGTGGGTCAGATTTTCAGAAAATGTACAATTGGCAGCTGTACACATTAAATAAACTCTGCTAATTTAGGCTGAAAAACGATGAATACCAGATATATCTGAATATATTGTGTAGTTCTAAAATATCTATTCTGCTATGTTAAACTGTATTTTGAAGCTAAATTGTGTCTTAAACTTTTGTTTTTAGGAAAATGAGTCATAAGTCGCAAAATATAGATTTTGAGATGTCTCCATATTTGAAAAGAGGAGATCAAGCAGATTCGAATGATAGTGAACACTAGGACACCTAATAAATATTTCTATATTTTAAGTTTGATATTTTTATTTTTGAAAAAAAAGTTTGCAATGTTTCCCGATGCCAGTAAAGTAACTAAATATACTCCATACTTCAAAACGCAAGGATATATTTAATACAATATCCCGAAATTTGTTACACAGATTCATATGACTATAAGTGCTAAAATCCAAAATATTCAGAAGATTCCAATAAAGAGATCCTGTGAAAAAAACACTATGAAAAATATCAATTTTTGCGACTTGTAACTCATTTTCCTGCAACACATCACATTTAGTATATTCTGCTGAATTAGACTGAAATCTTGCCAATGCTAAGTATGTCTAATTATATGGTATTTTGTTGATTCAAATAATCTCAATTTCATTTTGAACCTCTTTTTGGTCTTAAATAGTGATCTTTTATGTTCAACTTTATTTTGAGCCTCTTTTAAGTCATACAAAAATATGGACGTAATTATTGGATGCTCTAATGTTTACTATCACTGGAATCCATTTCAACCCCTTTTTTCCAAATTAATATGATGATATTTCAAAATCCATTCTTTTGTGACTTGTGACTCATTTTCTGGAAACACATCACAAATGTGTAGAGCTGCCAATTGTACATTATCTGTCGTCCTGACCCAATATCAATATCTTGTACAAAGTTACAACACAATAATCAGTCTAATGATGTTGATAGGCTGTCTGCATTTTATGGCCCCGGCGCCATTTCTCGCCAGTAACTATACCGTATCTAAAATTAGCCGTGTAAATACGATACAGAGACCTGGAAAGATAGAGGCTATCCTTTGTTATGCACTTGTCGATTGCAACCCCACCCCCACCCCCACCCCCGGAGGTATGGGGAAATGTTCTGGGCATGTTGGCAAATATGATGAAATCCCCGTACCCCAGCCCAAGAAATTTGTGTAAATCCCCGACCACATGGGGCATATTTTCCACATTATTATTGCAGATAAAAATGATAAAAAAATATAAACTCTGACGGACATTCCCCCACCTAGGGGAATGTTACTGCGCTAAACTAAGGGAAATCCCCGCCTGGGTGGGGGCATATTTTGTGTGAGGGGGGGGGGGGGGGGGGGACGGGCACAATTGACAAGTGGGGGTAACTTTGATTTTCTTTTAGGAAACCACCTTCCTGGGACTCAAATAATAAAGTCTATTTCTTAATAAGAGTTGCTCTACCTCCTCAAGTTAGGAAGACCTGTTGTAAGCTGCTCGGTACAGATAACGTCCATACACTCTAGGTCCAAACCCTCAGAGCAGATAAGAATGGTATGTCAGTGATTAGACGCCTACTTCGCTAATCGGTTTCCTGGCCTATGACTCGGCGTTCTAATGGGAATATAATGACATTTTGCGGTCTCAATGGAATTATAATTGCACTTTGCGGTTTGAAGCAGGAGGCTTTCCCTTCGTTTGAAGGGACTCTCTCATCTTTGGACCTAGACTACATATTCAACAGTCCCTTTCTCCTCTATACTAGTCAACCTTTCCTTTTCGTGTGGGGTCATTAAAAATTACGTAACGTTTTTTTGCCTCAAATTAGATCCCCACCCCCTGGAATGCGTAATGCAATGTTATACCTATGGGACCCTATAAACACTCTAGGTCCAAACCCTTAGGTCAGATAAGAATGGTATGTCAGCCTACCTCGCTAATCGGTTTCTTGTCCTAGAACTCGGCGTTTTAATGGGAATATGATGACATTTTGCGGTATTACTGGAATCATAATGACTCTTTGCGGTTTGAGGCGGAAGGCTTTCCCTTCGTTTGAAGGGTCTCTCTCAAGTTTTAGCCTAGACTGCTAACACATGGTCTGACACCCCTCGAGCGTTAGGCCTACGTGAATGGCCCCTGTTCTTTTTAATTCCATTTTTTTAATTCATAAAACAAATAAATGATTCATTATCGATATCATTATTATTTCCCTCAAGGTTAATGAATAGACTAGCACTGTGATAGCCTTGTGGTCATACCAGAAGGTAATTCATCTTGGACAACTGAATGGCATAGGCCTATAATAGTTTTTTTTTTGTAAAAAAATGGTTTTATCCAGCATGACCTGCCATCGAGGCTCTTACGATTCTAATCACAGGTTGACTGCATCCCTTTGAGGTTTTTTATTTTTATTTTCAAATTTTCTATCGCTCTACTACCATCGATTACCAGTGTTGGGACATCTCTCTACGGTAGGGTTATATATGGGTCAGATCTTCAGAAAATGTACAATTGACTACTTGTATACATTGAGTAAATTCTGCTAAATTAGGCTGCAATTTGGTCAATACTAGGTAAATTTGAGTATATTCAGCATTGCATTGATTCTAGCAATCTGTTTGGTTAGGTTGAACTGTATTTTGAACCTTATTTTTTTTACTGAAATGTGGGTTATTTGAGAGGATTAGTAAAGGTGAATTGTACTGAATTGTATTTTCTGAAACTCTGACCTATATATAACAGACAAAGTTTTAACCTTCATCCCCCTCCATAGGCCTATAACAGTTAATGCTAGATATGGAATGTAGGCCTACATAGTTTTACCCCGACATCAACTCCCCTGTGAATCAAGATGGTGGCCATACAATTCCCCTATTATAAAACCTTTCCCACATTAATCTTTTACTCTATTTGTTTAACAAGGTTTTATCAGTTCACAACCACATCCGCCGCGTTTTCTCACGCCCTCTCTATCTCAAAGGTCATTACTCTAGTTTTATCAAATCAGTTTCTTAAAAAACTCGAGATTAATGTCCAAAAGTGTGAAGATGTTGTTTCTGCTGCCAGATAAAAGCCCCCCCCCCCCCCCCCCCACAAATAAAATAAAATAAAAATAAATGTGTTTCCAATTTATCTGGCTGATAACCAGGTAGGATCGAGGGGTGGTAACTTTTTTCTTTAGGAAACCACCTCCCTGGAACTGAAAGAAATGTCTATTTATAATGATAGCTATTTTAAACAAGGAAAATGGACTTTTTGGCTGTTTCGGGTAAGGAAAACCAGTTTTCCTGCTTTTATTAGTTTAAAATCCAAAATAAATCAGGCATGGTCATAAAACTTTTAGGTAGAGTAAGGTTTTTCTAGGTAGGGGGGGGGGTAAATCGGAAACACACCTATTTCTTCTGCCTAAATGGCCACGTTTATATATATATTTTAAGTCGATATAACACAAAAACTAGGACCTCAGCTATTTTTTATTTGAAGTTGTATTCAGGTGGTAGATATGTAAGTTATGAGTATGATTCCAACGTTTTGGATGCGTGGCGATCCTTCATCAGGGAATTGTTGACTTGATGATTTCATGGGGGTTGTTATACTATTGTATTTAATTAATAGTACAGGCTTGGGGCAGCACTGGTAATACATGAGGGGGTATACCACCAGCTATAGATACAGTAGGGGGTATACTCTCATAGGCGAAAAACATATAACATACAATTATAACACGGTATCAATATATAACAAGGTACGGTATATTAAAATTGTGCAGTTTGGGTAACCATAGTTACTTGTCAACATCGTAGAAGGTCCCGTCGGAAGAACTGTCTCTGACGGAGACGAGAGTCCTATTTTCATATAGACCTTGTGTACAACAAAATGAAAATAAAGTTTCAATAATATATATATATATGTAGTGAACCCCCGGATATCTCGATTACCAATCCGGGGCTGTAGGCTCTCCTACAGGTAGTTTATCAGTAAATGGTGACACTAGTTATCCAGCCCGCGATAACCTTCGTGCTATTACTTAGACAACCCAGGTTCGATTCTCCTCTCGACTAAGGGAAAGTAAAACATGGACAACGATCTCTGTTTCCGTAGCTTTATTTCCCCCACAGTGCAATCACAAGGTACATGGTCAGCCGGGCTAACCAAGACATCTGACGGAAAGGATTTCCGGAATAGTCACAAATACAATCCGTACAATAACAAGGTGTGTACAAGTAAATGGCAAGATGTTCTTCGTACAGGAATAAGTGATACAGGAGATACACAATACATCACAGTTATGCAATACAGTACGTATTCTGGTCAATTACTTAGACAACCCAGCCCAACCTTGACCTTGAAGGCCGACCCGGTTATATAAGAGTTAAAACAACAGCAAGCTATACTAGACTTGCGCTAATCCTCATATCCACTACAATACCCCCTCCATAATTTATAGATTCAATGCAGAAAGATGAAAGGTAATCTGTAACTAGGGTAAAGCTTAACATTTCATTCAAGGTAAAAACGGAACAGATCCGAAAGGCTTGAAAGGCTGAGCGAGCGGAGCTCCAACCTTGACCTTGAAGGCCGACCCGGTTATATAAGAGTTAAAACAACAGCAAGCTATACTAGACTTGCGCTGATCCTCATATCCACTACAATACCCCCTCCATAATTTATAGATTTTTAACCCAACGGAGTAACACAATCTACAATATGTAAATTATTATAAGGCAATGTGTATATAAAATAAGTAAGAAGTAAAGCACCAATAGAGAATTAACAATGCGAATTCAAAAGTACAGGCAGGAGCAATATAGTGACCCGCGCACGTTATACAATAATCGCGACATCTCTAATTACAGCATGGGAATCATTCGGATTCAACATACTCAAACAGCCTTTGACAAGAAGGAGCTTCAGTAGACCTGCTACAGCTATATGTACAATATGTCAAGTAAAGTAATAACCTTTAGGCTGGAAAAACTTCTCACTTTCCGCACGGAAAAAAAAATTCTTTCCGGGGGGTCCGGGGTCGGTAAGCAGTTAGCATCAGAGCATCCGTGACAAGTCCGGCATCCGTATTCATCAAGAGTCGGTTACATCAGTGACATCAGGGGTCCCCACTTCCGTTCGTCAGGGAATCAAGTCATCATCAAGTCCGTCCGGCCATTCGTCGTCATCAAAATCTCAGTCCGTAAGTCACATCCGTGGGCATTTCGTCCCGGTTTGCACGCCCAGCACACAGTAGCTGGACCTACTTCTCCTTCTGCTCAGTGTCCTCCATTCCGTGCTCCGGAATATCGGCAGGATCAATCACTGCAGGAGTTGTAGGCCTGTCTCTTCCAGGGGTCACTGGCATTGGTGGCATCATCTGGAATGACACGGGCATGGCGGGGTTTGGCACCAAACCACCGCTCACGGGTTGGGCACCCATGAACTCATTCATGAGGCGACCAAACATGAAAAACCGCTGCATGCTATGTTGGTCCATTAGCATAGGAGCAGGGGTTGCGGGGAACGGAGAAGGCATAGGCACTTCTTCCGTCGCTAGGTCAGGTCGCTGACTCTGAGTGGCACTAGTCACAGTACTACTCGGGACACTTCGGGGCACTTGGGACTGAGGCTGGAGACGGGGTTCTCTCCCGGCGTCTTCCAACTCTGCCCGGAGATTTCCAATAATCTCCTCTTGGACACGGATCTTGTCGTCTCTCTCTTTTAGTCCACGTCGCTGGTCTCGGATCAGACGAGCGTTGCAACGGTTCTCCTCTCTGAGTGTTGCAAGCTCCTGCACTTGGTCATGGATCGTTTGCAGCTGACGCAGGGGCTCCGCTAGCGTATGGAGCACCTCATTGACTCTGGTCTCAACGGTCAGGACTGCTTCAGAGGCTTGCTCTAAAACTTCCCTCACCGCGGTCTCTCCGGTTGCCAACAGCTCAGCAGTCGGGACAGGAGGGGGTAGTTGCGCTACCAACCCTTCAGCTGCTTGCTGAGCACACGTCGCTATCCTCTTAGGGGTAGGTGGAATTCCATAGCTACTGCTTCTGGAATTAGATCGGGATCGATCTCTCTTCTTGCCTTTCTTGCCGGACTGAGCTTTAGAAGAGCTCGGAGCTCCGGCAGCAGCACTGGCAGCTGGCCTTGCAAATCCAGTGTCCTTGGAAGCAGCTTTCGTTGCCTTCCGCCGGACTAGATGCAAATCAGCATTCGTAAGATACGTTGTCCGCATGAACAGCGTATTCACCTCCCTGGTCGGCGTGACGGTTTGGGCTTTCTCCACGGCTTTGTCACGGCTAGACTTGTGAGCCACCTTCTCACCGTACTGAAGGTGTCGTACCAGCTCGATACGTCTGTCTAGTCTTTGCAAACAGGAGGAGGACGGGCAAGTCCACACCTCTCTCCGGGTACCATGTTCCTCACAGAAGTGGCGGAACAGGCGCTCTCTAGTGGCGTAGGTCTTGACGCCAGAAGTGTTCATTCGTGGACACCTACACACCGCGAAGGGGCAACGGAAACCGGGTTTCCACAGTTCCGCAGCATAAGCCACCTTCTGGTACGTGCCTGCATCCGTTTGCTCTTTACGGAACAGGCTTGGCCACAGCCGAGTCTCATACCTCTCCATGAGGTTGTCCGTAAACTTGGCAGACTCATCCTCACTCTCATCATCGATCGGGACAAACTTCCCGGGGACGTCTGTGGAGGGATCAATAGGGTACAACTCCGTGCCTTCCTCATACAGGGTACGGAGGTTGGCTACCTTCTCCACATCACGGAACCGAGCGCTTCTCACACTCAGTCTCTCTCGGTGAACTTTCATCACTCTCTTCTTGGGGGTTTTGGCCACGGGTTTGCCTTCCGCGCCCTTAGGCTTAGTCACTGCGGAGGCTCCGGCCACACCAGGCGAATCGATATCCATTCGCTCTATGTTCACGGACAAGGGGCGCAGCCCATGCTTCTTGTCCGCACTCCGCCCTCGCTCTCTGCCAACCCGGCCTCTGCCGGGGGACCTGGACTGACCACGTCCAGCAGTCCTCTCGGTGGCATTACTCCGGCCTCTGCGCGGAGATTTGCGGGGGGAAGTTCTCTTCTCCGTGGGCTCAATCTTCACGGAGTCCGGGTCTTCCTGAGCGGCGTCTGACAAGGCCTGAGCGAACTCTGCCTCACTCAAAGCCTGGAAGGGGGCGACCTCATCTTCACCCTCCTGCTCTAGGAGTTTCGCCTCCACTTCCACCGGAATCTCTTCCTCCGTGGTCTCTCCGCTCAGACTCTCATCGTCTTCGTGTCGGCTCTCGGTCCGGCTCATCTTGGGTCATACAGAAATCTCACGGAAATCACACGGAAATCACACAGGATTCTCTCAGGCACTCTCAGGGGTTAAGTTGGCAGCTTTTTAGTTCTCCGATCCTATAACATAAACATTAAAGTTCTAGTCACGGGAGCGGATGCAGCCGGAACATCTATTTACACATAACTTAGGTAAAAAGTTGCCCAAAAAGACAACGGATACAACTAGTATGATCTCTCCGAGTATTCTAGTTATAAAATACACAAGCCTGAGAACATAGAATGTACCAAACAAGCTAGATAATCGAAAAATCATCGTAGCGTGGCCCGATTCATGTCCACATCCAAGATGGCGGTTGGGTCGTAGCTTCGGTGCTCTATCTCCCCACACTAGAAACACCGAAACTTACGTCTTATACTAGACGCACACCTCTGTGACAACCATCGGTATCATGTTAAAATACCTCTCTTCCTTCATAGCAATCATACAGAATCAATTCATACAAGTTTCATGCGACAAATCAACTCATAGAACGATCACAGTAGAAAGCGTACTTACAGGTCAGAGTCCAGGAGCAAAGTGAGCCACAAGGCGGAGCGAACTGGTGAACCCGGATGCAGCCACCTCTAGCGGCACCCTGATGCAACGCTAGTTCACTTAACCGCCACGCTACTACAGCGCCATGCTCCTGCCACTGCCTGACGGATAATGTTACCCGGTTTTGCATGCTTAGATCAGTTACGCTCCCCGTGACTGAGGTTTTTGACTGTACGTAAACTGACTACTTCTCCACTGAGACAGGGTGGAGGGGAATTCCAGTGAATTCACCCAACAATGACACTGCAGGGACCCAATGAGGAACCCAAAGTGCCCTGCAGTCTTAGGTCCATGCATAGCATGAAACACCTCTGAGCGGAGCGCAGTAGGAATTATCTTCCGCAAGTACGTTCTTCCGGTGCTTGGCCGAACCCATTCATAGCACAAGACACCGTTTCTCATCACAAAACTCCCCCTGTTATGGATGTAGGTACAGTATTCATCGGACTCCGCGGACAGGGACTGCTTGTCCGGGACCGGTTTAGTACCTTCCAATACATCGATAACTCTCCGGATCATGGGGTCGCTCTGCTGGGCTTTCTGGATCACATCTTCCTGCGGCGCTAGACTGACTGTTGCCGTTGCGACAACTGCATCATGCGCTCCGCAGTCTGCACAGTCAACGCGGACACACTTCCGAGTCGGAACTCTAGAAAGGGCGTCAGCATTCACATGTTTCTTTCCGGCTCGATGGAGAATCATGCTCTGATCCAGACCGAACTCCTGCATCTGAGTCAACCAGCGTGCAAGCATGTCCGTCGGATCTTTAAAGTTCAATAGCCAACGCAGGGAGGCGTGGTCAGTTCGCACAATGAAGTTTTGGTTTCCTAACAAGTAATGCCGGAACTTCTTCAGGTAGGTTAGTACTGCTAAGAGCTCTCTCTTCGTGGCGCAGTAATTCCGTTGGGCTTTATCCAAGCTGTTGCTGGCATACCCAAGGACTACCTCCTTCTCATCTTGTATCTGCGAAAGCACACCCGCCATGCCGAACCCGCTAGCATCCGTGTCTAGGATGAATTTCCCTTCCTTTTGGGGATATCCCAGCACCGGAGCCGAGGTTAGCAACTCTTTTATGCCCTGGAAGGCCACATCACATTCCGGAGACCATTCTATGGGCTTAGAATATCTCTTCTCCCTCCCGGCGGAGTTCACAACTTCTTGCAAAGGAGCGGCAACTATCGAAAAGTTCGGCTGGAACTCACGGTAGTAGGATGCAAATCCCCAAAACTGCCGAATCTCCTTATCATTTTTCGGAATTGGCCACTCGCGGACTTTCTGTACTTTCTTCGGGTCCGCACAGATGCCTTTGTGTGACACAATCCGACCCAAGTATTCCACTTCTCTGCGGAATAGTTCGCATTTCTTGGGTTTCAATTTCAATCCGAACTCCCGGATCTTCTCGAGCACTTGGCGTAGATTTAGGAGGCACTCCGCAAAGGCTTCCCCAAATACTACTACATCGTCCAGATATACCAGACACGCTTTCCAACGGAGATCGCCTAGCATACGATCCATCATACGTTGAAAAGTGGCAGGGGCGTTGCACAATCCAAAGCTCATTACTTTGAATTGGAACAGCCCTGCGCTAGACAGGAAAGCAGTTTTCTGCTTGCTCTCTTCGTCCATCGCGATCTGCCAATACCCACACTCCAGGTCGAGGGTGCAGAACCACTGGTTTCCGCCTAACGCCTCGACGCATTCGTCAATACGAGGGAGTGGGAAGCTATCCTTCACAGTCACGGAATTTAACTGGCGGTAATCGACACAGAAACGCTGTGAGCCATCCTTTTTACCAACCATCACGATGGGTGCTCCCCACGGACTGTTAGAATGCTCTATGCGTCCCTGCTCGTACATCCGCCAGATCTCAGCCTCCGCTAGGTCACGCTTGGCCACTGGAATCCGCCTATAGCAGAGTTTTATAGGTCTGGAATTACCAGTGTCAATCACATGTCTGACAATGTGAGTGTGGCCCGGCTCATCGCCAGGTAACGCGAAACACTCACGGAACTCAGTCAGGAGCTCCGCAACTTGCAACTTTTCACTCTGATCAGTCAAGTGCGTCTCTCTCACTAGTTTCGCTAGCGGGCATTCCGTACTCGGTGGCACCGGAATGTCAGGGGCAATCAGGTCATCATCGACTACGGACGGCAACTCCACCATCTGTATCGAGTTAATGATAGCTCTTCTAATCCCCGGATCTACCCCCTCCTGACAAGTGGCAGGGGACGATTGCAGCGTCACCTCACTCACTTTTCCGACCACCACATCAGTCTCTAGACGTAGGGACTCTCCGGACGGATTACTGAAGGCTATCACTGCTTTTTCATCCGCCGTCACATAAGTGTTAAGGCATCCCAGTGAATATTCCTTCAGCAGTCTCTGATCGGGCTCGAACATCAAACCTGTTGATGTGTCAGAGCACCTGCGAACGTCAATCTTAGCAAGTGTGACTGATCGAGGAAGGATAACCACCGCTTCCCGGAGTGTTACTTCATACCCATCCTCAGTCTCCTTAGCTTCGATTGTTTTCATAGAGGGACTCATCCGCAACGGTCGAGATCCGCGCCAATGGTGCATTTTCACAGCATCAGCGCCATTGCTCAACGCAAGCTTCCCTGAACAGTATATATTACATGCAACAAAGCAAAATCCTGAGCTAGGATCCCGGATTCGGGGCCGGCAAGACCCGTTACTACCAGACACGTAATCATATACGTCCGTTTCCCTAACGTCACGGGAATCAAGGCACATCCGTGAACAGTTATCTGCGAACCACCTCCCATCATGCACGCCAGCCGGGACGGAGCCATCGGCGGCTGTTGATGCAGGGAATCGTAGAATCTCTTTGTCACAAGGCTAGTCGTCGCACCTTGGTCCCACAGAAATTCACCGATATCTCCGTTCACAGATACAGTCGCGTACCATCTCTCCGCAATGCATGCATCACGGATCTTCAGCGTTCTCTGCTCATCACCGGAAACCTGCTGAACGACGGCAAGGTTGTCGGGACCTTCCTCCACGACTAACACTTGACCGACAACAGCTCGGAGTTCTGCACGACCCCATAGCACGTCAGGATCGCTATCTGCAAAACTATCCACTGGATCAACTCCGATCCCTGGATGAGTAGTCTCATCGGACGACCAACTAGTATCCGCTTTCGGTAACGGGCAGCTATCTTGTATTACTCTACCCGCTTCCCTACACACGGGCGTCAGAGCCTCACTCCCATCTTCCGCGTGTTGTGCAGATACCACACGAATTGTAGTACTGCGGAGCGCCATCAACTCCCCGGATCGCACTTCGCGCTCTATGCGGTCCGGTTGGAGTTTTCCGACTCAGAGGTTTTCCCATCGGTAATCGCCTTGAGTTCGGAATCTCCCTTCTTTGCTTTCTTGGGACAGTTGGCGATGTAATGCCCTTCCTGTCCGCAAGCATAGCACCTTCCGCGGGGCCTCTCCGATTTCCCTCTCCACTGAGAAGTACTACCGGAAGTCCTTCCGCTCCCGTTGCGTCCCTGTCCGCCCTTCCAAGTTTGCAAGACCTGGATCACAGCGGCTTGCAGACCATCATCTGACGAATCTGAAGCACTCGCTGCGCTTGTGGCCTGGACAATCGCTCTCCGCGATGCTCTTCGCGAAGGTCTGCTATTGGGTGCAGGGATCTCCGGAACAACCAGGGCAGCCTCCGCTGCATTGATGGTCGTAACTGAGCGAGAATCCAATTGACAAGATTCCCATACCTCCGCCCAATCTACAGCGCTTTGCAAGTCCCGTGGTTGCTTTAGACGCACCCACGCGGACATCTCAGCGTTTGTGACCCCTTGCAAAAAAATGCGCAGGGACACAGCTCTCAATGTGTTGTCCATGCGACCGAACGACTTTCGGCCCTTCCGTGCCACCTCATTGGCGAACAAGCGAACGGCTTGTCCTGGGGTCTGCAACCGGAACTTGGACCTTTCTCCGTAGTTCGCATCCATGTGCTCAACGAACTGCTGGAGATTGATGTCCACTGGTAGGTCACCCATTTCTGCCAGCTGTTTGCGTGTGCCGCACCTCAATTGTCGAAGCAACTGAGCAGATGTCCAATTGTGCGACTCAGCGATCACCTTTACCTCCATGAGGTAGGTCCGCCACGCGGTTTTGCCATCCCACATCTTCACCGGCGGGACCTTCGGCGGGTGATTCTCAACTTCCTCACGGTGAACAAACGTGAACTCCTCATCAGATTCCTCTGGTCCGTCATACTCAAGACCAGGGACTAGGGACCGGTTGGTTCTACGGGATCTATGGGAAGGCGACCTCTGTCGTCGATCCTCGTCAGAACTGTCCGAGTCCCCCTGAGAACGCCTCTGCGGAAACAACGGGGATGCGGTAACATACGCCGAACGCGCATGCCCTCTGGCAGGACTTATATGACGAGAAGGACTATTCCCTCGGCCATGCTCTCTGCCATGATTTCCCTGTCGTTTGCGATCAGGTTCTCTCCACTGAGAGTCATCATGTCTTTTACGTGTTTTCGCCTCGGAGATGATGTCATCATCGTATGCCGAGAGAACGTCACACCGCGGTGATCTCGGTCTCTTCCGCCCTGATCGGACACAATCGACGGATCATTTGCAGTAGGCTCACTAGCCGGTTTTTGGTCCATAAACGTGGATGTCACGGGACCTCTGGTAGGATTCTGCTTCCCAATCCCCTGGATCATCTCAAGCAACTCCGACTCCAGAGCTGTCATCTCACGTCTCTGCGGGGTCCCCGTCTCTAGGGAGGGCTTTACATGATCTTCAAGTAAACGCCCGTCCGGACCATTGTCCACGGATTCCATATTTATTCTCTTACGGAGCTCAAAATTCTCATCCATCAGCTCGCGGACTTGGGTTTGGAGCTCTTCCGTGATCGACTGCCGAAATTTCTCACGAAGGTCAGAATCTTCCGTGTCGTTCGGCGGGCCTCTCCACTGCGCGAAATTCCCTCCGGAATATTTTGGTCTCACTCCGCCTCTGGTACCACGGTCAGAGGAAGGTGACTCGAAATCCGCGGGGAGACTTCTCGGGGTTGCCGGCCCCGGGTCTCTACCCACGAAATCTTGTCTCCTCGATTTCGTTCCATAACGACCTCCTTCCGTCTGCGCCGCAGAATCAGAATACGACATCTTTCGTAGACGTCACGGACTGCCACCGCAGTCTCAATTTCTTCCGGGAAGAAATTTGGGACAACCAACGGACTGAAAGCACTGAGGTCGAGAACTGGCACGGCACCAATTGTAGTGAACCCCCGGATATCTCGATTACCAATCCGGGGCTGTAGGCTCTCCTACAAGTAGTTTATCAGTAAATGGTGACACTAGTTATCCAGCCCGCGATAACCTTCGTGCTATTACTTAGACAACCCAGGTTCGATTCTCCTCTCGACTAAGGGAAAGTAAAACATGGACAACGATCTCTGTTTCCGTAGCTTTATTTCCCCCACAGTGCAATCACAAGGTACATGGTCAGCCGGGCTAACCAAGACATCTGACGGAAAGGATTTCCGGAATAGTCACAAATACAATCCGTACAATAACAAGGTGTGTACAAGTAAATGGCAAGATGTTCTTCGTACAGGAATAAGTGATACAGGAGATACACAATACATCACAGTTATGCAATACAGTAGGCCTACGTATTCTGGTCAATGCAGAAAGATGAAAGGTAATCTGTAACTAGGGTAAAGCTAAACATTTCATTCAAGGTAAAAACGGAACAGATCCGAAAGGCTTGAAAGGCTGAGCGAGCGGAGCTCCAACCTTGACCTTGAAGGCCGACCCGGTTATATAAGAGTTAAAACAACAGCAAGCTATACTAGACTTGCGCTGATCCTCATATCCACTACATATATATATATATATATATAATGCAGCGACTTTTGTACAGTTTTAAATTGAAACTGGCAGTGAAATTGTAATGTAAAATATTTTTTAAAAAATGTTTTTAATTATACAAATTTTGGAGACCGGCTGAAATCATTTGCTTTGACGATTTCACTTTGGTCTCCTTCCGGCTGATTCGACATCAAATTCCTGTATAAACATGTAACCAGCAGAACAATCTCTTTGGACTGTAGAAAAAGGATGATGCCCGGGTGGTGGTATTTTAGGTGTGTTTCTTTTTCACTTGTAAATTTACTGGCCTTTATTCGTCCAAATGATATGTAAAATTACTTAAATTCTCTTCTTTGATGTAATGAACCAATAATGTTAACTTTTTTCCTAACCATCAGCCTCGAATGAGAATAGTGTGTAACTGCATAATTTCACTCTGCTGAATAAACATCTTTAAAAACAATATTGATGACTTCCGTCCTATAAGGAAATAACATGAAAGAACTTTATTTTCGTCTGAAATTTGGGTTATTTGAGAGGATTGGTGAAGGGGAATTGTACATTTTCTGGCGACTTCACCCTCCAGGTGCTTGTATTGTTATGTAATATCTCCAGACAGATGTATTGAATGAATACAATGCAGAATAAACTCAGATAAACCTAGTATTTATCCTTTTCCACTCTAATTCAGCAGAATTTGATAGATGTGACGAACTGTAGATTGAGCATTCTCTGAAAATCTGACCCTGAAGCAGGTTGGGCTTCTCCTAATGGCAGCTGCAAAGCAACTTTTTACTATTTCCCTGACGATTTAAGGCCATGAGTGCAGGCCTAAATGCGTTGGGATTTCGCCACATTTCTAAGCTAAAAAACAGAAACTTATGTACTCAGAGTAGAAGTTACTTGTTCGACGATCCGCATACTATTCCATTTTTATTATTTCTCCAGAAACATTTTATTGAAACTTCGAAGAAAAAAAATCCAATCTGACTCGAGAGATAATGTGTAAACAATAGAAGAGCTTAGAACAGACGAGAGAAGGAGAGCAAGGAACGTGAGGATAGACAGAAGAAGACCTGGAAATCGTCAAAAAAAGAAGAGAAAATCATATGGCGAAGGCTTAAAGCCGATATCGAAGAACAAATAGAGTATTTAAAATAAAATAAAAAAGACCCAAAATGTTCAAAACAAGGGGAACCTATGAAAAATCATGTATGATAACCCCCTCAATGTCATGTTCTCTCTCGATATAAACCAAAAGCCCAGTATTGCTATCTTCTATTCCTAAAATGTTCTAACTTGACATACACATGCTTACATAATTGGTTGTTTTCATTTTCCAGACCCACCGATACGAGACGACAAAATTTAGCATTATAAAAGCCTAGATGGCAGGGTAAAGAAAATAAAGATTTTTAAAAAACAAAAAACAAAAGACCTGGAAATCAGAAAGAGAAGATAAAGAAGAGGAAAGAGAGAATAATAAGAAAGTGAAAATAAAGAAGTGTAAAAAATAAATACAACATTTATAGGAATTCATCACAATGTTTATCTGGTTCCTGAATCCCAGATGGACACATTTTTAAGTGCAGAGAGCTCAGATACTATTCCTAGATTTACTATAAGGGACAGTGCGTAAACATATGTACAATTCACCTTCACCAATCTTCTCAAATAACCCAAATGTAAAACAAAATTGAGGTTCAAAATACGGTCCAACTTAACCGAACAGATATGAATCAACCCAAAACCAAATAGACTCAAATGTACCTAGTATTTAATTACTTTTCAGTCTAATTTGGCAGTATTTACAAAATGTGCAGAGCAGTTGATTGTACATTTTCGGACACCCAGACCCAAAGCTGATAAAAAGAGACAAGGCCCACACCATGAATAGGGATATCACTTGTTGTAACACAAAGCTGTGTTAAAGTCTGATACTGTTATTGAAGGAAAGCCAAACATACTCGGTGTGTGGCATTCTACTAGTCTGCAGATCTCTTTATTCAAATGTTCTGATTTTTAGAGGGTTTAGTACTTATAGTCATATCAATCCATGTAACAAATTTCGGGACATTGTATTAATTATATCCTTGCGTTTTGAAGGCCTTCGTATGGAGTATATTAAGTTACTTTACTGGTAATTACCCACCCAGAAACATTGCAAATCAAACTTAAAATATAGAAATATTGCGACTTATGACTCATTTTCCTCAAACGGATCACATTTGAAAATCATTAGTCAATTCTTTTGGGAGGATTTACTGGTGTTTTTGCTGCAGGGATTCATGAAAATATATCGATGTAGTTAAAGGCGAACAAGTATAATATAAGGGTGAAGTCACCAGAAAATGTACAATCCACTTTCACCAATCTCAAATAACCCAAATTTCATATGAAAATAAAGTTCAACAGTTCAACCTAACCACACAGATTGCTAGAATCAATGCAATGCCGAATATACTCGAATTTACCTAGTATTGACCAACTTGCAGCCTAATTTAGCAGAACTTACTAAATGTGTACAGCTGCCAATTGTACATTTTCTGAGAATCTGACCCAAATATCGATGTAGTTAAAGGCGAACTCTCAGCTAGTTAAATGTAAATGCCAGGGTTCAATCAAAAAAGAAGGAATCATGGATTTTTTTTACACTCCTTTATTATCACTTTCTTATTATTCTCTCTTTTTCTCTATTTTTTTTTAAATTTCTAATCTCCAGGTCTTCTTTCTATCCTCATGTTCCTTGCTCTCCCTTTCTCGTCTGTTATCTAGCTCTTTCTCTCCATCTTCGTTATCTTGTCTAAGTCTTGTATCTGCTTATATCTCGTCCTATCTCCTCATATTTCACTTTCTCTGTGTCGGCCCTCTCTTCCTTCATACATATATATATATGTGACTGTAGTGGGTCCATTTCGGTTTGAGACATACTTGCCAATTGCCAGCCTTTTAAACTTTGGATTTAGAAAGAACATGGTTATGGGAACCCCAAAAGCCAATGAAAATCATATATACGTCATAGAATTAGTCTTTATTTCAAGGATCATTGAAATTTACTACCATTCACTATAGGAGTCAATGAAAAATAGGCTCCCCCGCCCCCATTTTTTTCAGAATTTTAGATGATTGAATCATGCAATTTCCTTTAAATCGGCATATACATCGCTGACATATTATTTTACACCCCCGATTAAAAAGAACTGGGGGTCATAGAACTAAAAGAAAAAAGTTATTCAGCTGAACTTGTATCATGACGAGTTAAGAAACGGGTACATCTTCAAAGCTAAATAATATTTTTCCAAGTATGTTTAACCCTGTTTTTTTTATTTGTGAGGACAACACAGAATGTCAGCTATGTTTGGGGAAAAATACTAGAAACAAATCACATTTTTCTGTCTAAATTCTTGTAAAAACTGAGAATATAATTCTTTCCCCACCATTGACATCCATAGTAAATGATAGTAAACGTCAGTCGTTCCTAAAATATAAAATGATATGATATCATCCTGTTCTTTTGCTTTTTGTATTCACCTAATCATCTTCTTTCTCAAGTCAAAGTTTGAAAAAAAATGTCAAAATGTGCTAAAATGTGTTAACTATCCCCCATGTGTAAAAATGTGCAACTAGTGTTACACCTCGAAGAACTATATAAACAAAACTCTCTGAACACTCTCATTTCATCCCCTGACAAAGACCACCCTAGGTCGAAACGCGTTGGGAAAGCTTGTAACATCTCAGCTAATAAATTGAAAATCCAACCCACCAAACCAAATCATCTTGGGAATTTAAATTTTTAACATTTCAACGGAATTTGGTAAAGCAGATTTTGTGACATTTTTGAAAATTTGAGAATTTTTAAATATTAGGTTAAGAATAATGGAATTTGGTGGAAATTCGACAATTCTAGTAAGTTCTTGAAAATACTGATTTCAGTATAAATATTAAAGGCTTTCATCCCTGTGGTTAGTTAGATGTTAGTCATAATTTGTTTTTAACAAAATTTTATTTTGTAGATATTTCACAATCTGTGATACCTTTCAAACATACAAACATAAATTTTAGAAACATAGGCAATATTTATAATTAGGACATTATTCATACATTGAATTTTGTTGAATTTTTTTATTGAATTTTTTTTAACAATTGCTTCTCAAATTACACAATTTCCATGCAGAATGCAGTTTTGAAAGCCTCTCAAATACAAATCTTAAATACAAGCCAGGGTGGGTGGGCCCGAATAAAAATAGAATTTTCTAAAAATTTATTCTTGATTTGACGTATATGTTCAAATAAATCCAGATGGAGGAGTACCGCCTCGGTGGCGTCCCCTAGAGTTTTGTTTGTTTACCTCTCCAAGGTACTTCCCACCTTGGGTTGTTTTCACCTCACTTTTTCACTTGTCAACAACCACACTACACACCGTTCCATTTGGGAATAAAAAAGATCTTTTTGAAAGGGTGGTCACATGACAGCCAGCCATCATGCCACTCCTGCTTTACTTGTCTTTCTTTCTCGCACATTTATGATAAGCCAAATCTCTATTACAAGCCGGCCAAAGCAGGGTTGAAATACAATGCCTGCTTATGAACGGGCCACTATGGAAATGACAATTCAAAAAACTCTTTTTACTATTAGTATCCTTTTATTTATGTTATATTACTTCAATAATGTTACAATGACTTGTAGAGAAATGTTCAAGTGTCAGTAACGATAAATATAAAACTAATAAAGAATAGGAATACAAATCTGTTGTCCAGTAACCGCATACATTCATAGTACCCAAGGTACAACACGCTTTATACTTAATACAAAAACTTAATCTTAAATATTTCAGAAACATCAGTTGATATATCATTATTATGTCAGGGATAAATTAATAATATCACAGAATGAAATAATGTGGAGTAGAAAAGGATATATAAAAAGGAGATGACATATTTTATAACCTGTGGAGAACTACTTCCCAATCCTCATTATTTTTTAGTTTTCTTGCATTCAAAGGTCTAATTTGAGGTGTTCAACCAGACAGCAGATGAACTTTAGGGGAAAAAATGTGGCAGTAAAATTGTGAATCTTTGGGCAAAAAAATAAACTGGCAAACTGCTAGAGTAGACGACCTCAATGTGCATCAAATGCTCAAGTTTCAGACAAATGCAATCAACAGATCTACAAGAAATCACTCTCGGCAGTGAAAAACGTCTGAACCCTGAGTGAGTGAGTGAGATTGGTTGCTTTACACCCTTATCAACACATTGAAGGTTATATCAAGGGCGGGAGAGCTGAGAGGGAGTGAGTGGGTGAAATTGGTTGCTTTACGCCCTTATCAACACATTGAAGGTTATATCAAGGGCAGGAGAGCTGAGAGGGAGGCAGTTTATGATCATACCCAGGAAATAGAGAAAGAGAAGAAGGTAGAGAGAGACAAGGAAAAGAGACAGAAAGCACTTTATGGTCTTACCCAGGAAATAGAGATAGAGAAGAAGGTAGAGAGAGACAAGGAAAAGAGACAGAAAGCACTTTATGGTCTTACCCAGGAAATAGAGATAGAGAAGAAGGTAGAGAGAGACAAGGAAAAGAGACAGAAAGCACTTTATGGTCTTACCAAGGAAATAGAGATAGAGAAGAAGGGAGAGAGAGACAGAGAAAATGTCTGAACCCTGGGTTTGTAAGATATTTTTCTGACTATTAAAAGTTGATAAAAACAATAAAAAGGTCTACTTGTTTATCTAATATCAAGTACCAGCTTAATAATAACACTAGGGCGTTTTATGCCAAGATGAACACAAACATAAGTAATTATAAAAAGAGTTTGTTGGTCTGAGTACCTCAGACCAACACCTCACCATGATTATAATATCATAATATAGGCCTACAGTACAACAGGGCTACAGATTGTGCTACCTTCTAGTCACATATTTTCTTTATACCTCTTCCTTCCTTAGGCTCCTTATGTATGTTATGTACTCTTTTTGAGTGTCTTCTTATGGCCCTAGCATCTCTTGCCCTATAGTCACACTGAGTACATTTATGAGGCTTTTCACTAGTATGGGTTTTCTTGTGTCTTTTCATGGTTGCATTCACACTTGACCTATAGTCACACAGGTTACATTTATAAGGCTTTTCCCCGGTATGTGTTCTCATGTGATTTTTCAGGTACCGGGATTTTATTGTTGTATAGTCACATTCAGTACATTTAAAAGGCCTTTCTCCAGTATGAGTTCTCATATGATCCTTAAGGCTTCCAAAGTGTGCTGTCTTATAGTCACACTGAGAACATTTATAAGGCATTTCCCCAGTATGAGTTCTCATGTGATACTTCAGGTGCCTTGCCTCTAGTCCCCTATAGTCACAAAGGGTACATTTATGAGGCCTTTCACCAATATGTCTTCTCATGTGTTCCCCCAGAGCTCCAGCCTGTTTTGCCCTATAGTCACACTCAGTACATTTATATGGCTTTTCATCAGTATGTGTTCTTATGTGATTCCTCATGGCTTCAGGCCAAGCTGACCTATGATCACACAGTGGACATTTATGAGGCTTTTCCCCAGTGTGCACTCTCATATGTCGTGTCAGGTTTTCAACCTTTGTAAGTGCAAGTCCACATACAGTGCAAACATAAGGCCTTTCCCCAGTGTGTTTCCTCATATGTAACTTCAGGTGTGCAGTCACTGTTGTCCCATAGTCACACTCAGTACATTTATAAGGTTTTTCTGCCAAATGTTTCTTAACATGATTTCTCAGAAGTCCTGCCCGTGTTGCCTTATAGTCACACTCAGTACATTTATATGGCTTTTCTCCAGTATGTGTTCTCAGGTGATTCTGCAAGCGTCCAGCTTGTACTGTCCTATAGTCACACACAGTACATTTGAAAGGCTTTTCCCCAGTATGCGTCATCATGTGTGTCTTCAGGTTTCCAGCATATGATGTCCTATAGTCACACACAGTACATTTATAAGGCCGTTCTCCAGTATGTGTTCTTATGTGAATCCTCAGGCGACTAGCATTGTCTACAGTATAGTCACACAGAATACAATAATAAGCTTGTTCTCTTGAATGACTTTTCTTTTGATTCCTCAAACATGATGCTGCCCGACTGTTATATAAACTACTTTCCTGTTTCCCTTTGTCCCGGTGAAAGACCAAATGTTTATGTAAACTACTGTGCCTTGTAAACCCTTCAACACACACACTACAGTTGTGTAGTTTCTCCCCTGTGTGAGCCACATTGTGATGCATTCCAGCTTCTAAAGCATGTGTTCTCATGTGTCTACTCAGGTGGTCTTTTGTTGCCCTATAGTCACACACAGTACATTTAAATACCCTCTCAGCATGGTGCATTAGCAAATGATCATCTAAATTACTGCTCTCTGTAAATCCTTCAACACACACACGACACTCATGTAGTTGTTTTCCTGTATGAGTCACATTGTGATGCATAATATGAAGTGTGATATCAGTAGGTACACAAGTCATGCTTGTAGCCTTTGCCAGCTGTCCTGTCTCCATGAGTACAGTAGGTACACAAGTCATGCTTGTAGCCTTTGCCAGCTGTCCTGTCTCCATGAGTACAGTAGGTACACAAGTCATGCTTGTAGCCTTTGCCAGCTGTCCTGTCTCCATGAGTATTGTATGTGCCTTTGCCAGCTGTCCTGTCTCCATGAGTATTGTATGTGCCACCATCCAAGATTCTAATGTGTAAAGTTGTGCCCAAACATCACACTCCTACATCTGATACCCTGAAAATAAGTAGAGTTGATTAGTTTACATCACAATTTACATTACTACTGTGACAGTAGTTGAAGTTAATGAGCTACTAGCATGAAGAACACGTTTCACTGCCTTATTGTGTATGTATTTATGTTCAGGACTGGCCCACACATGAATATGAACATGGAAAATTAACTGGGCAGCAACCAAAATAAAAGCGAGCCCGGGTAATTTGGGAAGTTAAAACTGTGGCGGGCAGTAATAACCACTTATGGTACAAGGTTTGGAGTGCAGCAGAAATGAAGAACAAGTTTGGAGGCAGAGTGAAGCAACACAAGGCCAAAGGCTGCGTGTTGTATCACCACCTGAAAAGAGTTCTTCATATTGCGCATAGAACGAGTACCATACTTTATTATGTGACTAATATGTTGTAAAAAGTAATTATTTCCCTTCTTTTTTGATGTTTTCATACCGAAATGCGTTGCTTTCAAGGTGAGTGTTCCATATGAAAGCAACAACCAGCACATTCATAGGCCCTACTTGTAGCTCTGTAGGCTTATGGGCAATTTTAAAATGAAAACAAACAACAGAATATGAGGAAACATTTAATTTACATTGATAAAACATGATGCACTTGTAGATATGACTGTCCTCTTTCTGTAGATATTTTCATTGTGTGGATTATCACAAGAGCAAACACGAGAAACAATCGTCGATAAAAGTTTATTGTTTTTTTATCGTGCCTGTGGCGTGATGTCATAAAAAAAGTCCCCGCGATGTAGGACTAGTTCTTCATCACATTACAGATGTAGAACTCCTGGTTGTAGAATGCACATATACTAAATAGAGAGAATGGAACGAGTGGCGCATAATCGAAAAATTTATTGGACGAGATTCCTCCGCAGGAGCGCGATGCCATAGGCAGAGTTCTCCTGCAGAGGAATCAAGTCCCTGACTCTCTATTTAGTATATGTGCATAAAATTTGATCATATATGTCATCAGATATCACTGAAAAAATATTAAAGAAGTCTCAGAGAACCCTGCTGCCCCGCTGACAGCCCAGTTAATAGGCCTACAACGGTGCCCACTGTGTGATCATGCAGTCTATATTCAGGCCTACTGATATTGTTGAATTAAAATGTTCATATCGCGGCCATTTCTTGAGCATTAATAAAACTTATATCATTCGATAGAGAATTTAATGCTATATTTAATGACGTGGTTTTTATTATGTATTTCAATAATCATAATACCAGAATCACGGGTGGATTTTCAATCGCGGGGATTTGTTTACATGCTTCGCGGAGAGCCAAAGCTCTGCGAAGCATATTAACAGAGCTATTTTTAGACAACTACATTTTTATAGTACGCGTACTATATGAATATTTTTATAGCACTCCACTTATAGCACCTCTCATATAGCATGCGCATATAATAGAAATAATAGTATTGTTAAAGGGAAGATAGGTAAATGGGTATATTAAAGACTCAACAAGATCAATTCTAGAACTAGTATATTTTATTAGGGACACATTAGGGCCCTTTTATGTGTGTTATATAGAGAGGTAGAACATTACATACATACAACATACATACAACATACAGCAATAATCTACATACACCCACTCACTTAGTTCAAATTTTCTGTTCTCAAGTTGGTTGTGACAAGAAGTTAACTGGACTTTCTTAAAGTATTTAAATTCATGACCAGTTTTCCCCTAGCTCTGCTCTCCTCCCTCACCCATATAGGTCAGATTTTCAGAAAATGTACTATTCACCCTCACCAATCCTTTCAAATAACCCAAATATCACACGAAAATAAAGCTCAAAATACAGTTTAACCTAACCAAACAGATTGCTAGGGTCAATGCTATACTGAATATACTCGAATTTACATAGTATTGACCAAATTGCAGCCTAATTTAGCAGAATTTACTAAATGTATACAGCAGCCGATTGTACATTTTCGGGAAATCTGACCCATATAGGAAGCAGTGGCCAGACCGTTCCATGCATACATCTCCTCACACATACTTGAATGGCAGGGTCTGTTTTACACAATATGCCAAGTACTAGAATTACCGGGGACACTTAGTGGGTGATGGAATTACATGGGTCAGATTTTCAGAAAATGTACAATTCAACTTCACCAATCCTCTCAAATAACTCAAATTTCAGACTAAAATAAAGTTCAAAATACAGTTCAACCTAACCAAACAGATTGCTAGAATCAATGCAATGTAGAATATACTCGAATTTACTTAGTATTGACGAAATTGCAGCTTAATTTAGCAGAATTTACTAAATGTGTACAGCGGCCAATTGTACATTTTCTTGAAATCTGACCCACATACATCTCCCAGCTGGGAAAACTAGTGGTGTGAGTCTCACCTCCAGCTAAGACTTTCCTTTAAAATGACCCAACATGAATCTGTTCTTTACAATGTACTGTATTTGTAATTATGTAGCTTCAAGAGGTGGAGGTGGATCTACTTTAGTTTCCAACACCAATTCAGCTACTTTTGGATACTTTCTCCATTGTGGCATGTACCAGTAACCTAGTTGATATCCCATAAGGGTCCACAAGGTTTTTTTTTAAAGATTTTTATTGCATACAATTTCGTGGACAAGTCCCGATATTTTCATGCAATACAAATAAATATTCAAAAAGTATCAATATTGTTGTACAGAAACTATAAGTTTTGCATAATAATCTTAGAAAATAAGTAAGTTTTTAACATTAATCATCCAGGTTTTTAAGGAAAATGAACACATCAGATACTCTCTTCGAGCTCAATAACCCAATACAATATAGTATACAAAAGGTAATTCAAATACTTTTTTTATACCTGGTTTAGTTTACCCCACGGTGGTCTTCCGCAATTACCTGAGAGGAGGAGCTAGGTGATACTGCAGTTATGACTGAGTTTGGAGCTACAACAGGGTCAAGTCACCAGAAAATGTACAAGCGGCCTTCATCAATTCTCTCAAATAACCCAAATTTAAGAAGAAAATCAGGTTCAAAATACAGTTCAACATAACCAGACAGATTTATTGAATGAATACAATACAGAATACACTCAGATATACTCAGTATTTATCATTTTCACTGTAATTTAGCAGAAATTGATAGATGTGTAGAAATGTAGATTGTGCATTTTCTGAAAATCTGACCCATCATGTCATCCATGCCAGTGACCAGCACTTTAGACTACTCCCCCACATCCACTGCTGCTTGTCTTATCTCATCATCCATGCCTGGCATGACGGAGGACATCATGTCTTTTATTGATTTACATCTTGATCTAAGTGCATCTGATTGCACCCACAACAATAGTTTTCCATTAAATTAAAATTAAAACTATCAACTGTTCACCACAGGCTAAAGATAGGTGATTGTTGGTCCCCATAAGAGAAGGAAAATGTGTTGGAACTTTTGTTGCTATTTCGGTTTATGTCCTGTCAAACTTTTGCCCCAGAAGTTGCTCGAGTTGCTTGTTGCGATCGACCATGAACAAATGCAGGTGTGTCAGTCATACACAACATACCACTCATCCCTTTTTCTATTTTGTAAAACACATGTCTTTTTGTCTTAATATAGAAAAACAGCTGCATGTATACATGGATCATTGTAAGGACCGACTGGCAGAGCAAAAGGTTGACAGGGCATTACCATAAATAGTATTAGAATTTCACAGATTTAAACTGGGTCTTATGGGGACCAACAATCACATATCTTTAGCCTGTGGACATTAGCATAGCTAAAGTTTTATTGAGTGGATGTAGATAAGTCTAGGAGAAAATGTCACAAATAATTTTGAGGAGCTATATTAATCACTGTCTACCGACAGGTATCCAGGTAAACAATGTTTGGTGCAATTGTAGCAACCCAGGAGTCAATACCATATAATTATTACAAAAATAATGTATCCTTATTCAATGGGCAATAAATAACAGCTGTACCATTTGGTCACTTTAGACTGTAACCATTGGGTTTTTAATAATCTTATGTACTGCTTTCAAGTGTCTCCTTATGGCTCCAGCCTCTTTTGCCCTATAATTACACTGAGTACATTTATGAGGCTTTTCACTAGTATGAGTTTTCTTGTGTCGTCTCAAGGTCCCGGCTATACTTGCCCTATAGTCGCATAGGTTACATTTATACGGTCTTTCTCCAGTATGTGTTCTCATGTGATTCCTTAGGTTTTTAGCTCTTGCTGCTGTATAGTCACACTCATTACATTTAAAAGGCCTTTCTCCAGTATGAGTTCTTAAATGATCCTTCAGGCTTGCAATGTGTGCCGTCTTATAGTCACACTCAGTACATTTATAAGGCATTTCCCCAGTATGAGTTCTCATGTGATACTTCAGGTGCCTTGCCTCTAGTCCCCTATAGTCACAAAGGGTACATTTATGAGGCTTTTCACCAATATGTCTTCTCATGTGTTCTCCCAAAGCTCCAGCCTGTTTTGTCCTATAGTCACACTCAGTACATTTATAAGGCTTTTCTTCAGTATGTATTAACATGTGGTTTCTTAGTGCTGCAGGCCATGCTGACCTATGATCACACAGCGGACATTTATGAGGCTTTTCTCCAGTATGCACTCGCATGTGTCGTGTCAGATTTTCTACTCTTGTTAGTGCAAGTCCACATACAGTACAAACATAAGGCTTCTCCCCAGTGTGTTTCCTCATATGTACTTTCATATGTGCAGTTAATGTTGTCTCATAGTCACACACAGTACATTTATAAGGTTTTTCTGCCAAATGTTTCTTAACATGATTTCTCAGAAGTCCTGCCTGTCCTGCCCTATAGTCACACTCAGTACATTTATATGGCTTTTCTCCAGTATGTGTTCTCATGTGATTCTGCAAGCGTCCAGCTTGTGCTGTCCTATAGTCACACTCAGTACATTTGAAAGGCTTTTCCCCAGTGTGCGTTCTCATGTGTATCTTCAGGGCTCCAGATTGGTTGGCCCTATAGTTACAAACAGTACATTTATAAGGTCTTTCTCCAGTATGTGTTCTTATATGAATCCTCAGGCGTCTAGCATCATCTGCAGTATAGTCACACAGAATACAATAATAAGCCCGTTCTCTTGAATGGTTATTCTTTTGATTCTTCGAAAATGAGGCTGCCCTACAGTCATATAAATTAGATCCCTGTTTCCCTTTCTCCCTGTGAAAGACCAAATGTTTATGTAAACTACTGCGCCTTGTAAACCCTTGAACACACTCACTACACTTGTGTAGTTTCTCCCCTGTGTGAGCCACATTGTGATGCATTCCAGCTTCTACAGTATGTGTTCTCATATGTCTACTCAGAAGAGCTTTTGTTGCCCTATAGTCACACACAGTACATTTAAATACCTTCTCAGCGTGGTACATTAGCAAATGTTCATCTAAACTACTGCTCTCTGTACATCCTTCAACACACACACTACACTCCTGTAGTTGTTCTCCTGTATGAGTCACATTGTGATGCATAATATGAAGTCTGATATCAGTAGGTACACAAGTCATGCTTGTAGCCTTTGCCAGCTGTCCTGTCTCCATGAGTACAGTAGGTACACAAGTCATGCTTGTAGCCTTTGCCAGCTGTCCTGTCTCCATGAGTACAGTATGTGCCTTTGCCAGCTGTCCTGTCTCCATGAGTATTGTATGTGTCACCATCCAAGATTCTAATGTGTAAAGTTGTGCCCAAACCTCACACTCCTACATCTGATACCCTGCAAATATATATATATAGAGTTGATTAGTTTACAATTAAAATTACATGACAATTTTGTGTACTTGAAATGATAGCTAATAGCATGAAGATATTTCCTTAGCCTGGTTCCACCTAATATGGCCTTCAGCACCAATTAGAGTACTTTACAGAAAAACATTTTCCCCCAATATTCCAATTGCCGGAAAAAAGCTATTTCTTAGGTCTAGGGTTAGGGTTATGGCTATGTTTAGCAGGGCCCGGGGCAACTAAAAAATGTCTCTGGGCAATTAAGATTTAATATTAGTTGCCCAATTGTGCAAGTGAAAATCTGTACGGCGCGATTTCAAACCACTGTTGTGATGTCTACTTACAATGAAACAAGATATATAGAGATCAGTGTGGTTTCGTTTATAATTCTGCAAATAAATTTGGGCGAGTGAAAAATGATGTCGGGCAAGTAAATCTTGGCTGCCACTTTCCCAATGTGCAAGTGAAGTGGGTAGATCTTTTCAAGCCTTGGTTAGCATCCATTTCCACTTACTGGATTAACATTGCTGGTAACTAGCTGTAATTTCTGCATAGTAGAATAATTGTCGGACAATGTTTTCCACCAACTACTTTACTTGGCGCTAAAAGTCGTATTACTGAACTGGAACTGCCACACATTAATGTGAACATGGAGAATCAACTGGGATTATCAAATCACATAAAAAATGATTATCAAATATGGTTTGGTGATAGTGACAGTTGTATGTCAGAAATTAAACTAAAAAATAGAAGAACGACAAATTCATCAATCAGTCAAAAGGCGATTGAAATAGGGGACAAGTTTATAATTTTTTTCCAAGAATTGTTCCACCTAAATGTATATAAAAACGATTAATTGCAGTCATTGCATTATGAGCTGATTCCATCAATTGTGAGGTAGTAATGTAGAAATGATGAGAGAGTCATTTGTTCTGTTTGTATTCTTTATTGACCCTCGCTCTGAGGAAGCTTCGGTGCAACATGGTTTATGTATGGTTACAAGGGGCAAATAATAACATTAACTAACCTTCCCTTGGTTATCATTTGGGTAAGATTTTCAGAAAATGTACAATTGGCTGCAATTTGGTCAATTCTAGAATATTGGGCATTGCATTGACTCTAGCAATCTGTTTGGTTAGGTTGAACTGTATTTTGAACTTTATTTTCAGCTGAAATTTGGGTTATTTGAAAGGATTGGTGAAGGTGAATTGTTCATTTTCTGAAAATCTAATCCATTTATAATTGACACCTTCTTACTACTTATGCCTTATAATTCATAATCATTACCTCATATTGCAAAACAAATTAACACCTAGACCTGACACAATCCCATTTCATATGAATCTAGCATATATATATAAATCAATTATTTACCTTGCTTATTATTAATTTGTTAGAAAATAATGGCCAGGAGGTACCTCTAATGAATGTATTTTTCTATACTATTAGCATCGGCACTTATTAATGATTAAAATGACTGAGTGTGTATGAGCTTGTTGCTTTACCCCCTTAGCAATACACAAACATAAGTAATTATGAAATTGAAATAGAATACATGTAATGTAGAGAGGGTGTTAGTCTAAGTACCTCAGACCAACAGCTAGCTATGATTATATCATAATGTACAGTACACCTGGAAGCTTGACAAGACTAATAAACATAAATTTGTAAATAGGAAAACATACAGTGCAGCTACAAACTTTCGCATGCTTATATTTCGTGGCAGGGCATTTCAAAAGAGTTTCGCAGAGAAAAAATTTGCGGTTGAGTTGCCAGGGAACTGGTATGTGAAACCCCTGAAACCCCAGTTTTGTGGTGCCAGAGATGATTTTGCAGAATTTGCTGTAATTTAGAACGCGAACATTTTTATCGACACGGTATTGAATTAACTTCTTGTCTATGGATGGATACTATGTATACACATGTTCAATAAATATACTCATGGGACATAGACATACATCTCACAGGCACATGTACCACTATTTGGTTAACTCGGACCACGGTACAACCACAGTTTTCACTTTATCCCACACCCAATCTAGATTTATATAGACAAGTTTGGAACCAGGGAACCTCTATGTGGAGGCTTTGAGATTGTCAGCCTTTAAAACTGACGACCTTTCCATTACTAAAACACTTATTTTCAGTAATTGAACCATTTTATTAGTTACAGTAGATGTTACCCTCTAATTATTATTACATCAACTTTGTCCGTACAGAGTACCCCCTTAACTTTGGGTCCAGAGTCCCAATCTTGGGAACAACAAGACCCAGCTAGCGCCTAATGAGAGACTGGGGTCGAAACCACATAAGTTAGCCCATTCTCTATTGTTTATTCATTTATCCATCTATCTAACCCTATATTGTGAGTTTATTGATGTTAAAATAATGGTAGTGAATTTGATTGTGTTGCTAACATCAACACATATGCACTAAGCAATGACAAAGGTTGTTCGGAGAGGCAAGGTGGAACGTTTGTTCTGGATCCGCATAGATCCAATTGTGGTAGTGCAACCAAGGCGGACACACGTCTATACCTAAACATTCCTTTTGTGTTTGTCCACCAATATGACATGTGTTATGAATGGCTATCCATGCTAGTGGGACTAAATACACCAAGTTTAACTATACAGGCAGTGTAAGGGCTACAAATTGTGCTACTTTTTAGTCACACATTTTCTTTATACCTCTTCCTTACTGTAGACGATCGCCTTAGGCTCTATGTTTATGTACTCTTTTTGAGTGTCTTCTTATGGCCCTAGCATCTCTTGCCCTATAGTCACACTGAGTACATTTATAAGGCTTTTCACTAGTATGTGTTTTCTTGTGTCTTTTCATGGTTGCATTCACACTTGACCTATAGTCACACAGGTTACATTTATAAGGCTTTTCTCCGGTATGTGTTCTCATGTGATGTGTCAGGTAGGTGGATTTTGTTGCCGTATAGTCACACTCAGTACATTTATAAGGCCTTTCTCCAGTATGTTTTCTCTTGTGGTCCTTCAGGCTTCCTAAGTGTGCTGTCTTATAGTCACACTCAGTACATTTATAAGGCATTTCCCCAGTATGAGTTCTCATGTGATACTTCAGGTGCCTTGCCTCTAATGCCTTATAGTCACACTCAGTACATTTATGAGGCTTTTCACCAATATGTCTTCTCATGTGTTCCCTCACGGTTCCAGCCTCTGCTGCTCTATAGTCACACTCAGTACATTTATAAGGCTTTTCTCCAGTATGGGTTTTCATGTGAGCCCTTAGGGCTGCAGGCCATGCTGACCTATGGTCACACTCAGTACATTTATAAGGCTTTTCTCCAGTGTGCACTCTCATGTGTCTGTTCAGGTTTTCAACCTTTGTAAGTGCAAGTCCACACACAGTACAAACATAAGGCCTTTCCCCAGTATGTGTTCTTAGATGTAACTTCAGGTGTGAATTCACTGTTGTCCCATAGTCACACACAGTACATTTATAAGGCTTTTCTGCCAAATGTTTCTTAACATGATTCCTCAGGGTTCCAGCCCGTATTGCCCTATAGTCACATACAGTACATTTATATGGCTTTTCTCCAGTATGTGTTCTCATGTGATTCTGCAAGCGTCCAGCTTGTGCTGTCCTATAGTCACACACAGTACATTTATGAGGCTTTTCTCCAGTATGCGTCATCATGTGTGTCTTCAGGTTTCCAGCCTGTACTGCCCTATAGTCACACACAGTACATTTATAAGGCCGTTCTCCAGTATGTGTTCTTATGTGAATCCTCAGGCATCTAGCATTGTCTACAGTATAGTCACACAGAATACAATAATAAGCTCCTTCTCTTGAATGAGTTTTCTTTTGATTCCTCAAACATGATGCTGCCCGACTGTTATATAAACTACTTTCCTGTTTCCCTTTGTCCTGGTGTAAGACTAAATGTTCATCTAAACTACTGCTCTCTGTAAACCCTGCAACACAGACACTACAGTTGTGTAGTTTCTCCCCTGTGTGAGCCACATAGTGATGCATTCTGGCTTCTACAGTATGTGTTCTCATGTGTCTACTCAGGTGGCCTGTTGTTGCCCTATAGTCACACACAGTACATTTATATACCCTCTCAGCATGGTGCATTAGCAAATGTTCATCTAAACTACTACTGTCTGTAAATCCTTCAACACACACACTACACTCATATAGTTGTTCTCCTGTATGAGTCACATTGTGATGCATAATATGAAGTCTGATATCAGTAGGTACACAAGTCATGCTTGTAGCCTTTGTCAGCTGTCCTGTCTCCATGAGTATTGTATGTGCCACCATCCAAGATTCTAATGTGTAAAGTTGTGCCCAAACCTCACACTCCTACATCTGATACCCTGCAAACATGTAGAGTTGATTAGTTTACATTTCATCACACCTTTCTAGCAGGTAACATGGAACGTCATAGGCTATAGCATTGGGATTCATATCACAAACAGCGGGAGATACGGCCTATGTACCGTATTTCACCGATAGAACACCTGGGCGTTTATTTTTTTCAGGCCACTATTACCCCGGCGCTTTTTCGAGGCAGGCGTTTATACGGGGCAGGCGTTTATTGTTTTATGTTAATGAATACCCATGCTGTAACAGTGAGATGTACCTTCTTAGCAGCTTATTAAGCTTAATCTCCCTTTATCAGGGTAAAGACAGGAAGAAATGGAATCTAATTATCGGGACCTAGCGTTCATTTGGGGCCAGCGTTTATTTATTTTATGACGTTAAATGACCAGCGTTTTTTCGGGGGAAGGCGTTTATTTGGGACCCGGTGTTCTATTGGTGAAATATGGTATCACCCTGAAGACTTCCCATTAATTTGCACTATTTTGTTGGCCAACTTAATGTGTATTGTGAGCATAAGTATATCCGCCATCCATCACCCCATCAAAGGTTTAAAGTTTCTGATGGTCATAATAGAAATGTTTTGGCACTATAGATGGATATATGGTCATCAGAATTCTTCTGCTCTCTTGTAGTGATAACAAAAAAGTGAAAAATTATGCTTGCAATGCTGAGACTTAAAGTTCTTTTTAACTTCTGTACCCAGAAGTGGTAGGAGCGCATGGCTTACCCACCCATGGCAGCCATGACACTAATATTCCATGCTATAAAAATGTGTGTCGTAAAATCCAGATATAATATAATTATATAGGTCCTGTGAACGTCATGGCTGCTTTGCTGAATTTGGCACGCACCTCTACCACTTCTTGTTGCAGGAAGTGATGTTACGGCCATAAGCTTAGCATTGGAAGAAAAACTTTTCATTATTATCTGATCATCTCAAAAGTCCAGAAAATTTCTGACCACTGGATATTCACCTATAGTGCCAAAACTGCCCAATTATGACCACCCAAAACTTTCAGCCTTTGCTGGGGCGATGGATTGATAGCATATTTATGTTTGCAGTGCTAATACTATGGGCGTAACATGTGTAAAGGTAACAGCTGGAAAAGCTGGGACTCTCCCAGAGGCCTGTCGACCTGTTTGTCTATACCTCATGAACCACTTAGACAAATAAAAATTATTCTATTCTATTCTCAGTGTGCAACATAGTGAATTGGGAGACCAGAGACCGTTGGTCTCTGTCAAATTTTAACAGTGGAGACCGACAGGATTTTACAGAGACCGAAAAAAGGGGGCTATTAATATGGTAATTAAAAAATAACCCAGAATAAGAAAAGTTAGACAAGATAATTTTATCACTTGTTCATTTCACTGGAGACAGTCGGACTCAGCCTAATATCAATATCAGAGACCGGCACAAATTCAATGGAGACCTGGGCGTCGGTCTATGAGTTATGTTGCACACTGTATTCTAAAACAAGATAAACATGATGGAGTTGGCCAAGGGTGTCCACATGACGTCATGAAACTGCTACAGTAGCGCCAGTGTGCAACATAACCCAGAGACCGGCGCCCAGGTCTCCATTGAATTTTCGTCGGTCTCTGAATTTGATAATTGTCAGGGCCCGACGGTCTCCAATGAAATATCCAAGTGATAAAATATTCAAACTGCTCTGGACCACGGGAACCCAATCTATGACCCAGACTTTTTTTTTGGTTTCTGTAAAATCTTTTCGGTCTCCACTGTTAAAATTTGGCAGAGACTGACGGTCTCTCATCTCCAAATTCACTATGTTCCACACTGTAGCGCAACTAAACAAATCGGTGCTATGGAGTACTTTTGCTCCCTATAGTTGTTGGTTTTCTAACTTTCAATGACACTGCCCACCACCTGCCCTGCGCTCCCTCCCTCCTGCCTCGCATCCTAGCGAGGCAGGACAGATAGAGCTATAAGGCTGCATGTAGGCTACAGGAGGCTGTGTCAGTGTGTGCAGTGTGTGGAGCTATGTAAACAGGCGCGCATTTACGAACAGGGAGGGACTGCATGAATGTTTTCAAATCAAGGTTTGTCTACCACAACTGCATTACTTTCTCCAACCAAAAAGACAGGAAAATGATTCAAGTTACCATTTATAATGACCAGACTTCCAAATGTATAGTAGTAAACCAGCAAAACACATTGATACATAGGATCGACCGTGTAGTTGGCGCGCCGGAGGAAATTTTTCGTTTTGATGCTATCAGCCTCCTACAGAGGGCAGGTCAGGGCACCGTTGGTCCAGAAAGTAACCGCACAAAGTATTTATTTGTAGGAAGTAAATTGGTTATATTTCACCAGATCTGAACGCTTTTAGATTGTTTTTATATTTAAAAATAAAGGATCGTCCCCCCCGCCCCGCCCCCCCACTCTGTATATCCCTCCTACCTACAATATCCATTTGCTTTAGTGTTAAATACCGTCGATGTACACACCACAACGTGCTGTGTACGTCAACGCAGAGAGCTATAATATGTACATGTGTACAGCCAGCGGGAGTGTGTATGCAGGGGCGCTTGCGGCGGTATTGGGAGACACCATTTTCGGCGCTTGTTGATATATTTTGCGGCAATGGCCGTCAATTTGAATCTTCCCAATGCAATCTTCCGAGCTATACCTGACCCTACCATTGTATATATACAGTATTGATGTATCGATTCCGGCCAAAATTGCAAGGAAAACCTGTTTAGATTGTCATCATTGTAGATAGAATATGCAGGGGAGCACGATCGTATTGGCAAACAGGGGGATAAGTATCAATCTCTCTCTATTAGCGTGAGGACCCGTAATGGCGGGTGTGACGTTGTAATGGGTAGTGATCCTGCCAGATTGGCAGCTTCTTTCAGAAGCGGTGATCACGGAAGAGTCCAGATCATGTCTATCCAAAGGACTAAAAGTTGACATATATCAACCATAATCGTTAAACCTTTAAGGGGGTGATATAATACAGTGATTATCTATCACCCGCAATGGTAATTGAGTATATTGTTCACATCCGGTACAGTACAACTAGCCTACGCGACAAATTTCCATTAATTTTTCTTAACAACTTAATTCAAGCCCTTTTGACATTGCCTTTTCTGATGATCAACAAAACAACAGTGGTATGGTAGAGGTAAAAAGGTTACTAGTGACAAATGCTGTTTCTTGATAGTGACAAAGGAATTGCGACCCCCCCGCACCCCCCCCCCCCCACGCACAATCAGGATACCTCATGGTGTCAGTGATAGGCCTGTGGGTCAAATTTCCAGAAAATGCAAAATTCGCCTTCACCAATCCTCTAATGGAAGCAGGTTTTAACAATTGATTTATTTTTAAGAGCTCAATAAAATTCGAAAATAAGGACATCGATATAAGTAGGCCTACCCCACACAATTGTCAAACTTTCAAAATCAAAGACAAAGTGTATTTATTTTAGCAATTTAGGGCCTCTTAAATAGAAAACATATTCTAGCAGCCTTTAATTGTTTTCCTGTGACAACTTATAATATATTTACACGTGATACAATTTACAAACATAATAAATGAAAGTACGAATAAAAGCACTTACAGTTGCAGCAGAGTGAGGACAAAGATTGTGATGATTTTTCTTTTCCTTAGACTTAGTCAAGTTAGTGTGGCGCATTAGCAAATGATAAAGATAAAGACTTCCCTCTATGCTTGGCCAACTGCTGTAGTGTCAGACTGGGGTTCTAGGACACTAGGATAATGCTAGACGATGTATTATTATAGAGATCTGAGGCTTTCCTTCACCGGCTTCAGCCAAAATAAATAAATTATGTCTGCGGGACGGTTTCGAGGCAACCGAATTCTAGCATTTCTTCATTATAGTGTTCCTTGCAACTAATAGTTGTATTTAAAACTAAGACTGGAATTCACGTGGAAAATGTTCAATTTTATTGTATATGTATAGTGTGTAAAAACCTCTTCGACAAAGAAATCACACATATCTGTTCTGCGAGGTAAAGTGGGGGAACAGGGAGCTACATCTATTATCGCTCACCTAAAAGTAAAAGTTCTGCAGCTCAGATCGAGCTCCATTTCTTGTATTACAACACAACGCATATATAACCATACAATCGCATATAATTATGGGGAGTGCCTTTTTGGAGCCTCCTTTGTGGTATAACATTGAATGTGGACAGTGTCAGTGGAATCCTGCAAGTGGCCAGACGTCTGAGAGCCCGACTCTGCAACACTGTCACAAAGCTGTCACTGACTGTCACTATGGCACTGCTAGTGCTGGGTTAGCGGCTGGTTTTAGTAACTGGCGGCGGAGGCTGGAGATCGTCTGCAAGTAAGAAAACACTATTTTTTCATAGTGTGCGACACGATATAGCTTTAATAAGATATCAAACAAGAACTGTTTTATTACGGTGTGTGTATAATTTCGGGGGAGGTGTCAGGAGAAGGAAGTTACTCAAATTTCCGCTAGGCGCGCCAATATCGCCAAGAGAGCGAGTCTGTGGAATAGCGTAGGCTTATTGCTATTAGACCCGTATTCAGGGACTGTTCATTATTAACCAGGATGGGAGGGGGGGGTAGGAGAATTTTCTAGGGGGGGGGGCACTTTTTTGTACAGACTGAAGGGGGAGCACCTTTTTTTTGCACAGACTCTGAAGGGCTGGGGGGGGGGGGGGGGGAGGCACCTTTTTTGCGCACTCTGAAAGTGTGTTGGGGGGGGGATCTTTTTTTGCTACAATGATGTAGGCCTAGGGGGGTGGGTTCATGACATTTTGCACAAACTTTCAAGGGTGGGATTTTGCACAAGACTTTAAGGGGGTGGGGGATTATACAATTTTGCACAATCATCTTTCGCAAATTCTCCATTCCCAAAAAGCATTCGCGACTCAAATTCGCGACTCTTTTTTGAACTGCTGACCCTAAATTCATATTGAAGAATGATCCTGAATTCTTCACATTGTTAAAGCTGTACTCCCCGGCTGTAGGCTACTCTCAGCAGACATTGGTCCAAGAACTGAACATTTTCTACTTTTTGTTCCATTTTTTTAAACCCATCTAAAGTCCATTTAACCAACATTTTGTTGTTTTTGCTACATGTCTTCTAAAACGTCCTCATTAATTTTGTATTTGAAGGAGCTGCCCAAATCCCTTCCTATGATGACTTCACTTATTATCGCTCATCGGCGGCCGTTTTACTTCTTGTAAAAACATATAAGAGCAGCAGAATATTGATAAATACAGTCCAGTACATCATAATATGAGTACATTTGGTAAGTTTTGTTTTGTTGTAATAGCGGCAAATCAACTAATTGATCGCCTGAAAAGTAAATCACAAGATACTATTATGAATAAACTTTATTACCATTACATATATTGATATAATTATAATACTTCTGTCATGATATAATCAATTGGGAAAATAATGTAAGAAAAGTTCAACTATAAAGCAACTATTAAAGATATAATTCTATTACTTCACAGAAAACAGCTTATAAAGCCATATAGAGATATAAACAAATTATTCTGATTTTCTGATTCTTTTACTGCCCAGGGGCCCATTGCATGAGGTATCGTTAAGTGAAAATTGTGTCCTTAAAATATCCTTAACTCTTACTGTTGCACCAGCCAATATTATGTCCTCAAATCATGTTTCGTGTCCTTAAATGTGGGTCTTTAACGATGTGCCTTTGAGCATGGGATATCCTTATTGTGGCGCTAAGTGACCTCCGTAGTATGCTCGTTTCTGAGCGAGAATTTGAGAATGAGAATGGAAGGGTCAGGGAGTATTTTCAAAAGTATTTTTTCTCAGAAATGGTGATGATATATATGATAAGTATATTTCATGATTTAAAATAATTTTCTTATGTACAAAAATATGACAGAATGTACGGATATGTTGCTACCAGTTGCAACACACCACTTCCACCACTATGCCCGCCTCTGGTTATGGATAGGACAGGTCTCATGCAACACTAGAACAATCGTATTGTTATTATATCCTTAACGTATCCTTAATACAAGACAACACACTACTGCCCAATTGCTATAGTATCTTTCGATACTAGGAGGGTAGTCCAGCTGATTTGCCTAACTGCTATTTTCTTTTGCTTCTAATTTTTAGTATATAGTTCTTTTTTTGTATTTCTTTTTTTCGTATTAATTTGTGGATCATGCGATTGTTGGGTGTTCCATTGGATTGCTCAGTTGAACCTGTGCTCCTACCTCTATCCCATCAATACCCTACAATATGAAAGTATAAGAAGTATGTAACATTTACAGCTAGACTGTAAACTAAATCACAAAACTAAATCACTTTGCTCATCTCATCTCACTAACCCTCATTGCCATGAATATGACTCCACATGGATGTTGTCATGGCAACCATCACTCACTTCCAAACCTGGCCTCCTCCACTCTGGGCCACAATCAGCAGGAGGCATATCACAGTGATGTTACACTTCAGTTACATAACTTATCTGATGATCTCAGATATTTCCTCTCACTGAAATCAGTTGACACAGATGTACAGATGACAGTCTACAGATCCAAAGATAAAGATCTTACAGGATGTAGCTTGTAAGATCACACTTGTAGGCCTGGCCTAGTAGGAATGCCTAGTAGCCAACCCCCTGCCTAGTAGCCAACCCCCTGTCAATCACAGCCAGCAGGACAGCCAACAGGCTTCACTCACTCAGTCTGTATACCTCCCTCCTTGTCACTCACAGCACTCACTCAGTCTGTATACCTCCCTCCCTGTCACTCACAGCAAACAGGCCAAGCCAATACACTCCTCCACTTAACAGCACCAGCCAACACAGTCAAAACAAACCCATGTGGCCACTGACAGGCCACCCCTCCAATTTAGACTAAGCCAGGGGTGCGACAGAGCCTTCAGTATAGAGTATACCTTTCCTATAGTGATACTAAAAGGAGGCTGCGCCCATTCAATCGAAATACAACTTAAAACAGAAAAACACTTAGAGGCTACCCTCCTAATAATGTTAACGCTACAATATCACCTAAAAGTGGTGCCACGGGCCCCAGGTACCAATCTTGACAGACAAACTCAGACAATAAATCATGTGCTCCACCATGTTCAAAGGGCCTAGACTATGTGCACCCATCATCCATCAGTCAGAAAAGGCATCTGCTTCAGCATCAGCTTCCTCCCCAACATCAGGGTCACCTCTTAAAGCACCTGAAAAGCCCAAGTATAAACGACCAAGTACTCAGTTAGTTATATTGTTCACTCATGGTCCACCAAATATAATTCCCCTATATTGCCAGTGTCAAAATAGGTCCAGATATATATGATGTTGTGGTCCTTCTAGTTTCTGTTGCTACTAATCAGAAAGTTGATCAATTCTGAATGTATTCAAATCAATCTACAAGATACATAATGCTAAATTTTATCAACACCAAAATGTTTGACGGTAAGACTGTGTGGTAAATTATGCTTTAAGAAAGTAACATTCTTTTTGGCAGACTGTAAATTAGTATGATAATCTATGATGACTTCACTGTGGTACCCAGGTTCAATTCCTGGCTTGGTCTGTGAATATTGCTGGTGCAAAGTGGACGACATGGCCAATGGTCCCGCCCTTTGTTGTCATCATTTAACATTAATTAATTAAATAGAATAACTTCTTACTTGATGTACACTTATCAAACCCTGCTAATAAACTATTCTATATATATTGTTATTATCTGTTGACCAAGTTAGATGATTATATTGCCAGGTGTCACCAGAGTAGGCCACCCAGGTCACATGTACTCTCTCCGACCTGGGCTCCACTCCCACCTCAATCTGTCATTCTGCTACTACCCACGAAGGTAGAAGCTTCAACTTTTTTCTTTTGTACAGTATACTGCTACGGAATGAGAACATGGCTGGTGTTAAGCACATGAGATATTGCAAGACATGCCTGACTAAACCCTTCCCTCCTACCAGAGCGAAGTGTGATACAGCCATACCTTCTGATTTTTCTTTGAAACAGGCCGTTTCTGATAAAGATTCTATTTCACACATGGTTGACTGGTCCCACTGGACTCCAACCGGTGACAAAAAGAAAAAGAATAAGGTACAGCAGAATATTACAACTGACTCTAAGCAAAATGGTTGGCCTGGTTCCATGTCCAAATTCCAAAATTTGTCTCCCTCGGCAGGTAGCACTAGCTGGCCAGCAGGTGGGGTCGCACACTAGTATTTCTAAGAGTTCTCCTCAGGCAGGTGTAAAGGTTACCTGGCTGGTGAGGGAACATGACCCAGTTGGTATAGGCAAAAGGAGGTAGGAAAAGTGCATCCAGCACAACTCCTACACACATGCTCACTTCCACGCATACGGCCGCTGTGCAAATGAAGTAGATTTACTTTGGTATCACATTCCTAAACATCCAAATTTAATCCATATTGTCAAAAGATTATTTTGTTCTGATCACTGATGCTATACAGCTAGAGTTGCCATTGCCCCTCCCTCCATGACTCATGTATTCTGAGGGGCCTATCAGCGATAGAGCCCCGCCCCCTCCAGGAGTTAGCATGTGAGCTTCTCCTGTGAGGGGTTCCAAATGAGTCAGTAATAAAACAGGCTAGATTTCGCAATCCTTGGAGTCACCTGCTCTCCTCCTGTCCCTTCTCCTTCTACTAGACGAGATGTGACCGACCCGCCCTCTGTGGGCGGATAAGCCCCTCTCTAAAATTAGTGACGTCACCCAACCCATCAGCGTCCACTCCCCATATAGACACGACCCATACTTATGGCCTTCTTTTTAACGTTTTCCCTGTAAGTGGCGACCTGTAATTCGTCTGAGAGAAACTTGACTTAGTTAGCTACCCTTTTGTCTGGAAAAACTACTGTGTTCATGGTCCAGAAATGCTGTTTTCAAAACATTCATGCACCCTCTATCTGTTGTCACTCACTCCTGCCATGTTTACATAGCTTCAACCACCCAACAGCTATACCCTTACTAGCCACTGCCACCCTTACATAACACCCACATAACACCCAGCTAGCTTGTTGACATGTAGGCTATTTATAGGGTGGGTGTTGTAGCCTACCCAACACGTTGGTGTTGTGTAGGCTACATTATTTGATACTAAATCAAATGGATATTGTAGGTAGGAGGGGTAGAGACAGGGTGGGTGGGTGGGACGATCTTTTATTTTTAAATATAAAAACAATCTAAAAGCGTTCAGATCTGGTGAAATATAACCAATTTACTTCCCACAAATAAATGTCTTGCTGCGGTAATTTTCTGGACTCCCCTGTCTATCTACCAGCTAGCCCCACCAATACAACTGTATTGCAGTGCTGTTGTTTTCCATTGTTATTAATTAAGCTTTTAGTAGAACCTGCGATAGCCTATCCCTTGCCAGGGGAGAGGGGCTGTCTCAGACAATTTCTAAAGTGAGATTTTGAATTATTCAGAATGCGGGATTAATTAAATAGATAGTTAGGTAGAGAAACATCTTAAATTTTCTTCTGTAATGTTGGGAGTTATTTAGAGTTTAACTTAAGCCTAGCTATGGATGCCAGATTTCTAAGAACAAAAGTAGGCAAGTCGTGTAAAGTCTAAGTAAAGCTGATAGAAGTCAGACATGAAATCACTCTAGGCTCAGGTTACAGGTGTTTATTCTTTGACGCTCTGCAACAGCATGATTGTGACCGTTGCCGCCACGGTCTCATAGTTATACAATCCAGTAAAAGGGTCAGATTTTCAGAAAATGTACAATTGGCAGTTGTACACATTGAGTAAATTCTGCTAAATTAGGCTGCAATTTGGTCAATACTAGGTAAATTCGGGTATATTTGGCATTGCATTGATTCTAGCAATCTGTTTGGTTAGGTTGGACTGTATTTTGAACTTTATTTTCGTCTGAAATTTGAGTTATTTGAGAAGATTGGTGAAGGTGAAATGTACATTTTCTGAAAATCTGACCCATAAACTAGTATACCTGCACATGCACAGTCAACTACCTCAGTCAGCCATTTAAACTGGTCATATTATATATTATATATTAAATTTTTATTCAGTTTACATGTACAATAATGTTATGCATTCCTAAATAGGTCTGAGCCTTCTACAAATAGGTCTTCCAGGTAGTCCTTAAAATTATAACATGAGACAATAATAGGTACACTCTATACTCGACCTGCTGGCAGTAAACATCAAAGCTCGCTATGGTTAACCCTATGCAGTGCTGCTGCCAACAGGACGAGTATAGAGTGTAGAAATAAATAAATAAATACTGTAAACGTATACATGTATTTATTTTCGCACACTAAGTACTTTGACACCTTTTCGTGCGGATTAAAGTTCGCGCAGCAAGGAAGTCTCACACCTTGTTAATTGAATAATTATACCTTGCGCGCCGGATTTATTTTCGTGCACAAGGGTGGGTGTGCAAAAAAATAAATACTGCGCGAACATTAATACAGTTACAGTAAATAAATAATGATAATCACAAATGCAACTTCCTATGGTTGATTACTCAGAAAAAACATTGGTATTTTTAAAAGACAGCTATGGCTATATGTGTATAGAGTCTGTATGTCCTTGGTTTGTTCAGCCATTTAGTGTTTGTTTTCTTCATCTGTCTTATAATATTCTATGTGTAGTATGCTACTCATGACAGTAGTATAATAAACTGTATAATGTAATTTTAGATAATAAACTATAAATGAACAATTTAAAATTTGAGTGTATATGGAGTGTGAATGTCCTCAAGTGCCCCACTCTGTATTGCAGATTGTGCTTCCTCATAGTGAAACACAGTATGTGTTTTCATGTGTCTTTGTATGGCGCTACCACTATTTGCCCTATAGTCACACATGGTACACTTAAAAGGCTTTTCCCTTGTGTGTGTTTTCATGTGTCTCCTCAGGTTTCCAGACTCTGTTGCCATATAGTCACACAGAGTACATTTATGAGGCCTTTCTCCAGTATGTGTTTTCATGTGTCTTCTCAGGGTACCGCGATCTGCTGCCATATAGTCGCACTGAGTACATTTATGAGGCCTTTCTCCAGTATGTGTTTTCATATGTCTCTTTATGAGAATAGACAGTGCTGCCCTATAGTCACACTCAGTACATTTATGAGGCTTTTCACCAGTATGTGATTTCATGTGTCTCCTCAGGGTACTGGCCACACTGGCCCTATAATTACATAAACTACATTTGTATGGCCTCTCTCCACTATGTGTTCTCATGTGAGCCTTCAGGGTTGCAGCAAGTGCTGTCCTATGGTCACACAGAGTACATTTAAAAGGCCGTTCTCCAGTATGTGTTCTCATGTGATTCCGGAGGTGTCCAGATGCTGTAGTCCTAAAGTCACACTCAGTACATTTATAAGGTTTTTCTCCAGTATGTGTTTTCATGTGTCTCCTCACAGCTCCAGGCCAAGCTGCCCTATAGTCACACTCAGTACATTTATGAGGCTTTTCTCCAGTGTGTGACCTCATGTGTCGCTTCAGGTTTTCAACCCTTGTATACCCTTGTCCACACACCGTGCATACATGAGGCCTTTCCCCAGAATGTGTTGTCATATGTAATTTCAAGTGTGAAGACTGTGTTGTCCCATAGTCACACTGAGTACATTTATAAGGCTTTTCTGGGTTATGTTTCATCATGTGTTTCCTTAGGACTCCTGCCTGTGTTGCCCTATAGTCACATACAGTACATTTATATGGCTTTTCTTTAGTGTGTGTTCTCATATGATCCTTCAGGAGTCCAGATGTTGTTGTCCTATAGCCACACACAGTACATTTATGAGGTTTTTCTCCGGTATGTGTCATCATGTGTCTCTTGAGGGCTCCAGCCTGTACTGCCCTATAGTCACACACAGTACATTTATATGGCTTTTCTCCAGTATGTATTCTTACGTGTATCCTCAGGGCTCCAGCCTCTGCTGCTGTAAAGTCGCACATGATACATGCATAAGGCTTGTGTCCAGTATGTGTTCTCATATGGCTTCTCAGGGGTCCAGCATTGGCTGCCCTATAGTCACACACAGTACATTTATAAGCCAGTTCTCTTGAATGGATTTTCATGTGATTTCTCACTTCAGAAGACTGCGGTGCCCTACTGTCATATAAATTACATTCCTGTTTCCCTTTGTCCCGGTGTAAAACTAAATGTTCATCTAAACTACTGCTTTCTGTAAACCCTTGAACACACACACTACACTTGTGTAGTTTCTCCCTTGTGTGAGCCACATTGTGATGTATTCTGGATTCTACAGTATGTGTTCTCATGTGTCTACTCAGGTGGTCTTTTGTTGCCCTATAGTCACACACAGTACATTTATATTCCCTCTCAGCATGGTGCATTAGCAAATGTTCATCTAAACTACTACTCTCTGTAAATCCTTCAACACACACACTACACTCCTGTAGTTGTTCTCCTGTATGAGTCACATTGTGATGCATAATATGAAGTCTGACATCAGTAGGTACACAAGTCATGCTTGTAGGCTTTGCCAGCTGTCCTGTCTCCATGAGTATAGTAGGTACACAAGTCATGCTTGTAGCCTTTGCCAGCTGTCCTGTCTCCATGAGTATTGTATGTGCCTTTGCCAGCTGTCCTGTCTCCATAAGTACAGTAGGTTCACAAGTCATGCTTGTAGCCTTTGCCCGCTGTCCTGTCTCCATGAGTACAGTAGGTACACAAGTCATGCTTGTAGCCTTTGCCCGCTGTCCTGTCTCCATGAGTATTGTATGTGCCTTTGCCAGCTGTCCTGTCTCCATGAGTACAGTAGGTACACAAGTCATGCTTGTAGCCTTTGCCAGCTGTCCTGTCTCCATGAGTACAGTAGGTACACAAGTCATGCTTGTAGCCTTTGCCCGCTGTCCTGTCTCCATGAGTACAGTATGTGCCACCATCCAAGATTCTAATCTGTAAAGTTGTGCCCGAACACAAGCCCAATCACACTCCTACATCTGATACCCTGCAAATATATATAGAGTTGATTAGTTTACAGTTAAAAGCACATGACAACAACACATGACAACAGCACAGAACAACAGAAAGCAGGGTCCGCCAAATCGGGTGCCCGGGCGCCAGGGACAACCATATTTTTAGTCTGGGCATCAAAGTAAATGCTCAGTTGCCCGGCGGGCAACTGGCCCAAACCTAACTCATTTATTTCCATTTTGACCCAATGATATCAACCTAGACACTCATCCCTTCTATCAGTAATATTTTCGAACACCTTTGCACAATATTTAAAATGAATTCAGGGTCTGGAAAGTGGGCAATTTGGTCGAAGATCCTGCAAAATTAATATGGGCCTAGAATCCTGTTTAAATGTTCGAAGATTCTCTGTTTCTTCCTTTACACTTTCCCCTGATGCCCTCTCAGACCTTCACTGAAGGAAAAGTTGAAAAAGGGTGACTGATCAGGGCTGGGGAAAAAAATATCTTGCATATCTTTTTGGTGTTAGAGGGTGCAGTAAAAAGTTAATATCAATGTTGATTTTGGGAGTTCGAAGCTATGAATGGAAACATAGGTGGAGGTGATATGAGGCGATATACATATTAATACAGACTGTACTGTGTAATTAAAGGTTGGGGTTACTTCACGTTTTAATTAATTATAAATCAGAGTCCTTTTAAGTTAATGGTTAAAGATATTTTCAATAATGTCTTCATTGATTTAGAGAGTTCAGAGCTGTCATTGTAACATTACTATTCTTCTTCTATTTCAAATTAATTTGTCATTCATTGATTTGCCTCTAGATTTTAACCAAGAATGTACTGGACAACCATATTTTGTTGCCGGGCAACCACTTTTGAAATCCCGGTTGCCCGACGGGCAACCACATTTCTGAGGGATTTGGCGTCCCCTGAGAAAGGTTTCAAAATCTTTACATGTAAAAGAGGTAGGAAAAGACTAGGTCGTGGGAGGGGTCATCTTTTTTTTGCACTGACTCAGAACTACAATGATGTAGGTGGGTGGCATTCATGAAATTTCGCACAAAGTTTCAAGGGAGGGGGGGGGGGGGGGTGAAAGAAATTCTGCACAAGACTAATAAAGGAGAGGGGGTGGGGTCATACAATTTTGCACAAGAATCTTTCACAAATTCTCCACTAGTAGGCCCCCCCCCCAACAGTTAGGCCTATCAATTGGGGAGGAATTATTTAAACTAAATAATTCCCCGTCATTAAACGAAAGTAAAGTATTGAGACCTGAACCCGGAAGTACAACACCCTGGTGGGACTTCCGCTTCCGCCTCCAGGCTCTCGGCCACTTCTCCATCTCCTCCAGGCGTGAGCGCACGTATTTGAAAACTGACCAGGCCCATCAAGTGATGGCTGGTGACATGACCAGGAACAGGACCGGTCAAAGAGTAAACTACCGCAAGTTGGCGGACGTAGAGGAGGAACTGCAAACTCCAGTCAAAGTTAAGCCTAATAAGAAACAGTCCAAGAAGAAAGTAACTATCGAGGACATGGAGGAAGACAACGAGAACCACGAGGGTCCACTTGACCACGAGGGTGACCACGAGGGTGATCATGGCCACGAGGGCCAAGAAAGACATGAGGGCCTGCTGCCCCACGAGGAAAAGCCGACTCCGCGAAAGGCGAAACAGGCTTCCTCAAAACAGAAAGAAAGGAATACTACCACAAAAGTCGTCGACAAGTTTTGTGACACCATCCTGGAGATGTCCAGAGTCCAGTCAACCCCGAGCACCCACCACACTAGGGAGACTGCTTCCTCCAGGCCGCGTGAACCTAAGCGCCCTCGCCGCCCAACCAAACCCAAGCGAAAACGGGCACGCTATTCATCTTCCGAGTCCGATGATGACACATACAGTGACACCAGGTCACAATCGAGCTATACATCCTCCAGTGCCCCATCCCCTCCTACCAAGAAAAGGAAAAGGAGGAAAAAGCACAAAAAGAACAGGAAGACACTCGCAGAGATGAGACACCCATTCCGTAACTACTCCACTGATTCATCGTCCTCATCCGAGGACAGTGAAGTCCTTCCATCCCCAAGACACATCAAACGGGCACATAAACACCAGCGCTTGACCACCAGGGCCCTGGAGAGGCAGTACAGTGGGCGATCAAAAACAAAAGGTAAAAAAGCAATGATTCACACACCAGAAAATTCACTACCCCATGATCTTGCCACCCGCCTCAGAGACGAGAAGCGGGACATAACCATAAACGAATACTACTGTGGCTTTGCGGCCATGTGTGCTATGAAGGCCCTCGAAGCTTCTACCCTACAGTGTATGCTAAAACACCTATCAGAGCTGGGGGAGGACGTGGCTGTGCATAGCTGGACGGGACCCCTCCTCTGGTCTCAAACGGTAGTGGATAATGTTCTAGACCACAAAATGAAATGGAGAGACCTACAGTCAATTCAACAGCTCAGGGCTAAGATCAGCTGGAATCATCGCCCATCGTCCCTGATCAAACCAAAGGAGAAGAAAGGTGCAATCTCAGTCCCCTGCCCCTTCTATAACTCAGAGGAGTGCTCGCTATCTGACAGCCACACCGAGGGAGCCATCTCTCTTCTCCACTGTTGTGGATACTGCTATTACAACACTCGTCATAAGCAGTTCTTCCACACTGCCAAAAGCTGCAATAATAGGAGGACCAACACCAACAGAGAGTCCTCAGGAGCACAGAACAACGACCGCTACGGTAAAGGCAAACGTGACTGGCAGAGTAACTACAAACCCCAGGGTACGTCGACTCCGTCAGGCGCTGGAGGCAACCGCTCCCCAAAAAACTAGCTCCACTGACCGGCCCACGGTCAGACCAAAAACGTGAGTCCAATAGCCCTTCTACAATAGCCTTTATTCCCAACTACAATGCCAAACATACCTGCATCGCTTCTCGCATAAACCAACGTGCCAATACACACACAACCGGAAGTGTCTGCCATGCTGCCACACTACCGGAAGTAAACAAGCAAAATGGCTGCACCACTTCCGCCCAACTGGAAAGTGCAGTCGTGTACAACAACAACAGTGCTAAGCTAGCCCCGATACAACACCAGGAGATACCAAAAACAACCCCAGTGTCTATTAACAACTGTTCTAGTGTAAACCCAGTGTTGATTCCCCCGATCAATGCCAAAGTGTCGATTCCAGGAGGAATTACCTCGACTCGGGCCCCACTCTCACCGATTGTCGCTCACTCAGTCACCAACGAGCTAGCAACACAACACGAACAGTCGGAGCAACCTAACGAGATCCAAGCATTCGAAATCGATCTACTCACAGCTGAAGGTAAATCGATAATTGACTCACTATCCAGTATAAACAGCCAAGTCTCGCCAGAGACCCCACCGCCGAACTATAACTTTGATAACTATTCCAAATGGCCATTCCCTTCACTATCGCTACCGCCAAGCATGGCCACCATCTACGAGGCAGTGAGGGGGGAAGGCCTTCCCAACTGGAGAGGAGCAAAAGTCATTCTACCCTCCAATATGGTCATCTCAGAGTGGCAAAAAGTGGCTACGGGACACGAAGATGATCCAACAATCTTTAACGGAATATTATATGGCTTCCCACTACAATACATGGGCGGCCCCCCGCCACCCCAAGCCTCCAAGGCAAACCACCCCTCTGCTATAGCATATCCATCGGCTATCAATGATTATCTTCAGAAGGAGTGTTCACTCGGAGCTATGGCAGGCCCGTTCACCAGCATACCATTTGTCCCGTGGTGCCACCATAGCCCCCTCATGACACGTCCCAAGTCGGACCCAGCAAGTCGCCGAATCATCGTTGATCTCTCCTTCCCGGACGGGGGGATAAACAAATGGGTTCCGAAAAACTACTATAACAGACAGCCGGCCGTCCACAATCTACCAACGGTCACAATGGCTACACAGCTCATCAACAGCCTAGGGAGGTCGGGGGTCATCATGGCGGTCCTCGACCTCTCAAGAGCCTACAGACACTTCAATATCTGCCCACTAGACTGGCCACTACTAGCCATATCACACGAAGGCAACACATATGTTGACAGAGCTCTACCGTTCGGCGCACGCCTGTCAGCATATATCATGCAAATGGTCGCGTCATTTATTGTGAGAGCCCTTGCCTCACAGGGAGTAGTGTCATTAATGTACTTAGACGATATAATACTGCTGACCCCCGACGCAACCACGATGACTCGCAACTTCGACATAGCTAGGTCCCTCCTAACATCCCTGGGTCTTAAAATTGCCGAAGAAAAGACCCAGAAACCCTCCACGTGTGTACAGTGGCTGGGCATTGTGCTGGATACCAACTCAAACACAATGTCGATCCCGACCAATAAACTGGCCGAAATAAAACACTGTTTGGCGCAGGCGGCCAGTCGCAAGGTCGTGACAACTAAATATATGCAGAGCATAATAGGTAAAATAGCTCACCTGGCTAAAGCTGTGGCACCAGCCACACTCTTCATGCAGAGACTCCTTACAGCATTAAGGGAAGCGAAGGGAGGCTCAATCTTCATATCAAACGCCATCAAAGCTGACCTAGCATGGTTCAACCGTTTTACACCAGCCTATAATGGAGTCTCCATCATACCATCGACCGTAGTCACAACAACAATATGGGCCGACGCGTGCCTCACAGGTGGGGGTGCGACTAACGGCACAGAGTACTTCTCATACCAGTTCTCGAGGCTGGAGACAACAAACAGAAACATCAACCACCTCGAGGCCCTGAACTGCCTAGCTGCAGCTAGAACACTAACATCTTCAGCTGACAGAGGAAAGGTTGTCCGCATATGCTGCGATAACCAGGCCTCAGTGGAGGCATACAAGGGTGGTAAACCGAGAGACCAAACCCTAGCCGCATGTGCTAGAGCCTTCTGGTTCCTAGCGGCAGAAAGTGAAATAACTTTCAAGTTCGCCCACATACCGGGGGAACTAATGGAGCTCCCTGATGCCCTATCAAGGCTCCATACCGCACCAAAATATAAACAAATAGCAGATAAAATAATTACACAACTCCATCTGAAGCCTACCAAATGTGAAACAAGTGCCTTTAACATCTCTCATTTCTTCTAGGCAAACTCCAACGTGGCCTGGAGCAGAAGGCAATAAGGAGGAGAATCCAGTCACACAGGCCGGGCACGAATGCCAACAGAGAATCGGCGGTCCGACTTTACATCTCGTTCTCCCTGGCCCTAGGGCTGGACTACGAGAAGCCAACGCCCTCGAACATCTGCTGGTACCTAGAGTACCTGGCAGACAACAACTTAAAAATAGGCTCCATCGTTAACAACTTGTCCTCCCTCAGGACGTTCTTCAGAATGTCCAGGCTCGATGTCAGCCCGCTGTGCGACCTGGATGTAGATCTAGCTGTTAAGGGCCTGCAGCTCTCCTTGAGACACACCCCTTCCCCAAAGGCAGCAGTGTCTCCCATGTTACTAAGGAAATGCCTCAAAGCCGCAGACTCACTGCAGTACAAGCACCAAGTCAAAGCAGCAGTGCTACTTATGTTTATGGGATTTCTTCGCCAATCAAATTTATTCCCACCGACAGTGAAAGCATACGATCCGTCAAGACACCTCACACGAGGGGATGTGTCCCTACAAGAAGGGGGAGTGTCCCTTAAGCTCAAGTGGAGCAAAACAATGCAAACATCGAGAACACCGGTAGAAATCTACCTACCTCAGAAAGAGGGAGATGAAATATGCCCGCGCAGGGCCATCTCTACTCTACTCAAAGTGAACAAAGCAAAGAAGCAAGCAGCCCCACTGTTCTCCTACGAGGACGGTAAACCGATGACTACCACGTTCATGAGGAAACAATGGGCCCAGGTAGTCACAAATGTGGGGCAAGACCCCAAAAAGGTCTCTATGCACAGCCTCCGGAGGGGCGGCGCGTCGTACGCATACCACCAGGCAGGTGCCTCCCTCCAGGATATCATGGCACACGGAACCTGGACATCCGATGCCGTGAGGTCATACATACGACCTGTGAAAACAACCAGAACCTCAGTGCATAGTGCTCTCAAGGCCCTATGAAAGGTTTTGGGTCATCTGAGGCTCTGAAACAAGTGACAGAACAATATGCGAACTCTTCAGCTAATACCTGGGATGTGTGTGTGGCCTTACGGCCCGACATCCATTACTACTTCTTCATATATACATTTACCCCACAACGAATTAATAAATCCTATCAAATCAATTTATGTCTTGACTGTTTAATGGGGGAGGAATTATTTAAACTAAATAATTCCCCGTCATTAAACGAAAGTAAAGTATTGAGACCTGAACCCGGAAGTACAACACCCTGGTGGGACTTCCGCTTCCGCCTCCAGGCTCTCGGCCACTTCTCCATCTCCTCCAGGCGTGAGCGCACGTATTTGAAAACCCGCCCACCTCCCTACAAACAATTTATAAATAAACAATAACTAAAATCTCAAGAACTGAGAGGGGTCATCTGAGGCTCTGAAACAAGTGACAGAACAATATGCGAACTCTTCAGCTAATACCTGGGATGTGTGTGTGGCCTTACGGCCCGACATCCATTACTACTTCTTCATATATACATTTACCCCACAACGAATTAATAAATCCTATCAAATCAATTTATGTCTTGACTGTTTAATGATGAAAATCTCCTATATATCTTTATGTCTAACACATACCGAACACATATTGACATTCGTTCATGGCCTTACTCTTAGGCTGTCTTAGACCTACCTCCTAGATGTTCTATAAGGCTGTCAACTCGGGTGTCAACTCAAGTAGGCCTACCTCAGTTATTACATGGAAGGGACCGCTGAAATCTGAGTGGAACCTAGATGGAGAACACCGCGTATTATCGCTCAGCACTGTACAAGTCTAACGAATCTGACACCCCAAATAGGTTAATCCTCCAATGTGAGAAATAATTCGGTTCTTAATGTCCAAGAATAAAAGAACCGATTCGTGGTTACATTGTGTTTTAAATAACCAACGTAGGTTTCTTGAATTTTGGTGCCAAATCTGCTTTTCTTGCCGTGGATGATCCGTGGTTCTGATGTCTGGAGCTACTCAAACCCGATTGTACTAATTATTTGATAGCTGATACACATTTCATAGTTCAATTTATAGATATTCTTTCTGATTATAGGACATTAATCAACTGTCCGTCAATGTTTCTACTTATTTTAGTGTGAAACTATGAATGAAGATCCGTAGTCGGAGAAACTGCGCCATCTTGGATTGTTGTTCTGTATTTTGCCACCAGACGGATCCGTAGCCCTAGTGATAGTTCTGTTTTCGCCCACTAGGTAGACTCGTAGTCCGAAGGAACGAACCAAATGCTATTTAAAATTAATTAAATGGTCTTATTTATTGAGCCCTTAATCATTAAGGGCTTCGAATGTCCGTCATTATGACAATTGCCATTATTATTATGATATAAAGATGTGAATACATAATAGTGATCAACTTTTGAGACTCAAAAGTTGGTAAGTAGGCCTATAGCCCTATGCCCGAGTGATCAAAATTGTCTTCCTACCCTACGGACACACAACGCTATTGCTGGACGCATGGATATTCAATATAATAGTTGTAATACTAGCATGAAGAGTTACCTCCATGCATCACTAATGTAATATAAGCTCACCGCAGTCCAGAAATTCTACCCGCTAGTACTTTTGCTTGCTCTACTTATTTTATTGTCTGTTTTTGTTCTTATAGTTGTCATTTTTCTCACCTTGAATGACACTGCATGCCCACCAACCACCCATCCTTCACTCCTCCCATGTGTTAGTGTTTGATACCTGACTGCCTACCTGCCTAGTGTGTGTGTAGCCTTGAGGCAAGGCTACACACACACTAGTGGCAGGCAGTGGTAGGCAGTGGCAGGCAGCGGGAGGGGCAGTGGCTGGTGAGTGAGTGTAGTGTGTGAGTGAAGGTGCAGTGTGTGTGAGAGCTCCGACAGGGGTGGGATTCTAAACCAATCTTTATATTTAAAATTGCAACTTTCCTGTACCAGATTATACATAAGTCGTCCCCTAAAAAGGCATGAAGAGGAACACGACTTGCCGTACAGACAATGTACAGGCGCGGCGGAACCGGGGGGGCAAGGGGGGCAGTTGCCCCCCCAATAATTATCAGTGGTGTGGGAGTTGCCCCAAAACTCACTTGCCCAGGGCAAGTGAAGAAAGAAAAGTCACTTGCCCGCCTTAAAAAGTCACTTGCCCGCATATATATATATGCACTATAATTTACCATAAAAAATAGACACAATTCTGATATGAACATGATTTGACGGTGTCAATTTAAGGGATGGAAATGCCAGTATTCAAATAGGCACCTTCTGATATTTCCTCCCAATGTTAAGTTAATTCATCAATCTCAATACTTTTAACTTCAGAAAAAAATAAGATTATGACAAACAGGGTTCTAATAGGACTTTTGTGGTGCAAGTTGGCGATCCCAGCCCTTTTGTGGGGGGTATGGGGGGGGGGGTTCTCCCCCCAGAAAACTTTGGACTCATACCCTTTAAATGGTGCATTCTGGTGCATTTACGACTAATACATATACTTTTAACGCAGAAATATTGGTATTACAGTTAGATGTTCTAACCAGAAATATTTCTCAGGGGGGGAAGCTGGCATATAACCTTGCGAGCACCGAAGGCACAAAGCCCTTATCTGGGTGATATCTCTGTTCTCCTCTCCCCCCCCCCCCACCCCCCCACACACCTCCAGGAATAATATTTTTGATTTTCTGTCATGTTGGAACTGACAACACATTTGATGTCTCATTTACTTTATCAAACATATGCTTCGTCTGTTTTTGTAAAAAAAAAAAAAAAAAAAATTTAAATTATTTTTTTTGGGGTCAAATTGTCAGCGCGGCGGCAGCTTCTCTGAGTGCGGCGCTTTTAGTTTGAACCCTGGACACAACTGCATTGAAAAATCGCTTTATACCATTCATGTATATTACATAAAAGAAGGACTGGTGGTCGGCAGACATTGCAGGCACAGACATAACTTGTTACCATTTCATAAACTCCAAACAAAATCTGCATGTCTCTTTGTATTTGTCTGTGTGAACCTCTAATTATAAGATAAACATGGTACAAAGTTATTGCTGCACTGAGAAAACATTGTATGAAGCTGGGCATCTGACGATTCACTTTCATGATGCATATATGCAGTTAGAACATGGTCACAAATTGGTGAATAATGAAAAAAAAAGAAAAAAGTTTTATTGTCCCTTTGAAAGTGACCTGCCCGCGGGCAGGTCACTGGGAAAATCCCACTTGCCCGCACTGAAAGTGGGGCAAGTCGGAGCGCGGGCGATACAACTCCCACAGCACTGATTATATTGGGGGGGCCTGGCCCCCCCAATAATTCTGTTCAATTTTGAAAATGTTATTGGCCAAAGAATGAGCTGTCTCTCACAGAACCTTGTGCAATGTATACAGTGGTAAAACTACTGAAATCATAAGTAATAAGTTCAGAAAGTTCCGACATCATTCATGTAAAGCTAAGAGATTCAGTCAAAAATGATAATTTTGGCTTCATTTCTGCATATGTACATATGTGATGTGTTTCAGGAAAATGAGTCATAAGTCGCAAAGTGTTTTATTCACAAGATCTCTTTACACAAGATCTCTTTACTGAAATGTTCTGATTTTTATGGGGTTTAGCAGTTATAACCATATAAGTCCATGTTACAAATTTCAGGATATTGTATCAAATATATCTTTGCGTTTTGAAGGCCTTTGTATGGAGTATATTTAGTTACTTTACTGGTAATTACCCATCTAGAAACATTGCAAACTGTTCTTTTCAAAAGTAAAAATTAATATCAAACTTAGAATCTAGAAATACTTATTAGGTGTGCTAGTGTTTACTATCATTGGAATCACCTTGATCTCTTTTCAAATATGGTGAGACTTATGACACATTTTCCTAAAACGGATCACATATAATAGAATCTCCTTTCTCAATGCCTATGTGTCTGCCTGATAAACATTCCATTTCAAAAGTCATGCATATATTATATATTATATCCATCTAAAAGAATGTTCAAAATAGTAGCTTTCCAGAAGATTACATGAGTGTATGACAATTCTTCACCCTTATTTAGTTGATTAGCTATATATATATAATGAATTTTCATCTTTTGAGAAATCATCATTGTTTACAAAACAATATTGATGTCCAAGGTACCCTCAAATATAGGCAGATACCTTCTCTTTCCTTCTCTCCCTGTTTCTCTCCTCCTTCTCTCCCTATTTCCATCTCTCTCACTCTTCCCTTCACACTCTCATCGCTGTCCTCCTCTCCCCGCTCCTGTTTTCCCCTCTCCCCATCCTACTCTCCTTCCCATTGCACATCCCCCCCCCCACTACCACCTTCCACCCATCAACCCAACCCCCTTCTCTCCATGATCTCTTCATCCTACTCTCCTTCTATATCGATGTATCCCTCCCAATGGTGTCGGCAAAGGGTGGGCCACGTTTATTGAGGTATAGCAAATGGGTAAAAATAATCTAGATATTAATTATATATGGATATGATCCAGGGTATTATGAAGTTATACTTTGATTTCCTTGTGTGGGTGATGAAGAGAATACTCTAAATTTATATATCTATTGGCAAAATTGTATAGAAACCAATAAAGGAGATTCTTTGCTGCCAACCATCCTGATTTATACAACATATTAGATATTCACATATTTTTATATTATACTCTTTAAAACAACAAAAATGGGGCCTAGGGCAAAAAAAGTAAATGTCAATGATGAACATGTCTTTTTGTGAAGTGTCCAAGCTCTATTACTTATTTAGGTTTAATATGCTGCATCAAATCGGGTTTTGTTTCATGAAAAAAACTGCCAGATACCATCATCATAACATTTAAAAATTTAAACTCATTTAGGCCCTGCCCAAAATAGGTGTGTTTCCATGATTTAGCCCCCCCCCCAACCTACCAAGAAAAACCTTCCCCTACCTAAAAAAAATTGACCACACCTGATTTTTTTTTACCATATCTCACTTCCTTTGGATTTTTGACAAAAAAAAGCTAATAAAAGCAGGAAAACAGGTTTTCCTAACTTGCAACTGTCAAAAAGCACATTTCCCATGTTTTAAATAACTATTGTTATCAAATAGACATTTTTTTCAGTTCCTGGTAGGTGGTTTCCTAAAATCAAAATTATAAGAAAAACAAGTTACCACCCTACCTAGTTTTCAGTCAGATAAATCGGAAACACACCTATTATTTTGTTCGGCCTCATCAATATTATAACTATAGGAATACATCATAGAGAACTACTTTTAATGCACAAATGAAGATGACAGATGGTAGTCACCAGATTTGGTTTATAGTGTCCTTTTCTTGTACCTAAAAATACTCACCAAAAAATATGCAAGAAAAGACTCAACATTCTAAAACCTAATAAAGATCAATTTTAACACCCAAAATGCTTAAAATGTGTTCAAGCATAAGGGGAAAACCTCTGGCTTCTGGGGTCCTAGGCGGCCCCAGACCCCATGCCTTATGTATTTGTTTCAGCTGGGTTGACACTCAAAGTGAATATAAGTGATTTTGAGGCAACAGTGTGGCAAAAATGTGGCAGAATGAATGCAGAGTATGAATGTTATAGAAATTATAAACTGTTAAGGCCTAGTATATTATATCCAGATTAAAATATAAACATTTATTTAGAGGTATGTGCTTGGTTTCCTGATAACGTATCAGGTTTGTGTGAAATGTTTCAATTCTATTATACTATTGGAGGGTAATGCAACGTCACCCTCCAGGCTAACCCCCTCCCACCTCCCCCAAAAAGTTTGCCCCCCCAATATTTTATCTGTTCCGCTGCGCCTGATGTAATGGTACCCATTTAGATGGGAAAACATAAAAAACAGGTCGATGGGTGTGAGTTCTGTCTAACTGAGAATACCAGGGGTAATGGAGCAACGAAAGGAGGTTTAAAGGTGGTCTAAATCCGCCCTATAGGGGGCGGGGTCGGTTGCGCTTGGTCCAGACATCCTCGCCAGCCAGGGCAGATTCTACTAATCTAGCCCTGGCCCATTCTGGCCGTTTTCTGTGGACAGAACACCCGCTGTGTGTCTCTGACCCACTTAATTGAGTGCAGCTGAGGCAATAGGGGACTTGTATGTCCGCTGACTTGAATCTAGATTTACATGGAATTATGGGACTTATAGTACTGGGTAAAATCTGTATTTAAAAAACGTCATGTTCAGCATGGGATATTTGTCAGTGCTCTAATGTCAATATCCATGTGTTTTACATGTTTCCAAAGCACAAACCTTCATCTTTCCCTGTCATGTGCAGTGGTACATGCAATTCCCCTATTGAAGGAGGGTCTGATAGGGCCTGGACAAGTGACCACAGCTAAAAATAGGTGCGTACAGAAAGCTTGACGCAAGCCCAGTGATTGGATGAGAGGGCTGATGAATTATTCATGAATCCCCAAAAAGTTGGAGCTTTGGGGCAGGGCGTATGACCGAGAAAACGAAGGGAGTAAAGCTCTGTATTGGAGGATGGGTCCAGAAAGTATCCGCACAAGGTATCCTAGGAAGTAAATGGGTTATATTTCGGAATGTTAGAGTGTTTTTATATTTAAATTTCCGACGAACTACCCTCCACCCACCCATCGCGTTGTCCACCCCACGTCCCACCCGGGCCTCGGCGCTGTTTATTCAGTAAATAAACGGCGCTATCCATTTCGAATCCCATTTGCCGGTTACGTTGATTACGTTGATTACGTTGAAGTGACTTCCGGCTCGTACGGAATGGAACAAGGGATCGGAATGGTCAATGGCGTGGATGTAGCTGTGTGGGTTGAGTGTGGAGGTTGAAACGAAAATGGATTGTGGAAGTGTGAGTGCCTGAATCGACAATGTAAGTACTCTAGGTTGTAGGTATAGGCCTAAACTAAGTATTCCATGCATCAATAGACATTCTCAGCGGGGAAATTATTGAATGCAGGCAGAGAAGTAACCACATGGAATAAGAGTATATATCGTTGGACACTAGTAGTCTGTGCACCGTGCGAAATTGTAAATAGAGTCATTCTGACTTCTTCCAAGGAAGAAGCGGGGGTGCCGACCGTCCAGAAAGTATCCGCACAAGGTATTTATTTGTAGGAAGTAAATGGGTTATATTTCAACGCTTTTAGATTGTTTTTATTTTAAATTTCCGACGAATTACCCTCCACCCACCCGTCGCTTCACCCCACGTCCCACCCGGGCCTCGGCGCTGTTTATTCAGTCAATAAACAGCGCTATCCATTTCGAATCCCATTTGCCGGTTACGTTGATTAGAGTGAACGTGACTTCCGGCTCGTACGGAACGGAACAAGGGATCGAAATGGTCAACGCGATAATGGCGTGGATGTAGCTGTGTTGGTTGAGTGTGGAGGTTGAAACGAAAACCAATTGTGGAATTGTGAGTACCTGAATCGACAATCTAAGTACGCTAGGCTGTAGGCAACAACCTAAACTAAGTATTCCATGCGTCAATAGACATTCTCAGCGGGGAAATTTATATTGAATGCAGGCAGAGAAGTAACCACATGGAGTAAGAGGAAATTCGTTGGACACTAGTAGTCTGTGCACCGTTCGAAATTGTAAATAGAGTCATTCTGACTTCTTCCAAGGAAGAAGCGGGGGTGCCGACCGTCTAGACTTATTGTTCGATCAGTCTAGGCTTATTGTTCAGCAATAATTAACTGAATGTGACATTGGATATTGGACATTGGAGCCAGGATTTCAGCCAAATTGATTCCAGCCATTCTGCCTGTACCACTCAAATCCTGGATGGAGAAATAGACAAAAGTACTACTATTTCCTTACGTTTTATTCTGTTTAATTTTTATTTTGACCATGTATCTATCTCATTTTGACCATGTATCTATCTCATTTTGACCATGTATCTAACTCATTTTGACCATGTATCTAACTCATTTCTTACCTTCTATCAAAGTAAAAGGTACAAATAGTTTGTATGCATCTAATCAAAAATAGTGATCTCTTCTATTGCCAGAAAACGACTGATCTATCAACAAGTGAAGAGCTGAACCATTTAGACATCGTTTTAGAATAACTTTGTTTAACCTTACAACATGTACCAATGCTTTTCAGGTTTAGCATTTACTTTTTGACACATCCCAGGTTACTAATATCAACAATTCAGTAATTCAATTGGACATTATTGTGATGTGTTTTGACAAAATGAGTCACAAATCGCAAAAAATGGATCTTGGGATATCATAATATTTGAAAAGATGAGATCATGCCAATTTCAATGGTGGTACATATTAGGGACAGCTAAGAAATGTTTCTATGTTTTATGTTATGACATATTAACGTTTGAAAACAAGTTTGTAATATTTCTGGGTGGACTATCACCAGTAAAATAACTAAATATACTCTATAGGAAGACCTTCAAAATGCATGGATATATTTTTATAATGTCCTGAAATTCGCTGCCCGGGTTTATATGACTAAAGTGCTAGACCTTCCAATAATCAGAACATTCCAATAAAGAGATATTGCCCCCATTGTATAACAATCTGTGAGCGCAATATTAACACTGGAAAAGCTACTCACAGATTGTTATGCAATGGGGGCCTTGTGAATGAATCACTTTGAAAAAGAACATTTTGACTCAAAATCCATTTTTTGCAACTTGTGACTCATTTTTTAAAACACATTACAAAATGTGAGTTCCAGGACTATGCTTATGGTATTTTTACATTTCCCCCTTTGCAGGGCACTAACTCATCGTCATCAAAATGGCAAGACTACCAAAGTTACCATCTTCTTGTTCATGGAAATGTCAGTTTTTTCTGATCATTCTGTGTTCTTTTATATTTGGAGCAGTTATGTTTACCATTACACTCAATAAGGCCGCCACACATACAACACTGTTTAAACCTAGTGTAAAGCACTATGGGAAGGTACCTGACTATGTACAAACAACACCTCTCAATATGATTTACATTGCTCATGGTGTAAACCCTAAACAAAGGGACAAGTACCTGCTTATGAAAATGTCAAGAAAACCAGTGCTCTCTTCCATAGGCTCAGGGATGAACCATTCTATAGCAGTTCAAAAGTTAGAAGAAGTAATCAATCTTAGGGAAACTGTTGGTAAAAAGTTCCATTCAATGACTCTATATGAGATTATGCAAAAAAGGATTATTTTCCCCCGACATATTCAGCAATATGTGGAATTTTGGATAGGATATGATCCTTCAGCGTTCATACAAGACATAACTATTGGCGAACTTAAAAGTCACCTTAAACTTTTGACTGAGCGACAATTCCCTGGAAAGCAACGTCCTGCCTCATGCAAAGGATGTTTCCAGTATGACTTCTCAGTCCTTATAAGACCAACTACACCATGCAGTAATACAAAATTAGTTATTTTGATCACAAATATACCAAATGCTATTCGAGAGAGAGATGCTGTCCGAAACACCTGGGGAAGATGGGCACCAATGGAAAACTCTACATCACAACTTATCTTCCTTTTTGGAAATGGCTGGGGACAAGAAACAATAAGGAATCTTACAAAAGAAAATGAAGAGTATGGGGATATATTTATGTCAGACTTTCAGGATCATTATTACAATTTAACATACAAAGTATTGACAGCATATCAGTGGACAATTTTAAATTGTCCCTCTGTAAAATACATCCTTCGTGCTGCAGATGACACATTTGTCCACATTCCAAATATAGTTAGTCTTCTATCAACTTATGGAGAGCGTCCAGTATTTCAGGATTTTCAAATTGGCTATTGTCTGAATTCCATATCAACGCCAAGGTTTCCTTGGTTTAAAAACTCATTGACACTCCATGAATATCCCTTTGAATGCTTACCACCTTATGCACTTGGTACTACCTTCCTGACCTCTCGGGAACTGACCAAAGCAATGCTGCATGCTGCAGTGGATGTCCCTTACTGTCCAGTGGAAGACCTATACTTTGGTCTTCTGCTGTCTCATATTCACAGTGGATGCCTGGATGTTAAAGGATTTATTCCTGATGAGGGAAATCACAAAGAATTCTTTTTCTTCACAGCACATGATCAGACACCTCAGACTTTAGAAATAATTTACAAATATTTCATGAATGACTAAACAAAATGCTTTCTTTTATACCTACACTTTTGATATGTCACAATAATGAGCATATGAAATTAGCTGCCCTTCCTGTGGCCTAATCTTGATTAATAAGATAGAGAATAGCAGTAGCAGACCCTATAGATTGTTATATGTGCGTTGGATCTGGTGTAGGGTTATTGCATAAATTTTGGTTATTAGAGAGAATTGGGGAAGACAATTGTACATTTTCTGGCAATCTGACCCATAAACCTTATCGTAGTCTTCTTCCAGATACAATATAATTTTGTTTTTGAATATTTTATTTTTGTAAATCTCAGAAACACAGACTGACACTTTGCTTAGAACTAAGCCGTTTTCAAGGTTATTGATCTGCTCTGATCAATATAATGTACATAACAATATAGGGGTTGAATAATTATAAATTATTGTTATACCTTATGGTTACATAAAAGCACCTACCTAAAGTTTTCATTACATTACATGTTACCTGTATGCTGGCGCAAGCCCAACTGATTGTAATTAATTATTGATTGGACAGCTTCACCATCCAATCAGGGAGACCCGTGCTTGCATATATGAGGATTGTTTTTGAATATTTTATTTTTGTAAATCTCAGAAACACAGACTGACACTTTGCTTAGAACTAAGCCGTTTTCAAGGTTATTGATCTGCTCTGATCAATATAATGTAAATAACAATATTTAAATAGGGGTTGAATAATTATAAATTATTGTTATACCTTATGGTTACATAAAAGCACCTACCTAAAGTTTTCATTACATTACATGTTACCTGTATGCTGGCGCAAGCCCAACTGATTGTAATTAATTATTGATTGGACGGCTTCACCATCCCATCAGGGAGACCCATGCTTGCATATATGAGGATACTGTTGCCCCTCTAACATCATTTAATATCTTCCAGGAATAAATTCTAGTACAACACTGTACGCTATTTCTCCTTCACTAATTTGTGTTACACTACGTATAACATATTGGTAGAGAACCATCAGTTCTGGTGCCTATAAATGCACAATTTGAGGCAATCTAAACAGGAACGCCTCGAAGCTGAGCAACGTCGCCAAGAACAAGGGAGAACAGTAGAAGGAAAAGCAGAAAAGAAACGCCAGAAAAGCAGAATGACCACCACTGCTCCAACTATCAGTGCTACTGATTGTAATTAGTTATTGATTGGACTGCCTCACCGTCCAATCAGGGAGACCCGTGCCTGCATGCACAAGTCCCCCCTTGCATATATGAAGGCACTGTTGCCCCTCTAACATCACTTAACATCTTCCAGGAATAAATACTACTACGATACTCTATGCTATTTCTCCTTCACTAATTTGTGTTACCCTACATATAACATATTGGTAGAGAACCATCGGTTCAGGTGCCACATAAATGCACAATTTGAGGCAATCTAAACAGGAACGCCTTGAAGCTGAGCAACGTCGCCAAGAACAAACAAGAGTAGTAGAAGAAAAAGCTGAAAAGAAACGCCAGAAAAGCAGAATGACCACCACTGCTCCAGCTATCAGTGCTACTGATTGTATTGTGTGCTTGCATGCACATGTCTTCCCTTGCATATCTGAGGGCACTGTTGTCCCTCTAACATCACTTTGCATCTTCCAGGAATAAATACTACTACAAAACTCTACGCTATTTCTCCTTCACTAATTTGTGTTACACTACATATAACAGTATCATAAACAACAATTTTCATTTAAGGAGGTGCGCTATTAAAGTTCAACCGCATGGTGAAAAGAGAAATGATGCACAATCAAAGTATTACATATAGCTCTATGACATTAAAACAAAGAACAATGTAATAGTTAAAGTCAAAGATGATTAAAAAAACATGAAATAATTTTTTTTATACCAAGAAGGACAGGTCAACATCCTTTAATACTCTATCTGGGTGACCTTTGGTTGGATCTCGAATGAATGGACAATTTTATTTTTGACGGAAATTAGCTGAGAATGAAGCTTTAAGAGCTCCCATAACCGGGAGTCACACAAAGGATAGAAGAAATTTAAAGGTTCTGCTTCCCAGATCAGGAAAGATCACAAGTTGTAGTGTACACAAGAGTCAAGTTTGGTGAAATAAACTACCCACCGAAGCTCACAAAATGTGAAGAGCTTTGTAAACTACTACATCGATGAATTGTCGGCCACCTAACTGTATTTTATTGTAATGTTATTTTCAAATCTGTCGTCAATACTGAAAATATCTCACATTGTAGATAGTTAGTTTCCTTAGTTTCTACTAAAGTTTTGTTCACAGGTAAAAATACATGATTGTTGGTCCCCATAAGAGAAGGAAAATTTGTTGGAAATTTTGTTGTTATTTCTGTTAATGTCCTGTCATACCTTTGTCCAACAAGTTGCTCAAGTTGCTTGTTCCGATCGACCATGAACAAATGCAGGTGTTTCAGTCATACACAACACACCACTCGTCCCTTTTTCTATTTTCCAAAACGCATGTCTTTTTAAAAAAATATGTTAAAAAATATGTTATACAACCATCACGCCACCTAGCTTTTCTAGTTTGCTAAGGCGGGAGCTTCCGGTTATGGCACCGTCAACCTAAGAAACAGAGTAGGCCTAAACATGGTTACCCATACAGTCATTGCTCGAGCTCTACTCTTTCAAATACGTAAAATTATATACCTATGGATAGCTGAAAATATACCCTTTTCATATTTTTTAATCCTGTGACCATCTTTTACATTTTTTGCTGGTGTTATCACCATTTTTGCAGGTGGTGGCCGGCGCGAACACCTTAACAGAGTGGTGGCAGAAGCTTCTATCTCAGCCTACTGGGAGATATTGCAGCCTACTGCGCCACTTGTGTTAAATTCCCACCCTATCTGGCTAACTGGGTTCAGCAGAATTCGGATATTTTGCAGGAAAATGAGTCACAATTCGCAAAACAATGAAAAATTCCTTTCAACCTTCGGGAGTTTTGTGTAATTAGTTATAAATGAAAACAATGACCTTCGAAATACATGGATATAGCTAATACACTGTCTTGAATGTTGATACATGTATGTATTTATGCTCCAAAAATGAAAACATTCCAACAAAGAGATCCTGCTAATATAACACTTTGAAATACATCAATTTTGTGACTTGTCACTCATTTTCTTGTAACACATCACAAATGTGCAGTTAACTAAACTATATACTCAGTGATATAAACACAACTGAAGTGACATTAAAGGGGAAGATAGAGACCATATCAAACATATTGTGTAGTATATAGGTAGAACTAACCGCAGTGCTGTCTCTGTGATCGTTCTTCACCGAGTTGGAGGCAGGGGAAACCTGAGGGGTCTGAGCGTAGCGTAGATGCAAGGGTTTCCCCTCGCTGGAAACACCGGAAACGAGGTGAAGAGTGATCACAGGGAGAGCACTAAGGTTAGTTTAAGATTTATTTGACCTCTTCCAAAAGATTTTGAACATATTATTTTTTTTTTTTTAAACAGCTTTATTCAATATGTCAACAAATCCTGATTCTCTGGGTCGATAACACATAAGATATACATCGAACCCTTTTCCACTCCGTAGGTAAACCATATTCAATACGATGAGAGTGAACCTATATACATATTAGGTTTTTTGATGGGGAGTTTGTTAATACAATATTTTCATAAGTAATGGTGGAAGGATATTAACCGTTTTGTTCTTTTAAACTACTTATATCAGCGTGGACCTTTCTCCAGGCCTTTTTCCACTCATTCGAAGTATTTGCTATTTTATTTTGATATAACACAGTTCTACACCTGCTATCTAGATCAGCAATGAGGTGATTAAACACAAGCTCACCGTTGTAAAACAATTTCTGCCTGTGAATAAAGGTTTTTACTTGCAGTATGATCCAGTTGACTATTTTTTCTCTGATGTTGTTAGAGCTCATACCGAAGAGGATATCCTCTGATTTTATGATTACGTTGTTATTCAGTATTTGGAACATTGGTTTGTCATTTCTTACAGAGTTAAGATGAGACATTGAGCATATACATTGGATTATGTTTTCCCATAGCCTTTTAGTTTTGGGACAATCTACTAGAAAGTGGCGAATGTCATCTCTCTTATTGCAAAAAGAACATGTATTTTCATCGATAATCTTTTTGTTTTTCAAGAACTCGTTACACGTGATTGTTCTATGTAGCACCCTGTATTGGAAATTTTGTAGTCTTGTCTCGGTTGTACACTTATATGGATGAACAAATATCTTTTTCCAGTTAAGGCTATTCATTTCTTCGTCATTAAAACTCAAAATGTCTTTCCAACCATTTAACTTTTCTACTTTTGGTTATCTTTTCGTTACCAGAGCATTGTATATCATTTTTGCACTTGCAGATCTTACATTCACAATTGTATTACTGATTTTAATGTTAATCGAATCATCACTGGGAGATTCATACTCGTTTCTAACCATAGTCCACCACTCGACAGGTATGGAGAATACTAGATCCTTTCTTCCTTCATATGAAGATTCAACATTGAAGTGTTTTTTAAGTTCTGATATAGACATAAATTTTTTTTTTCATTTAGGACATCGCCAAACACAGAAATGAACATATTATATTGCATTCAATTACGGTAACTTGCTGGGAAAGAAATACAGCGAGGGCATGGCATGGTTTCATAACGCTTAGATTTATAATGGCCGTCGTGACGTTGACGACAGCCACCGCAGTTTCAATGCTTTGCAGACGACATAGCATCATGGAATGACGTGCTTCCAAGACAAAGCTGGCCTACTTGACCACTAACCAATGAAAACGCATAAGGATAAACTGGGTCATCTGTTTCTTCCCTAGGGACGAATGAAACATATTTCTTCCCGCTCACTTGCATATAGCGAGTCTATACAAACTCTATGGACACTCCATTCCAGAGGTGAAGTAAAGCGGCATATGTCACCAGAAAATGTACAATTCACCTTCACCAATCTTCTCAAATAACCCAAAATTCAGACAGACTCAGTTCAAAACTCAATTCAACATAACCAAACAGATTGTTGGAATCAAGTCGATACCAAATATACTCAGATATACCTAGTATTGACCATGTTTCAGTGTAATTTATCAGAATTGATTAAATGTATAGATTTGCTGATTGTAAATTGTCTTATAATTTACTAAAAGGGTAGAGCTGGCGAGTGTAAATTAGATTAAAATGACGCAATAGATTTCCAATATGCGAGTGTATACAGCTAGCATGGTCCCATGTGGTCACAGTAACCATAGTAACCATGGTGCTTTATTTGACCATAAAGTCAAATATTCCACGCGTTAGGGTCGATAAAGGATGAAAGCAATTATTTGGCGGACTGCAGGTGTCATATCTTGGTTGGTTGGTTGGTAAACGTTTATTTGCAGACTAAGCTGCCAATCGAGGATTTCTCCAAGCAATAGGGAGGATTTCAGCACCTCATTAGCATATTACAGAGTATGATTGTAGGTTAACTACCTCTCAGTCGTTGACTGCTGATTCTATCTTCCAATCCTATAATTGGTGGTTGGCAATTTTGTGGAGCGATGCATACATATATCTATTGGTATACGCCCAACCATTCAGCCATCTTGAATGCCTTTTTAATATTGTGTATTATCCCCAAAACATTAATCTATAGAATTTCATTCATGTAAAAGTAAGTTTATCTATCAGAAGTGAAACAATTTAGAAAATCATAATTATAGTGTGACCAGAAACAAATACAAATACAAAAACAAGAATTAGTTAACAGTGATCAATTTACATTTAATTATTTCCGGTCCATGCAGAACATTGCATTTCCAAGGGAAACGCAGATTGATGTCAGTTAAAATTGGGATGTGTTTCAGGAAAATTAGTCATAAGTCGCAAAATATGGATTTTGAGTTATTACCATATTTGAAAAGAGGAGATCAAGGTGACTCCAATGATAGTAAACACTAGGACATCATAATAGTGTTTCTATATTTAATCTTGATTAAATTTCTTTTTGAAAAAAAAATTATTAATATTTTTGGGTGGATAATTACTATAATAAAGTACCTAAATTTACTCCCTAAGGTGACCTTAGAAATGCATAGATATATTTAATACATTACCTTGAAATTTTGTACACGTATTTTGTACACGTATTATACAACATGATTATTAGTTCTTATACAACAAAATTCACATAATTTTATTTGAGGGTCAGATTTCCGAAAAATGTACAATTTGACTTCGCCAGTCCTCTCAAATAACACAGTTCAAAATACAGTTCAACCTAACCAAACAGATTGCTAGAATCAATGCAATGCCGAATATACTCAAATTTACCTAGTATTGGCCAAATTGCAGCCTAATTTAGCAAAATTTACTATATGTGTACAGCTGCCAATTGTACATTTTCTGATAATCTGACCCTTGAGTGGCTGACTGTAACCCCAGACCCACTGACCATTTCATTACTGTTTACATGGTGGACATACCGTAACAAAGGGGCCTCTCTCTATCTCTTATAAATCATGTTTTGTTATTACTGCCATATTAGTTTATCCCATTAATGTAGTCGCTGTATCTACCTACCTATCTATCTATCTATCTATCTATCTATCTATCAAATACTACTGTATCTATTTAATAACGTAACTCCATTTTTTCCAAAGGGGGCCCTCAGGAAGATCAATGGTTTCATAGAGGAGACCCACCCCCTTTTTCGGTGTCAAAATGTGAAAAGTGTACGCTTCCGGAAATACAAACATAATTATACATACATACATACATACATACATACATACATACATACATACATACATATGGGTGAGATTGTCAGAAAATGTACAATTTGCCTTCACCAATTCTCCCAAATAACCAAAAGGGCTGAAAAATGATGAATACCAGATATATCTGAGTATATTTTGTATTGTATGGTTTAAAAATATCTGTTCTGCTATGTTAAACTGTATTTTGAAGCTAATTTTTGTCTTAAACTTTGGTTATTGTAAAGAATTGGTGAAGGCGAATTGTACATTTCCTGAGAATCTGACCCGTGAGTAGATCTGCATGGGATACCTGCCTATATTTGATATGGTCTAGTGGGTCAAGTCACCAGAAAATGTACAATTCACTTTCACCAATTCTCTCAAATAACCCAATTTCCAGACAAAAATATCGTACAAAATACAGTTCCTTATCCTGGTGTTGTATCACAGATGGATAGACACTTTTTCCCAATTTGAATTCAATGTAGTTGTGTAGTAGTATGTAGTGCCATGAACAACGCATACTCTTCATATACTACTCGTGTTGAGAGTCTATACAAACCATTCTATACAGTTTATGTTTAACACCAGGTGGGCCTGTGTGCCACGACTGTGTATTTTACTGTATTACCATTGTTATATTATTACCAATGTCATATATGAACTCCACACACCTTTATATGTGACTGTGCAAATAGACGAACATATCACCTTGAGCTCCAATAAATTAGAGTAATAATATTGAGGCTTCTGTCTTTTATTATATATCTCTCCTCCTCAAACGATACCGGGTCACTACAATTGCATAAAAAATGGAAATGAAATTATCACATAGGCCTACATGTATACATTGCTACAAAAGAGCAAGTGAATGACCGTGTATTAAATATATCCATGCATTTCTAAGGTCATCGTATAGAGTATATTTAGCTACTTTTCTAGTAATAGTCCATCAAGAAATATTGCAAACTTTTTTTTCAAAACTAAAAACATCAAACTTAAATTAAAGAAATTCTTATTAGATGTCCTTAAAGTTTACTATCTTTGGAATCCACTTCATCTCATCTTTTCAAATATGTTGATATATAAAAATCATTTTTTTGCGACGACTGGCGATTCATTTTCCTGAAACACATCACGTATAATCTTCATGCAATATTTACAAATAAAGGTTGTGGGTCAAATTGTCAGCATATGTACAATTCGCCTTTACCAATCCTCTCAAATAACCCACATTTAAGGCAGAAATAAGGTTAGGAATATAGGTTTAAATAGCAGAACAGATGCTTTAAAGAGATAAACCACTGTCCCACATATGCACCGCTGTATGCGGGAGTTCAAGGATTTACTAAATGTTTTAAGCTCGGCTTCCACTTACACGTCGGTCGGTACCACGCGGTCACCGTCGAACGGTGCCATGGCACATTTTGACCGACGTGTAAGTGGATACCGAGGCGACCATCGGACGGTTGCATGGGACGGTTTGACCGTCCATGGCTCCCGTTTGACCGTCCATGCTCCGGTCAAAGATGTCAGGGGGTACTTCTTTGACCGGAGCATGGACCGTCAAGCGACGGTCAAAAGTGGCCAAGGCAAAATTTGTTTTCTTTTTTGGGGTGTTTGTGGCCATAACGAAGTTAGTTTTTATCTTGGATGCCTCTGCTTGATACATGTAAACAATTTTCAGTGCATTTGTACATTTATTTTAAGTTTATTTTTATAATTTCATTCGATTTTGATTAATTTAGGGCCATTTTGACCATATTTAACTGCCTATTTCGATATGTGTGTGTTTTCCTGGTGCCGAATATGCTTATAACCATTTTGGTGAATAGTTTGGAGTTCATCTGTACATTTATTTTATCATTTCTATTGATTTATGATTAATTATTGATGTTTTAGTGATTATTTTGACTTAAAAAGTGGAAATATGTATGAATATTTTATTAGTAATAATTCAGAGTGCGAAATTAGCACCCGCCCGCCGCCAAATGCGGGTAAAAATGTGTGCGGGCGGGTAAAACCCCCAAGTTACCCGCCCTCCTTAGTGGGGGAATGAAAATGAACTACATATAAATTGATAGATTGATATGTATAGATTGATATAGATCTATGTATTCCAATAATCCTCTGCTAAAAATATACCTTCTCACACATAATACAACAACATTATGTGATTCGAAGCTCTTTTTTTCAAGTTTTTTAGTTTAGCATAGATTTCTCCAGTGGTACGGTCCAAACAAGTTCTGACTCAATCTCACCACTAATTTATGACAACATAAGGTGATTCGAAGCTCTTTTTTCTCGTTAATTTTCTTTAACATAGAATTCCTTATACGTCAAGATATTAGACAAGCTGACTCTCACTCTAACATTTGGCGCCCCCCCCCCCAAGAAACACAATAATCAAGGGCCCCTGCGGGGCCCCCAAAGACACCATTCTCGCACTCAAACGTAGATGGGGGTGTTGGGGCCCCAATTTTACACTGACTTAGGACAACTAATTTAAGGTTAGGGTTAGGGTTATAATAAGCATTGTTATCAATCCATGGCCCCGGCGGCCCCCGCCATATAAACTAAAAATGTTAATTAATTTCAAAATTTAATTAATAAAATACATTTATATTAGTCTCTATTACCTACACTGACTTAGGACAACTAATTTAAGGTCAGGGTTAGGGTTATAATAAGTATTGTTATCAATCCATGTACTTCATTCCACCAAAGAACCACACAAAATTGTCATTTAGAATGGTGATTTAAGTTTTTAATTGTTTAAAATTTTAAAAAATATTCAAATTTTGGGAGGGGCCCCGCGGGACTGCGGTAGGTATATAATCATGAATATATGGGGCCCTGGGGGTGTTTAGGCAGAATTTGGTACGGATGACGTCATGTGAAATCTATGTATAGTTGACGTGGCCTAGTGGACCGTCGTGCCCGGGTGGGACGGGCCATTGCATCAGCCCATGGTGCAGACTATATAAGTGTGTTTAGCGGGTGTGTGGGCAGGCAGGTGAGCCGCGCTGTGCAGCTACTGAGGGCAGAATGCAGCTGCACCAACATGTAGTGAGGAGAACGCTCAGAAACGCTCGAGAACTAGCTGCAACTAGTTGTATATGTTTCCCTCCCCTCCCACACTGCATGTGGATCGTTGGCCCAAGCCATGAGAGGCACAGCAACTTGACACTCACCTGTCCTTTTGCTGTAAAATACTTTTCTTTATTTGTAAATATTGCATGAGGATGACATCATCATACACCATTTTCTTTTTTCATCTATAGTTTGGCGCAGGATTCCTTTTATAATGGGTGAGATTTTCAGAAAATGTACAATTCAACTTCGCCAATCTTCTCAAATAATCCAAATTTCAGACGAAAATAAAGTTCAAAATACAGTTCAACCTAACCAAACAGATTGCTAGAATCAATACAATGCCGAATATACTCGAATTTACCTAGTATTGACTGAATTGCAGCCTAATTTAGCAGAATTTACTAAATTGTGCACAGCTGCCAATTGTACATTTTCCGAAACTCTGACCCTTATAGGGAAGGGGGAACGGGGGAAGGGCAGATGCTTTGGTCATTAAAGTGTCATTAAACGCCTCCTACCTGATATGGCCTGGCTTGGAGGGGAGAGGATTAAAGCTAAAACAGGAGGAACAGCCCCCAAATTGGTTCGAGGGAGGCGAGCCAATTTATCCCTGTCAAATGTAATGAAAAAAGATAAGAAACAAAGTGAAAAATACAATTTCTGTGCCTTGTGACTCATTTTCGTGACACACCAAATATTGCTTATGTTAATGTTAATGTAAAAAATATAGTTTTACCAAGGATTTAGATTGCCCTGACCCTTGAGAATCAGCCTCATATTATGGCCTAAAGAAATAAAAATATCTAACTTAAAATACTTTATACTTATTAGATCTCCTACTGTTTAATTACTATCATTCGAATCTACTTGATCTCATCTTTTCAAATAATAATTATTATGATGATATCTCAAAACATTATGACATCCCAAATATGATGACATCTCAAAATCAATTTTCAAAAATCAAAGTAGAAAAGTGGCAGATGAGTGTCAGATTAACTGTGTCCTTGTCCCTCCCACATGTGGCTATTACCACCAGGAAACGGGACCGGATGACTTTCTATTACATTGTACCAGCGCCCTTTCATTACATTGTACCAGCGCCTGAATACAAGTAAAGGCCCTAGCTACATTCAGCACACAGCAATGGCTCACTGCCTGGCCGTGCATGCTGTAAACATGGTGTGTATCCTCCACCATGGGCTGATGCAATGTCCCACGGGCTGATGCAATGCCACCTAGCGAGTGTGTTTGGTAGCATACATATAGGGTGCAGCTCCGCTCTCCATGCAGTGCTGCTATTTACAGTATGGGAAAGGAACTAAAAGTGTTGCAGGCCAAATAGCTATGTAGGTCAGATTTTCGGAAAATGTACAATTGGCAGTTGTGCACATTTAGTAAATGCTAGGTAAATTCCAGTATATTCGGCATTGCAGTGATTCTAGCAATCTGTTTGGTTAGGTTGAACTGTATTTTGAACTTTATTTTCGTCTGAAATTTGGGTTATTTGATCGGATTTGTGAAAGTGAATTGTACATTTTCTGGCCACTTCACCCTACTATGATTTATAAAGTTATAAATCAGGGTTAAAAAGGGATAGCATTTGCTTTATTATCATTTTTCTTCTACAAATATATTTGGCATTATTTTATCGAAATTGCAAGTATGTTTTCGACAATAACATAGCTGGTGTAAAGGATGTATGAAATCCAAATGCATGATGGGAAAGATGGGGAGTTTTTGTAATAGTCTTTTTTTTTACATCATTTCCAGAAATCGGACAATTATTTTACAGCCACATAAGAATAATTACCATCTGCGGATTTTCATTCGCAGGTCTTCCACTTGTGTTATGGAGCATAAATAACACATGAATATTGACATTAGAACACTGATAAATAATCCACGCTGAACATGGCATGTTTTATAGATATTTTACTGTACCATTAGTCCCATAATTCCATGCGAATCAAGAAACAAGATGGCGGCTATGCAAATCCCCTATTGCATATATGCTGTTGAAATATTATATATTATACATTTAGTTTATTAATAATTTTCGGTTTGCCTGGAAGACCTGCATGTCGGTGGGCACGCAGATGGTGTATTCATTTCTGACTATATGTATGTCTATTCAGAATAAAAATCCTATATATATATATAAGTCGCTGTTGCATGAAAGTGGCGACGTCGCGTTTTTTCTCTATGATTAAGCTTTAGTGGGGCCTCTACATCCCTTCTCATCGTGCTTGCACACACATTTTGAGCATAAATAAGTAAGATTTATTACATACGTGTTTAGATTGAGCCAATTATGTTTTTGTAGTGAGGCGTACCTCCAAGAAAGGGACCAGCCCATAGATAAGTCACTTATAGTTCAGATCGTCCAAAAATGTACAATTCACCTTTACCAATTCTCCCAAATAACCCAAATTTAAGACAGAAATGAGCTTCAAAATGCAGTTTAACGTAACAGAATAGATATAAAACAACATTATATCAAATACACTCAGATATTCCCGATATTACTCATCCTCATATTTTTCATCCTAATTTAGAACTATTTCCTAAATATGTAGAGCTGACAATTGTACATTTTCTGAAGATCTGACTCTTTTTATCGTCTTCAGACTGAACCTTCGGGGCAGGGTAGTCTCGTTAAAGCTCCATTCTCATCTACTATTATCAATGTTTTTTAGTGCCCACATACTCAAAAAAATGAAAAAAAAATGGATGTTTCTCTCATACTTGGCTGCCTCGAAAATTGAATGTATCCAAATAACTATGTCGACTATGTTGAAATTATCTTTATTTCAAACTTATATTGGTTAATATAAAATGTCCAGATTTACATTGTAATTAGTGATCGCTATAAAATCATTAGCGCCTTGGTAATGATCGCGTTTGTAGATTCTCCTAGGAATGATAGCTGGGAAATTATCCCACTATAACCCTCAACCTACCTCATTTACTTCGATGTATAATTTTTTCATCAATAGTTTTGCTTGGCAATGAGAACTATCACGCATGTGAATATTGACCAATAAAATTTAAAAAAAAAAAAAAAGAAAATTTTATTTTGTCTAGAAATCCGGATTCTGATGGAGCTAGAGTTTACTCCTGTTAGACCAGTAAATTAACACCAAATGTGAAGAAAAGGTAGAAAATATTTTGTTTTTTACCGACGTTAACTGAGAATGCAGCTTTAATTTCAAAGAATAATGTACTAAATGATATTCATATTCAAAGAACTTTATTGAACACATTAAATAATGTTACAAAGTAAATGACATCAAGGTATCCACGCATATAAATGGGTGAAGTCGCCAGAAATTGTACAATTCACTTTCACCAATCCCCTCAAATAACCAAAATTTCAGACGAAAATAAAGTTCAAAATACAGTTCAACCTAACCATACAGATTACTAGAATCAATGCAATGCCAAATATACTCGAATTTAACTGGTATTGACCAAATTGCAGCAGAATTTAGCAGAATGTATTAAATGTATACAGCTGCCAATTGTACATTTTCTGAAAATCTGACCCACATATGGGTGAAGGCGCCATAAATTGTACAATTCACTTTCACCAATCTTCTCAAATAACCAAAATTTCAGACGAAAATAAAGTTCAAATCACAGTTCAACCTAAGCATACAGATTGCTAGAATCAATGCAATGCCGAATGTACTCGAAATTACCTAGTATTGACCAAATTGCAGCCTAATTTAGCAGAATTTACTAAATGTGTACAGCTGCCAATTGTACTTTTTTTTTACCAAGTGGGTGACGTCACCAGGCAGAGTATAATTCACCTTCACAAATCCAGAAGGTCAAAATTATAGTTCGACTTAACCGAGCCGTGCTTTAAAAGAACTCAACACCAAATATATGGGTCAGATTTTTTGAAAATGTACAATTCGCCTTCATTAATCCTCTCAAATAACCCAAATTTGAGACAGAAATGAGCTTCAAAATGCAGTTTAACATAGCCAGCCAGATACTTTAAATCAACCCGTTACCAAATGTACCCAGATATACCCCATATTCATAATTTTTCAGCCTAATTTAGTGAAATTTCCTAAATGTGTAGAGCTGCCAATTGTACATTTTCTGAAAATCTGACCCATATACAGGGCCATTAATACCACACGTAGATCACTAGTGAAATACGCACTGTGCATAACTCACTCTAGATACGTTGTTCTCAGATCAATGCCTATATATATAATACACAGGTGAACTAACAAGTTGGTTAAAGAAGCGTGAATTTTGCACCAGTTGCGTAGCAATGAGTGCAATTTTCTAAATCACTGAAACCAACGAGTTAGTTAACTGTAATTATATTTGCTTTTAATTATATGAATAGAGAATCTTTTTGGGCTATAAAGGTGAATTTCGGCCCTAAGCTTGGTGAAAAATGCATTGGTTGCCATGACTACAACACGTAACTCACTAGTGAAATACGCATTGTGCATAACTCACTCTAGATACGTTGTTTTCATAGCATAATAAACTCATATATTCCTAGTATTTATCACTTTTCATCCAAATTTAGCAGAATTTTAAAATGGTGAAAACAATTGTACATTGTCTGATAACATGACCCTAGTTTTAGCATTGCAGTGGAACCACAAACATGATATTATCAAACCACAATGATTAATGTCTCAATACAAAGTACACTAATTGTTATTCATTTTTCTCTTACACAATAAATGCTATAAATGCTATAATTGCTATAGTGAGATATAATTTGGCTTGTTGGACAAAGTTTGGCAAGGGATCATGGTACCTAAATGTGCCTACACGTCTCGCCTTTGTGTGTAATAATGAATATTTATTTTGGACAATAAATTGTAAAATATTTTAAATCTCTCAATAAAATGGATTCGCATGAATGCTAAGAGTGCACTATAAACCTTTTTAATCACACAATAAACATATTTTATACCTTTTTCACTCAGTTTCTCTTCATTTCTAAACACCAAATCAGAAAGGGGTCTTCCTGTGACTTTCCTGGATACATGTATACATGAAAAAGGTAGACTGGCCAATGTGGGGGTCGAACCCACGACATTCGCGTTATTAGCACGACGCTCTAACCAACTGAGCTAACCGGCCACTTCTATCCTGTCACCAATAAATCCAGTATATAATGTTCGCAACATATAACACTTTAAGACTGTAAGACTACTACTTTCTAGCCACATGATTGTGTGTAATCATATACTGAAACGTTAAAAATGATAATGAATATGGAAATTAACTGTTGTTGGTAGAGCGTGGCAAACAGCGCAGCACATTTAATCCTTTCATAGCTTTGCGTCAAACTTTGTACAAAAATAGCCAAAATATGTCCCTCACATATAATAATACTGGTTAGATTTAGATAGAACTGTCGGAGGGGTTAGAACGAGAAGTAGTTCCCACCCCAAGTATAGTTCCTCCTATGTATTAAGTAAACGGGCAAAAGGCTCCTAAAGGGGTGTCTCCACTGGCTGCGGTAAGCTCTGCGGTAAGCCTTGCGATGGTTTGTGCTGGTTCTTTAGGTGGAGAGGAATGACGAATTCCTTGCCTACATGGTTCACTGGCCATGTAGGCAGGTCCTCACCACTCCTCAACAACACAGCACCATCGCAAGGCTTACCGCAGAGCTTACCGCAGCCAGTGGAGACCCCCCTTAACCCTTAAATATATACTAGCACTGTCAAATATACCTAGTTTCATCAGATTAACTGAAGTACTTAAGTACAAATATTTATTATAAAGGTTAAACCCTATATAATTTATGTTTGACCATAAGGAACTTTATAAGCTTAAGAAGTTAAGCTTTCAAACTCCCTGAGAACAGGTATAAACACACCAATGATGATGAAAATAATGCCCAAATTGTTATTGGAAATCAATCAGGTTTACAAGAAGAATTCCTCTCTTTTTTATACAATATTATACTATTTGGAATAAGAATTTATGTTACATCTGTCAGGCTAAGAAATTGTTTTTGTCGATTTTCACCTGATGGCCTTTGTGAGAAGACTATACTACACTGTACTACATAGTATAGTACCCCCCATCGCTCAATGTTAATGTAGAGGATGGAAACCTAGAAATCTAAATCTAAATTTAAAACATTATACCTCAACTATTTAGTAATATAATGTATAACCCACGTGTAGTTTCTCTTAGTTTACCCTAAAGGGTGGTCTCCACTGGCTGGGTTAAGCCTTGCAATGGTTTGTGCTGGTTCTGTAGGTGGTGAGGTCCTTGCCTACATGGTCAGTGAACAATGTAGGCAGGACGTCGCCGCTCCTCAACAACACAGCACCATCGCAAGGCTTACCGCAGGGCTTACCGCAAAGCTTACCACAGAGCTTACTGCAGAGCTTAGCGCAGAGCTTACCACACAGCTTACCGCAACCAGTGGAGACCACCCTTTAATCTTTCACCACATTAACCACTGGAAGACATGGATTTTACTCCATAGGTTTGTCAAACCTTTCTCGTATTTTTCACTTGTATCCGATTCAACAAATAAAGATTTTTCCGTTCAATTCAATTCAAATCAATGCCTTACACTGCTCCACCCTCATCAATCCTCACATTAACCATAGGTCAGGCCAGGAGGCCCTTGGGATGGGTACCAGTTGCGGAGAGGCATTCTAGGCATTCCAACCTTGCGGGCTGGACCATTACCACCATACCCTGGAGCTTGTTGGCCAGGCCTGAGTAAGGATGCACAGCATACCATGCCCACTACAACCAGAATACCAGACATACAGAGCGCTACAATTGCTAATATAAGCGGTACGTTGTCGACTGTGGCGGCTTGGCAGAATGGTCCTGATGTTCCTGGTTTGCAGCTGGAAAGGAAATACAATATGCTCTAAAACATGATGTGAATGTTGCAGGGAATCGGTTTCAAAAGAAATGTGACCCACTCTGCGAAAATGGATATTATGTAATGGGGACATAGGACCCATTTTTGCAGTGTGGGTCACAAATACTGTGAATGTCATTCTTAAGCAGAATCATACTGACAAGGATATAATGGAATGCATAAAGACATGATTAACCAACCTACAGGAAATGCTTTAAAGTTCTGAGGACATACTGAGAAACAAGTCGATAGGTGCTTAGCCTGAATTGAGTCAAGAGGGTCAGAAACTGTGGGAGACGGAGGCAACTATATTCTCTCCTGATTGATTTATTGAGACCGTCCCAATCATCTAGTGCCTCTTACTGTCATCAACAGTGATCAATTCTCCCTATCCTTGATAGCACAAAAATAAGCTATCTGACCTTCATGTCACCTAGCTTTGCTTTTTTCTTTTGGCGGAGATAAAGCTAAGGCGGGAGCTTCCGGTTATGGCACCCACAACCTAAGAAACATGCAGTCATTGCCCATACAGTCATTGCTCTACTGTTTCAAACACGTAAAATTATATACCTATGGATAGCTGAGAATATAAGCTTTTCATATTTTTTAATCCCTCATTTTTTGCTGGTGTTATCACCGTTTTCGCGAGTGGCGGCAGGGGCGAACACCTTAATAGAGTGGTGGCAGAAGCTTCCATCTCAGCCTACTGGGAGATATTGCAGCCTACAGCGCCACTGGTGTTAAATTCGCACGCTATGTGGCTAACTGGGTTCAGCAGAATTACAGACCTCCTCCGATGTGGTATAACTAACGCTAAAATAATGTGTCAAACCATTTTAAGTTGTGTTAACCAAGTACAATACTTATAGCAAATGGCCCGATGGAGGGTTCAAACTAATCAAAATCCGTCAAAAAACGGGACGAACCCTGAAGGGGTGAGTTCCCTTTTTCTGATGGGTCGAGATCAGTTTGAACCTGAACAGAGTGCCATTTGCTATTTATTACACCCTCTATTTGGATGTTAAAAAGTAAATTTAACTTGTATAGCCTATAGTTTAGCTCAAGGAGGCTTCATTCACCGCAATTTGTAGGCCTAAGTTATGCGGTCAGGACGACATCATTTCTAACTGCTTTGTAGGTCAAGCCTATGCTGTGCCAATGAGATTGCGTCTTTGCCCGAACTGATCACGTGTGCAGTTTGGCTCAACCGAACTGCACACCCAAACTGCACCTTTCTAACTGCTCACATGTGTAATAATGAGTCAAACCAAATAGTGTTAAACCAAATAGTGTGTTAAACCAAAGAGTGTGTCAAACCAAATATTGTGTCAAACCAAATACCAACAATTACTCAGCAATAGCACCATCAGCACAACTTGAACATTGAGATATCCAGAAGCATAACCGCAAGAGGTGAGAGGAAGAGAGGGGAAGTCTTAGGATATTTACTTGTATAAATATGGATTCTTTTTCTCATTTCCAATGGTACTTTCCTCCACCTGCCCTCCTCTCCCTCCCTCCTACCTAAATGTCCATTTGTTTTAGTGACTAATACCATACTACCAGCTGGCGGTGGAAGTACGGGAGGCAAGCGCAGGTATGAGAGGTCAGTCAGGAACTAGGTCAGGTGAGGGAGAACTTCTTTGTGGTGTTTGGGAAGCCAAATGCTATTTTTATGTGTGGTTACCTTGTTGGTTCATTAATTGATATGGACAAGAATGTGATTAATGTTACTTAGATTATATGGACTAGACTGTATGTCTTGAACATTTTCCATACTCTTATACTCTTTGCATAGGAGAAAATGTTGAGAAAACAACAAAATCAGATGAGTGGGTCATACCTAAATGCGCAGGACACCGATTGGTTGTGTCACAGTTTCTGTTTTTAGTAGAACCATGTTATGCTTTTCACAGAAAAGCGGGAAGTGGCCGTTTTTCTAGAATAGCGTGCAAACACCAGTGGGAATGGGATGTATGACTTCTATGATTCCTGGTGTATGTGTTGATTTCTAAGTAGATGTTTGCCCCCCCCCACTCCCCCCTCCTAAACAATGCAAACCCATGATGGCAAAGACTCTACTATACATGCTCAACTGCATGCTGGCAGAAATAAAATAATTGTACAGTTCTATATCAGACAATTTACACGATAATGCATCCAAATTCAAAGCTAGCTTAGGAAGCTGTGAGTGCTTGCACATGGTTAAAAGAGAGGTCCATGGGAGGAGTTTTTGATTTAGTTCAATGGCAGCCGATGTCTGTAAGCTAAGAAAGAGCACAAGGTTGTTGTAAAAGTGACCCGATCTCCGACCTAGGGATCGGCACTGGGGTCGCTAAAACACTAAACAGAGACTTACTCGCAGTAGGGGCTTCCTGAATCAGACATTGCACATGGAGAAGTACCACAGAATCCTGTGCCTTCATAGAAACCACATCCTAGTGAAGCCAGGTTCATGGCTCCAGCAAGAGCCTCTGCAATAGAAATAGTTTACTTATAATTAATGTGATATGTTTTAAGAAAATGAGTCACAAGTTGCAAAATTGATATTTTTCAAAGTGACTTTTTCAAAGGATTCCTTTATTGAAATGTGTAGTATTTTCAGCTTTTACGACAAACATTAGGTTCATATCAAGCTTAGATTTACAAAGTCATTGAATAGCATTACAGTTGCAAAAGTCACATAATTACTTTAGGTTGGCTGTTCTGTTACCATGCTGATTATTTACAATGAATAAGACTGCATCTTTTTATATGAATCTGGTAATACTAATTGTATTGTACATAAGTAAATGGATGCATCTTTTTGACAAGTTAAATATTATTCTTTGGACAATTAGAATTAACCCAGTCTTATCGGGTGACTCCACTAGAGAGAAAAAAACGGCGACGACAAATTTTGTTGTTGGCCACTAATTTGTTGCAACAAATATCCATACAGAAACAACAGTTCCCAGAGAATGTGGCAACACATCTGACACTCCTCCATTTGCTTTTTCATTGCAAACATGAAATGAACTGTTGTTAGTGGGCAACAACAAAATTTGTCGCCGCCGTTTTTGCTCTAGTTGAGTTCCGCTATTAGAGAGTACTTACTTAATTCTGACTGAGGTACTTGAATACAGGCCTTACTGCCGTCCATCTTGTAGCCAAAGGCACACACACATATATATGAGCCAGGGAAGTTGTAGCACTTGTGCATTGCGCCCCCGCATACATCAGTACCAGCGCATTCATTCACATCTGAAAGTATAGTAACAAAGCTTACATTGGTGCCATGACCAGGTTCTTATATGGGTCAGATTTTCAGAAAATGTACAATTCAATATGGGGATTGGGACAATCAGCTCTTGGACCAAACACGCCGAGAAAACACAAGTACATGGGATTCTTTGATATATGGGTCAGATTTTCAGAAAATGTACAATTCGCCTTCACCAATCCTCTCAAATAACCCACATTTAAACAAAAATGAGCTTCAAAATGCTGTTTAACATAACAGAACTGATACTTTAAATCAATGTGATACCGAATATACTCAGATATACCTGGTATTCTTCATTTTTCAGCCTAATTGAGGAGAATTTCCTAAATGTATAGAGCTGCGAATTGTACATTTTCTGAAAATCTGACCCATATAGGACTACACACACTACGTTTGAACTCATGAAGGTAGGCTGTGTAATAGCCTTGTAAGAGTCCATGAGTGGGTTGGATTAATTGACAAAGTTATAGACCAAACTAAACGAGGTTTGAGGTGGCAGCGGTATTCAATGATATTGAAAATCAGAAACACCACACTGTGAAACTTTTAAGAAATAAATTCATTTTAAAAAAAATGCAACCTATGTGAACATATTTTTTTTATACAGCAAGACATGACTATTTGTCAAGACCAAAGCTCACATTTGTTTAACAATGAATATCATATTGGCATCTTGCCTTTTCTTACCCGACTAACATCGCATTGCATATATTCAGAAACTTCTCTTACACACTCAGTCAGTGAATAAAGATTAAAGCTAACCTACCTATACATTGTCCAGTGCTACTCCACTGTGCTGACATATCACACTCCCCTATTCTTTTTCTTTTATACAGCAAGACATGACTATTTGTCTAGACCAAAGCTCACAGTTTTTTTGTTTTTTTTTATTACTGAAGGCTGTACATCATTTAAACTGTTTATATAACATCTCTAGTTTATACATATAAAGGAGCTCTCAAACTAATCAAATAAATTCATGAAGCAATTACATTTCTTTAACAATAAATATCATATTGGCATCTTGCTTTTTGATACCCGACTAACATCGCATCGCATATTCAGAAACTTCACTTACACACTCAGTCAGTGAATAAAGATTAAAGCTAACCTACCTATACATTGTCCAGTGCTACTCCACTGTGCTGACATATCACAGGTTATAGTTAGTCCACCTGTGGGTGCTTCCCACCCTGACCTGCATTGATAGGTCACTTTATCCCCATAAAGGTGCATACTAGAGGAACTGTAAGCATTCTCCTTGTCTGGAGGGTGACCACAGGATATCTCTGAAACATTTCAAGAATTAATTAATTACATTAATTTTTTAATGAAGTTTATGCACATTTTAGTACCATACCTTGAACCAAACAAATGTGATCGGTTTTAGGAAAATGAGTCATAAGTCGCAAAATATGGATTTTGAGATATCACAATATTTGAAAAGAGGAGATCAAGGTGATTCCAATGAGAGTAAACACTAGGACACCTAATAAGTATTTCTATATTTTAGGTTTGATATTTTTATTTTTTGAAAATAAAAAGTTTCAATATTTCTGGATGGTTAATTACCTGTAAAGTAACTAAATATACTCCATACGAATGTCTTCAAAACGCAAGGATATATTTAATACAATGTCCCGAAATTTGTTATTTGGATTCATATGACTATGAGTGCTAAACCCTCTAAAAATCAGAAGATTTCAATAAAGAGATCTTGTAAAAAACACTTTGAATAATATCAGGTTTGCTACTTATGACTCATTTTCTTGAAACACATCACAAATGTCTTTTGTTTTCTCTAGGAAAGCGAACCTTAGGACCAAAAATGCATTAAACTTGTTAATTTTGTAAACTTCCCTTTAGAGCGATCAATCCCTTGAAATAATTTGTTATCACTTTCCCAACATAGGTGAAGCCTATTGTTTTCCCATGGTCACCAGGGTCAGATCATCAGAAAATGTACAATCAGCAGCACTACACATTTAGCAAATACTGCTAAATTAGACTGAAAAATGGTCAATACTAAGTTTTTCTGAGTATATTTGGTATTGGGTTGATTCAAACAATCTGTTTAGTTGTGTTGAACTGAATTTTGAACTGAATTCTTGGCTTAAATTTGGGTTATTTGAGAAGATTGGTGATAGCGAATTGTACATTATTCTGGCGATTTCACCCACTGTGTCTCATGTCTATTTTTAATTCATTTCTGGATGTCTCATGTCAAATTTTATCAGCCTTTTGGAAGCTGTGTGTGTCGCACGTTAAGGGGAGCGTGTCGCAGTGTCGCCCGTGATTTAGTGGCCGTGTCGCATGTCAATCGTGTCGAATTGTACCCATATTATTATTATCATAAAAGACCAATACTCACTGGCACACCTGGGCTTGCCCATGGTCTCCCACTGGCCCTCAGCTGTACAGGTGAAAGAGAAGTCCTTGCTACCTGTGTTATCCTCAGGGAAGTAGACCGGTCTATAACCAGGCAAACACGTGTATGTAACCATGCTTTTATACACATTACCAGCTGCAGGGGATTCCCCACCAGTCAGATGCTCCTGCACCCTGCTATCCTCAAATGGTGGTTCTCCACATATTGTAGCTGAAATTTCATAGATATTAGTTTTCTGGGATAACTTTTCTTTTCCTGTGGTGGAATCAATTTAACGCTTAATGCTCCATGGATGATTCCTAGCGTTGCCGCCACAATATTATTAAGAAAAAAACAAGTTACATCTATCCATACTATACAGTCAACTCCCGATCAGTCTTATGATACCCTAGCAAAGTACCCGTCCTCTGGACGGTCCCCCTCTGTCCCCACACTTCCCCCTCTCCCTCTTTTCCCTCCCCCTCTTCTCTGACTTTCATACCTATTTTTCTCTCCCAACCCCATCTCCGATTTCCCCCTGTGTCCCTCCCCTCCCCGCTTTCTCTCCCTCCCCTCTCTCCCTTCCCCTACATCCTCTCCCTCCTCTCTCCCCCCTCCTCTTCTTTCCCTCCCCCTCCCCCTCTCCTATTCCAATACCCTCTTTTTCACTCTCCCACTCCTCTGCATGTAGGACGGTGACCCTGGTCATCCTAAATACTTTTTGTAGATACCCTTCGCTGGAAAACCAAATGATGCCCTATTGGGAGAATTATTCATATAGTTAGGTTTCCATGGACGTAGTTTGTGGGAAATGACGTAGTATCGCACAGGGGCTTTCCCAGGCTATAAATAGAGTGTGGATATCCTGATTTAAAAAAGGCTTCAAAATCATATTTTCACCCCAAATACCTTCACTAACCACATACGACGTCCTCCAGAGAAGGGGGGCAGACCTCTACAGATCAGTAAAGTGGTTTGCAATACAATAAATTCCGAGAACATTCCGGACAAAGAAACCCTTCTTTCTACCTTTTCTTTTCTACCTCTTTTTGTAGAAATCGCTCTAGCTTTATATTATGTGGATGAAATAATGCCATAGAGTCCCACTCAGTACATTATTTGCTCCTGTGGTGTCATCCCTCACATTTTTCTAACGCTTATATAATATCCAACCGCATATTCACATTTAACCTCCGTAATAATAATTCAATATCTGTGTAGTTATTGTGGAAAATAACCCTCATCACAAACTTCCAAAGGAAAAAACAAAAGTAGGTACTATAAGTGTAGAAACTTACGAAGGCAGTCGTTGCTGGCATAATCCCAGGTGTATCCCTCATTACACTCACAATGGTAGGAACCTTCAGTGTTACGGCACTTAGCCGCAGCTGGGCACACAATGGTCTCACAATCATTGATATCTGTTGGCAGAATAAGTCTCATTATTTGGCAGCTCTACACATTCAATAAATTCTGCTACATTAGGCTGAAAGACGATGAATACCAGATATATCTATGATCTATATATTTTGTATTGTATGGTTTTAAAATATCTGTTCTGCTATGTTAAACTGTATTTTGAAGCTTATTTTTGTCTCAAACTTTGGTTATTGTGAGAATTGGTGAAGGTGAATTGTACATTTCCTGAGAATCTGACCCATATATACCCTGAAATTCACCTTCACCAATCCTCTCAAATAACCCAAATTTCAGACGAAAATAAAATTTAAAATACAGTTCAACCTAACCAAACAGATTGCTAGAATCAATGCCATGTCAAATATACTCAAATTCACCTAGTATTAACCAAATTGCAGCCTAATTTAGCAGAATCTATTAAATGTGTACAGCTGCCAATTGTACATTTTTCTGACAATCTGACTTATGCATACCCTGCCTGTGGTAACTTACCAACACAAGGTTGTGCCTGGCTCCATGTACCATCAGTCTGACAAGTCTGACTCATGTATACCCTGCCTGTGCTAACTTACCAACACAAGGTTGTGCCTGGCTCCATGTACCATCAGTCTGACAAGTCTTGGTGTATGTGGTCACACCCAGGGACACGTGGTACCCTGCATCACACTCATACTTCACCATGGAACCCAGGGCTGTAGAGACTGGGGTAGCTGGGTCATGGTGGGCATGGTGGTCCTGGCCCGTCTCCTCACATGGTACAGCTGCAACAAACAGTATTATATATAGTACATAGAACCCAGGGCTGTAGAGACTGGGGTGGCCGGGTCATGATGGGCATGGTGGTCCTGGCCCGTCTCCTCACATGGTACAGCTGAAACACACAGTATTATATATAGTACATGGAACCCAGGGCTGTAGAGACTGGGGTAGCTGGGTCATGGTGGGCATGGTGGTCCTGGCCCGTCTCCTCACATGGTACAGCTGAAACAAACAGTATTATATATAGTACATGGAACCCAGGGCTGTAGAGACTGGGGTGGCTGGGGCATGGTGGGCATGGTGGTCCTGGCCCGTCTCCTCACATGGTACAGCTGAAACAAACAGTATTATATATAGTACATGGAACCCAGGGCTGTAGAGACTGGGGTGGCTGGGGCATGGTGGGCATGGTGGTCCTGGCCCGTCTCCTCACATGGTACAGCTGAAACAAACAGTATTATATATGTGATGTGTTCCAGGAAAATGAGTCATAAGTCGCAAAATTGATATTTTTCAAAGTGTTTTTCATACAAGATTACATTATTGGAAACTATTTCTTTCAAAAACGAAAATATCAAACTTAAAATGTAGAAATACTTATAAGATTATAGACTGTTTACTATCATTGGAATCGGCTTGATCTCATCTTTTCAAATATAATGATATCTCAAAATCTATTTTGGGCGACTTATGACTCATTTTCCTGAAACACATCACATATAGTACAGGAAGGCAATATTTTTTTTTACCTCATCTATCTACTAGGCGGTTAGATCCTTTGGTTATGGTCATGAGTTTTGTCTAAGACTCCCGGGAACCAAGCCGAGGCGAAGGGAGGGAAAGGGGGAAGGGGGAAGAGGGAAGAGGGAAGAGGGAAGGGCGGAAAGACCTATAAACGTCGGCTACGTGGTATTTAAGTGTCATAAAACATCGGCTATGTGATTTTGAGGGGAGAGGATTAAAGCCAAGACAGGAGGAACTTTACCCCAAATTGGGGTGAGGGAGGCAAGCCGACCCCATGGTCCAGCTGGTTTTCATGAGGATGTTAACTGATTATAGGCCATCAGCTGAGCCTCAGAATATGGCTAGAAAATGATTTTCGTTCCGGATTTTGGGCACTACTTTTTGACACCAGTTTCCAGTTGCTAATACTATATATTATAATATCCCAAAAGTTCTCCATAATATTCGTGCCAGTTTTTGAGAAAATGAGCAATCAATCAGACAGTGCAAAGCCTATGGACCTTATGGTCTGGCTTCATTTTTAATGGTAATTTTAATAGTCCATCATTTATTTGGTAAACATTGAATTCTCAGTCCTACTAAATTTTTATGATTGATTCGAAATCTCCAGAATCTCCTGATTTCGAATCTGCCAATTTCCACTTTGTAATTTTTGAGGAATTTTAATTATTGACGTTTGAAAAAAAAAAGTTAAAAAATTAAATAATTAATCAATGAATAAATTATCTAATGGGTTTAGAATCAAGTGACTGATATGAATTGATGAGAAATGATGTCCCCTAAAACTGTTTTTATTTGACCTAATATGTCAGTGCATTATTTTCAGAGTTATTTTCAAAATACCTCACAATTAATGACCTTTGACCTTGACCTTTATGAGGCATTTTACTAATAACTCTGAAAATAATGCACTGACATCTTAGGTCAAAAGAAAACAATTTTAGGGCACAGTATTCTCTATTGATTGATATCAGTCACTTCATTCTAAATATAGAAGATAATATTTTTTATTATTTATTTATTTAATTTTTTACATTTTATTTTCCAAACATGGAGAACTAAAATTCCTCAAAAGTTAGAAAGTTAAAAATGGCAGATTCAGAATCAGAAGGTTCCGGAGATCTGGAATCAATAAAAAAATCATTGGTATGACCGAAGATTCAACATTCATCAAATAAATGATGAAATCACTCTTTTGGGGTACAGCTGATGGCCTATTAACAGGAACTAATGGTATTCCTTCTTCCACAAATCGAGATCAGAGAGAAAACACCGTTGTTTAATTATCCTGTCATAAACTATACCAATGATGTGTGTAGTTCTTCACCTGAATAAAAATGAATAAAATAAAAAAAAACCTTCAACACTTACGTTCACACATAGGAACACCAGTTCTGTAGATGTCGCCATCAACACAGTAGAGGTCAAACTTCCTCCTGTCTTCAGCACTGCTTCCCTTCCGTCCATAGGACGCCTGGAAGCCCTCCTGGCACTGGTACTCTATGACGTCACCACCTTCAGGTGGGTCATTAGGTGCTGCGGTCAGTATCAGGGCAGGGTCAATTGGTGACACTCCGCAGACTGCTGGCTTAGTAGCCGCTGTAGAATACAATTAGAAAGGGGTCAGATCATCAGAGAATGTACAATTGGCAGCTCTACACATTCAGGAAATCTTGCTAAATTAGGATGAAAAATGATCAATGTTGGAGTATATATGGTATTGTGTTGTTTTAAAATATCTGTTTTGCTATGTTTAACTGTATTTTGAACCTCATTTCTGCCTTAAATTTGGGAGGATTGGTGAAGGTGAGTTGTACATTTTCGGACGATCTGACCCAAAAGTTAAATGAATATGAATATATCAAACACTTTAAAATATGTAAATATTCAATTGGCATTCCCCTGCTCTTGAGTACAATATATGGGTCAGATCTTCAGAAAAATGTACAATCCTCAGCTGTACAAATTTGGGAACTTCTGCTAAATTAGACTGGAATATTAGAAATGCTATTTATATCTGAGTATTATGTTGATTAAAAGTATCTCTTTCATTGTGTTAAACTGTATTTTGAACGTCATTTTTCTCTTAGATTTGGATTATTTGAGAGTATTGTTGAAAAGTAGACATTGCAAAGATCAATAGTTCTTACCCAGACATATAGTCTCTCCTGCCACTGTGGGTAGAGCAGCATCAGCAGTCCATTGGAAGCCAAACTCACACGTACATTGGTAGCCCCCGGGGTAGTTGGCACACAGCCCGTTAGTACCGCATATATCTGCCACCAGGGTACACTCATCCTGGTCCACTGTAAGGAAACAATTTTTTTTTCATTTAAAATTCATGTAATCTTTTTTTTCATATATAAAATTTTTTTTTTCATTTAATTTTTGTTTCATTTAAAATTCATGTAATTTTTTTTTTTTCATATTTAGAATTTTTATACAGCTAATCCTTTCTAAAATGACAATCAAATCACACAGGCATGCACAGTGTACAATGAATGTTACAATTGTATGGCGTTTAATTACATATCAAGATAATGCGCTCACAGGCAATAATTCAATACAGAATAACCATAAAAAACTCAAAAAACCAGATTGGTTGCCATGACAACCTCGTAAATCAATAGTGAAATATGCACTATGCATAAAGCACTCTAGCTACGTGGTTTTCAGAGCAATGGGTGTATAATAAAATCATGTATTTCACAGTGACCCCTGACATAAGAATGTATCACTAGTGTGAGGCTGTGCATAGTGGTGCCGAGACAGAATGGTTATCCCCGCTCTGGTTCGGCACCGTTAGCCGGCTTGCCGACTCCTTGGCTGTGGCCAGCCGGGCTGGGTGCGAGCTGGCCTCACCTCTTGCTGCTGCAGGGGTTTAGCAGTAGATGTCGCTACCTTGTTTTTATATTATATTTTTTTTCCAAATTTTATGCTTATATATCATTGTTGCTTACACCCTTTTATATTATACTCTATTGCCTGGTACTTATACTTTACACCCTCTGCAATGTGAGGTGACCATCATCAACTAAGTAATAAACAGATAAGCTAGCGACAACTGGAAGATCTGGGCTTTTGTGTTGTTATTTCTGATGTTACACCAAATGGCAGACACAACAACTAGGATAAATTGCAACAGATGGTTTCTCAACGGTTTTGGGTAGCATGACTGCCCCTTGGTCAAACATTATCACATAATTATATATGCAGATGATCTCATGCTGTTGAGTATGAGAACAAGGTAACTTGTTTGTTTTAAGAATTTTATTCAGCAAGGCATTATGCAATTAATACACTATTCACAGAACAAGCTGATTTAAATCATAGAAAAGGTAAATAATTTGAAAAAGAGATCACATACACGTATAGCAATTTACCATCTAACAACTATCAATAAAAGGTAGTAAACCTTGCAATCAGGACAATCTTGCAGACATTAAAACCCCACACCCGGGACAGTATGCATGACATGCCATGTTCAAATATCAAAAACACAAAAAATTCTCCAAAAATAAACAAAAAGAAAGATATATGATATGGGTCAGATTTTCAGAAAATGTACAATTGGCAGCTGTACACATTTAGTAAATTAGGCTAAATTAGGCTGCACTTTGGTCAATACAAGGTAAATTCGTATATATTCTGCATTGCATTGATTCTAGCAATCAGTTTGGTTAGGTTGAACTGTATTTTGAACTTTATTTTCGTCTGAAATTCGGGTTATTGGTGATGATTGGTGAAGGTGAATTGTACATTTTCTGAAAATCTGACCCATATAAACAACAAAGGTCACTTACCACAAGTTGCTAGGGCTGCATCTACTGGTGTCCAAACAAGTGGTCCCCCAGCCGGACCCAGACAGCTGATGTCAAAGGTTACCACCCCGGGAGCGGCCTCAAACCCGTCTCGGCAGGTCACTGTTACAGGATTAGTGGCAGGCACATCTGATCCCACACTCTGTTCTGCACTGTAGCCAATATATTGGGTATTGGTGAAGCCTGAAGGGGGTCCACAATTTACCTCTGAAATTGATTGAGTCATTGGTTATCACTTGTGTTTCATTAGGCCAAACAAAATAATAGGTGTTTCCGATTTAAGGTAGGGGGTTGATATCTTTCTTTTTCTTTAAATTTTCAGTCTCCATTACCTGAATATAAATTTTGTTAGATATATACCGTGAGTAATGAAACAGATGTAACTACATATCATTCAATATTACAAATGAATGACAGGTAATTCAATGTGTGGTTTAAATTGGTCCAAATGTTGTCCAAATTCCCCATATGTCACCAACCCGAATCCTTTACCTCACCTATACAGAACCTTAGACTTCTCAACAGTTGACCGTGTGCATAAAAGAGCAAAATAACATGTCACTTACGCAAACACTCTCCAATCCAGGCATAGTTATCAGGACAGGAGCAGGTATTTAATCATACAGATCAAACTAAAGTGATACTTACGCAAACACTCTCCTTGTACAGTGATGCCAGCTTCAGTGTCCACAGTGAGAGGTCCAATCCATGCATAGTTATCAGGACAGGAGCAGGTATTTAATCATACAGATCAAACTAAAGTGATACTTACGCAAACACTCTCCTTGTACAGTGATGCCAGCTTCAGTGTCTACAGTGATAGGACCAATCCAGGCATAGTTATCAGGACAGGAGCAGGTATTTAATCATACAGATCAAACTAAAGTGATACTTACGCAAACACTCTCCTTGTACAGTGATGCCAGCTTCACTGTCCAGGCATAGTTATCAGGGCAGGAGCAGGTATTTAATCATACAGATCAAACTAAAGTGATACTTACGCAAACACTCTCCTTGTACAGTGATGCCAGCTTCACTGTCCAGGCATAGTTATCAGGACAGGAGCAGGTATTTAATCATACAGATCAAACTAAAGTGATACTTACGCAAACACTCTCCTTGTACAGTGATGCCAGGAGCAGGTATTTAATCATACAGATCAAACTAAAGTGATACTTACGCAAACACTCTCCTTGTACAGTGATGCCAGCTTCAGTGTCTACAGCAAGGGGTCCAATCCAGGCATAGTTATCAGGACAGGAGCAGGTGTAGGAGCCGGGGGTGTTCATACAGTAGCCCAGGGTACCACACAGGTTGGGGTCGTCTTCACACTCATCAATATCCCCTAGTCAATGTCAAACCACATTATATGTTTTCAGACTATAGAAAAATAGGAAATTTTTTGCAGAAGTAACCGCCGCACACATTTTGCGCTTTTATAGGTTATCTGCAGACATCTCTTTTAGTATTTCATAGTAATTTACAAAGAGATGAATTTAACTAATTTTAATGGATTCATATACATTTGTCAAGGTACATAATAAATCAATTTAGAGTGGACAGATGATAATAGAAGTGATGGTAGATGATGAATACATATCTATCTTGAAATATTTCTAGAGGTGAGGAGTGAGAATTTCAGATTGTTATTTTGAGCTGATTCTGACGTACCCCTCTGAGGTTACCACATTCAATTCAGTTCAATTCAATTCAAAGCATTTTTTGTTCATACTAAAAATGTGTACAAAAAGGAGACCCGCATCTGAAAGGTAACTTCCAGGTCTTCCAGCGGGTTCCTGCATGACTAGTTGCTACCGGGAAAAATTTTGAATTTACATTACTATGCCAAAATGAGTTTTAGGGCTATTTTTTAATATCTAATCCAAGCCAATTCTGGGGAATAGGAGCACCACAGCAAGTGGAAATTAAAACTCATCATAAGTTTAATTATACCAACAATAACTGAGGTAGAGTAATAAAAAGACTAAAAGCGCAAACAAAATTACAATAAAATGGGTCTGAATCCAAACTTCAGAAATGGCAAATTGAGAGCGGAGGGTTCATCTGTGCGTGAAAGATTTACAACGTATGAGCCAAGATGGCCGGTTAAAACAAATAAAGTGAAATTAAACAAAAAAAAGAATTAAAACTCACAAATACAGCCTAGAGATAGTGGATACTCCCAGTAAGAGTTACTGGTGGAACTCGTATCACATAGCACCTGCGTAACTGTTGCTCCCGTGGAATCAAGAAGCCAGCCGGGGGCACAGGTGATGTTAGAGTCCATCTCATAATAAAAGGGAGGGCTGTAGGCGTTGGGGTAAACTCCGGGACCAGTGCAGTGTACATGGGCTGCAATAGAAAGTAACCGCAGTTGTCTTTTTTTGTTTTTTTTGAACAATTCTATTTGGCATTAAACAATTTTTGGGGGCAGATTTTCACAATTGTGATACCTCTTATCTCCAAAATTCCTACTAATATCATAAAAAAAGACCTCCCAAATGCAAATTCTTTTTCCGAAAATTATAAAAAAAATAATGAATATGGGCTGGAAATAGAAAGTAACCGCAGTTGAAGGTTTTGGATTTTTTTGTTCTTTTTTTGAACAATTTTATTTGGCATTAAACAATTTTATTTGGCAGGTTTTCACAAATGTGATATGTCGATCTTATCTCCAAAATCCTTAAAAAGACCTCCCAAATGCATTTTTTTTTTCGAAAATTATAAAAAAATAATAACATTTTGTTTTGATAACACACTTCTGTCAATCTCTGGATTTTTGGCTGTAATTCCAACTGAAGTTGGGCAATAATCACGGAAGCCGACTATGCTCATACAATGAACAAATGTGATCTGTTTCAGGAAAATGAGTCATAAGTCGCAAAATTGATATTTTTCAAAGTGTTTTTTCACAAGATCTCTTTATTGGAATGTTCTAATTTTTGGTGGGTTCATCACTTATAGCTATATCAATCGATGGATCAAATTTGAGAACAATCTATGTTATATATCCTTCCATTTTGAAGGTCCTCATATGGACTATATTTAGTTAGTTTACTGTTTATTGACCTCAAGAAATATTGGAAACTTTTTTTTCAAAAATGAAAATATCAAACTTAAAATCTAGAAATACTTATTAGATTATTAGACTGTTTACTATCATTGGAATCGGCTTGATCTCATCTGTTCAAATATAATGGTATCTCAAAATCTATTTTTTGCGACTTATTACTCATTTTCCTGAAACACATCACAAATATCAAAACAATATTTTTTAAAAGAGAAACATAGATAGAAAATAAAAAAATCAAATGTATCCAATAATATATGTGGGGAAAATGTTTTCTTACAAAAAAAGCAGAAAGAAAATTAATACAAATCTTCAACAAAAAAACACCTCCCAAATTCAAACATTTCTTTTCGAAAATTAGGAATAGAATAACATTTTGTTTCACATCAAACTTGATAATTTCTTTTTCATCTGGAACAGTAGCATTACGGTATAGATTGATGAGTGATTATACAAATTATAATATGAATTATCAATTCTAAATATAATGTGTTTCAGGAAAATGAGTCACAAGTCGCAAAAATGATATCTTTTGAAATGTTTCTTTTACAAGATCTCTTAAGTGAAATGTTCTGATTTTGCAGGGTTTAGCGTCCTCAGTGCCATGAATCTACGTTCAGAATTTCAGGACAGTGCATTAATTATATCCATGCATTTCTAAGGGGATCGTATAGAGTTTATCTAACTTCTTTACTAGTAAATGTCCACCAAATAATATTCCAAAACTTCTTTTAAAAATAAAGATATCAAACTTAAATATAGAAATACGTATTATCTATGTCCTACTGTCTACTATCATTGGAATCGGCTTGATCTCATCTTTTCAATTTTCGCAACTTGTGACTCATTTTTCTGAAACACATCACGCATGTATCAGACTTTACTTAGTTAGGTGACCTAAAGGATAAAGAGGGGTCAAGTTTTCAGAAAATGTACAGTTCGCATTCACCAATCCTGTCAAAAAACCCACAAGACAAAAATCAGGTTCAAAATACAGTTCAACATAACCAGACAGATTTATTGAATGAACACAATACAGACTACACTCAGATACACCCAGTATTTATCAATTTTCTCTCTAATTTAGCAGAATTTGATAGCTGTGTAGAACTGTAGATTGTACATTTTCGGAAAATCTGACCCAGATAAAGATTTAGATTGAAATGTGTAGGCCTACATACCAGTTAGAGCTCCAGGAATACAAATTCCCAGCAGCGCCACGGCAACCATCCATAAGCCATACATGATGCTGAAAATAAAGATTTACAGTTTTAAAATTATTCTTTGAGGATAAAACTGCATTCTCAGCTATGAAGACTATCACATATTATGACTTATAATAAGACATTATATTGAAGAATTCAGGGTCACTCTTCAATATGAATTTAGGGTCAGCGGTTGGGCGAGAAATGAATCAACGCAACACACAGATATGTATGTTTCAAAGCTTTGCTGACCTGCTGGCCATTTCCCTTCCCCCTCCGTCCCATGTGATCAGAATTTAAGATAACAGTGAGGGGGACCTAGGCGCGTGTTTTGGAGGATGAAAAAGAAGTTCATGAGTGTGTGGCGGGAAGAAAGGTGGTTAGGCCTCTGAGCCGGTAGGGGGCATGGCAGAAGCATCTCTGAATAAGAACCTAAAATAAACATTCAAGACAATTCAAAGAGGAGTCCCGAATTTTACAACGTCATAGACTGAGGCAAGGTAAATCACATCTTTGTCAAGAGAGAGTTCCGTCTCTCTATACATGGTAGCAGTTTTGAAAGGAGTGGAGGTTGTTTTTAGTTTCGTCTCATATAATACATTATCCAGAAATTTAGCCCACTAGATACAGAATATTATTTTATTTTCTGTTTTTGTTCTTATAGTTGTGGTTTTTCTCACTTTTAATGACTGCCCCCCCCCCCCCCGCCACCACCACCCTGCTCCCCCCCCCCCCCCGGTGCTTTAGAATCCAAGTGTGTGTAGCCTCAAGGCTACACACACACTAGTGGCAGGCAGCGGGAGGCAGCGTGACGGGCCGTGCCTACTGTGGAGCTATGTGAGTCAGTGAAGGGTTTTGCACTTACAACCAAGGGTAGGGCTTATAAGTGATGATCCTGATGTTTGTGTACCATAAAAGTATGTATTCCGCCAGTAAAAAATGTATTATACGATTATAGCTTTTGATTGACACCAACAAATTTGCCGTATGCGTTGTTAAAGTTTGTGAACTGGTCGAGGCATATGGCATAGACATTACTGGGAAATGACCGGGATATCCTGTGACAACTTCAATTTTTAGTTCAGTGGCAATCTGCCTCTTCTCAGAGGGCGGGGTGGTCGCTAGTGATCCAGAAATTTTACCCGCGAGTATTTTTGGTTGGTGTTACTTACTGATTTTGTCTGTTGCTGGCTACACCACCCACCCTATAAATAGCCTACATGTTGTCAACAATTAAGCCTTCCATTTTGAATATATCCCATTTGCCGGTTACGTTTATTAGCGTGAATGTGACTTCCGGGGACGTTATGGAACCAGTACAGAACGGAATAAGGGATCGGAATGGTCACGCAATATTGCTGATAATGACGCACTGATATTTAAATGTACAAGTTTGTTACACCATGTAATACATAAGTCCTCCCATAAAAAGGCTTCATAACTAACACAAGTTTCATTTGAGACGGTAATAAGGTCGCAACTTACATGGGATAACAACCAATTTTAGGCCATAAGGACGGGTCGTTTATATATGGGGAGAGGACGCTGATTCAGGGGGCGACAGGAAGAATTTCTGATGTGGGATTCCACCCTCATAGAGGGCGGGTCAGTCGCGCCTTGTCTAGAACCTTTTGTTTGGTTCTTGTGTACATTTAATACATTATTGATGATATTCATAATTTCTTTCTTTATGTTTTGTCTTGATATTATTGTTATGGATTTTAAATCACTTCAAGTATACATATATATACACAGTTTGTCAACAATTATAAAGATATGTTATAAATAGTCATGACAAAATGATACAAAATGTACAATTCACTTTCACCAATCAACTTAAATAACTCAAATTTCAGACGAAAATAAAGTTCAAAATACAGTTTAACCTAACCAAACAGATTGCTAGAATCAATACAATGCTGAATATACTCGAATTTACCTGGTATCAAAGATTTAAATACTAATTAGTATTGAACCTCTTTGCTAGTATTGACCGAATTGTAGCCTAATGTAGCAGAATTTACTAAATGTGTAGAGCTGCCAATTGTACATTTTCTGAAAATCTGACCCATATAATCAGTGGTGTACACTGGGAGAGTAAACCAGCACTATAAAACAGTAGTATTCCCTTTAGCTAGACGTTATATGTCTACTTAATAGACAAATTATATATACTTTTTGTATAAACAATTACATGGAAAGGAAATTACAAAGTAGGTCTTCCAGTATGCCTAGGGAGGTATATATGGGTCAGATTTTCAGAAAATGTACAATTCACCTTCACCAATCCTCTCAAATAACCCACATTTAAGTAAAAAATGAGCTTCAAAATGCAGTTTAACACAACAGAACTGATACTTTAAATCAATGCAATACCAAATATACTTAGATATACCCATTATTCATCACTTTTCAGCCTAATTTAGCAGTGTTTCCTAAATGTGTACAGCTGCCAATTGTACATTTTCTGAAAATCTGACCTATATACAGAGGGAGTAGTCGCGGTAGACTGATTCAAGCACAGGGGCGGGTCCAGGATGTCATGAAGAGTGTGTGTGTGTGTGTGGGGGGGGGACATGTTGGGGACTCAGCAAGTGCCGAAGGCGCGAATCCTCCAGAGGAGGGTCCAGGAGGGTTCTCCTCCTGAGAAACCTTTAGAAATATACTCATAAAATGGTGAATTCTGGTGCATTTTGAGTGGATATGTAGATAAGTCGATAGAAATTCCGTTATTCGTGAATTATTACACTGTGAGAAGTGTCACTTTAATTGAGTCACCTCACCAAATCATTTGGGTCAGATTTTCAGAAAATGTACAATTCGCCTTCACCAATCCTCTCAAATAACCCACATTTAAGACAAAATTGAGCTTCAAAATGCAGTTTAACATAACAGAACTGATACTTTAAATCAATGCGACACCAAATATACTCAGATATACCCAAAATGTATCATTCATTAGCAGAATTTAGCAGAATTTACTAAATATGTAGAGCTGCCAATTGTACATTTTCTGAAAATCTGACCCATTTATTGAATAAATTTGGACTAAGAAGCAGTGTGTCCGGTACTAGGCCTACTCCAATATTAAATAAGAATCGTAATCCTCACATCATTTGGTATATCAGAGCAAGGTAAAAAGAATGACTGCAATAGACTCTCATTGATTATTTTTTAAAGTCCCCCTTTAACCCCCTCTTTAACCCCCCCTTTAACCCCCCCCCCCCCCCGTGGATCCATCCCTGAAGCAGACCATGCGTGTCCTGTATATAGTGTAGCCACTGTATACCAGGTGACACTGCAGAGCTGTTTTTATAGTACCACCAAGCCCCGGTAGGTTTGAGTGGCCTTTTCCGCAGCACACTATAGACACACTTATGGGTCAGATTTTCAGAAAACGTACAATTCGCAGCTCTATACATTTAGGAAATTCTCCTCAATTAGGCTGAAAAATGAAGAATACCAGGTATATCTGAGTATATTCGGTATCACATTGATTTATAGCATCAGTTCTGTTATGTTAAACAGCATTTTGAAGCTAATTTTTGTCTTAAATGTGGGTTATTTGAGAGGATTGGTGAAGGCGAATTGTACATTTTCTGAAAATCTGACCCACTTATATCAGTTGGCGCTAGTAGTAGTGGTGGCAGAACTCACTACCACACCCTCTGTATATACCTGCCTGGTGTGTATATTGTATCTCTTTTTTATTGTATTTAAACAATTGTATTCAGCCACAATCATTCTGTAACAGGTACAATATTTTCAGATCTTGCTGATATGCTTCGAAATATCAATTCACAAATTCTAATCTGATGAAAGTACATTTAATATAATTTGATATGTAATAATAAAGAAACAACGATAAGAGCCTCGACCTTAGGCAGTTGAAAGAACTTAAATCCATACCTCCCTGGTATGGCCTACAACAATAATAACTTAAAGTACATTACAGTAACTAAGTTTATGTGATCGACTCCGAGGAAAAAAGTGGTTATTTGTTGGCAAATTGAATTAAAGTTTAAAAATAAAGTTTCCGACATCACCATGTAGGCCTATGGTGCAGACTCCCCAGCAACCTACCCACTGTTCTAAAACGTTTCTACCTTTTAATTCTATTTATTCTTTGTAAATCTAAAAGTAATCTACTCATTGTATTGTTATTATTCTAATTGTTACACTTCTACCCATTGATACCTTTTTTTCACGTTTAGAAAATACTTTTACTCACACAACATCAGAGAACCAGTCTCACAAATTCATGTGATTTTCGTTCTGCCCTGATGCCGATAATCTTTTTACCATTCGCAGTGCAGGGAGAACATAAGGATTATTAAAGTAAGGTGTATTAATAAGCAAGAAGATATTAGATTCAGTTTGAGACAGATAATGTGTACAATTGTTCTGATGATAGATTTATATATATTATATATATTGAAGCGTTTATGAGCAACTTGCTGGTATGAGCGCTATACAAATGTTTATTATAGCAATAGACAACGAGGATTTTAGCGTGAGTACAGACAGTTCGAACGCTAAATCCGAGTTGTATATTGATTTTAGTCCGTGATGGAACACGGTGGTGGCGCCACTAGACCAACGCGGTCTGTAGTATAATAAGTGCACGCGAAATCTTACCCAAAATGGACTAAAGATAAATAATTATTCTCCAGTACTCCCGTCGTATGTCAAGATGTTTATCATTTCATTACTTCTATATGGGCCAGATTTTCAGAAAATGTACAATTCTCCTTCATCAATCCTCTCAAATAACCCACATTTAAGACAGAAATGATGTTCTAAATGCAGTTTAACATAGCAGAACAAATCTTCCGAATCAACGTCATACCGATATATACTCGGATATAGCAGTATTCATCACTTTTCAGCCTAATTTAGCAGAATTCCCTGAATATGTAGAGCTCTTAAACATAACAGAACTGATACTTTAAATCAATGCGATACCAAATATACTCAGATATACCCGGTATTCTTCATTTTTCAGCCTAATTTAACACAATTTCCTAAATGTATACAGCTGCCAATTGTACATTTTCTGAAAATCTGACCCAGATATAGCAGTGTAGTAGTTCTACTATAATCCTCTAGGTACAATCCATAAAGGGTTAGTACTCTTATATTCCTACAGAGGGATCTACGTTTGATCCTCTGCATTTATACCTTGTGTGTCACTAAATGCCTCATTTACCCTTATATTCTTATATCAACTCACTCCTTATTACTCTCATAGAGTATCCGTTCTGTTTACCTATTCCATAACATTCTTATCTTATGTATCTCTTTACTGTATGTCTTGCCATACTTCTTACCGTGTTTATGCACCTTGATGTGTTGTGTAAGTAAACACACTACCCTGTCCGGGGAATACGGACTAGGGGCCGCTTGAGAGAACTGTAATAAACAGACGGACTAGGAGTTGCCTTGTTGACTTGTTTATTATTGTCGAGAGTCTGCGAATCACTACAATTGGTGCCGTGACCAGTTCTTGACCAGTTCCTTAAGCTAAGCCTTGACCGGATTAGGAAATCCGTGGAATTTGACTTTCTTGGCTCTCTTTCAGAGATGGCAGCAGCTCCCGGAGCAGAGGGCGGACCTCCGCCGGATCTTGGACGGAAGGAAGGTGACCAACCTGAGCAGTCTGGTAAGCTTCTTACCATGAGTGCCACGTTGGCGGACTTGTCCGATGTAAGTTCGGAGTCTGAAGACTATAGAACTGGCAGGGAAGACCGTGTAGCCTTTACGGACTGCAGGTCCCCTGCAAGTGATGTGGAGTCAGACGAGGAGAGTTTGCTAAAAGCAACTCGACTGCAGCTGTTGGGAATGAGGAGAGACTTGGCCACGGAGAAGAGGAAGAACCTCGAGTTTGCAGCAGAAATGCAACAACTCGTGTTTCAGAACAGAGATATCCAGGAGACTCTGGATGTTGTAACTGAGAGGGACTCTGCCTACATCAAAACGTTGTTGGTAGAAAATGAAAAAATGAAATGTGAGGTTGCAAGGGTAGATGATTTGTCTCATCTGCAAAATGCTTCACCTGATCAGTCGGTAACAACACAGACTGAGTCTGCAACCTTCCCTCTTTGGGTTACACCACCAGCAACAAGTTCGTTCAGTGAAAGGAAAAGAACGCCTCCTCAGACAAGCTTCTCTGTTACCAGCAGAAGTTTCAGTACACAGACTCCCTGTGAAACCGACTCAGTGAAGATAAGTGACTTATCTACTAGTGCGGGTACGCAGACGGAGGAAATTGCTGAAAAGAGTGGGAAAAAGGATAGTGCTAGTGGTACGGACGCTGACTTTGAGAGAGGTCAAGTGAGAGGAGACGTCTACAGACCTAAAATCCGGGTAGTAGCTGGTTCTCCTAGTGACCCGTCTGACCCTAGCAACTCATCTTCTTCCTCCTCTGGGTCAGAATCTCCAGCTCCAAGGAAGAAAACGAAGAAACCAACAAAGAAAAATTCCAAGAAAGTCAGAGAACGTTCTAGCATAGCTAGAAAAGATCGATCCCTGGTCCAGGGATTAAGTTATGACGGTACGGACGACTCGGATTTTGGCGAGTTTGAATACTCCCAAGGCCCGGGAAAGAGCAAATACACCATGCGTCCACCTGTCATAAAGGTGTGGGACCAAAAGGACCCTTGGCGTGTTTACCTGGCTGAGATGCGGGTAATGGCGGTTGCATGCAACTGGTCAGAAGAGGAGTTCCTGCTCCAGTTGCAATGGGGATGCAAGCGGCAGTTGGCGGATATGGGTGATCTGCCTGCAGGCCTGACTTTAAAGAAGTTCGTGGAACATATGGATGCGAATTTTGGCGAGGTTTCTCGTGTAAAGAGACAAGCTGAGTTTCATGCTTGTCACCAGACTCCCGGACAGGCTGTCCGGCAGTTTGGTAATGAGGTAGCTCGCAAGGCCAGGTACGCCTTCGGGAAAAGGATGAACAGCACCATAGTAACGATGGCTCTTCATGCTTACCTGAAGGGGTTGACAAACTGGAAACAGGCAAATTGGGCTCGTTTGAAGGAACCCGCGGACCTACAGGAGGCCATCCATTGGTCAGAGGTCTACGAGGGATGCTTGATGGAGTCCGAACCCAATGTGGTAATCCAAGAAGTTGCCGCGCTGCCAGCTCCTGAACCAGTTCAGGAACGCGCCTTGTCAGTGAAGAAAAGAAGGTCCCGCCGCAAGTCCGGCGCTGCTGTAGCCCAGGTGACTGACACCCTGGATGATGCTACCTCCTCTGGTTCGGAGACACAGGAGGTATCAGCAGTTATCTGTCAGGCTTTGCAAGCCTATAGGGATTTCAGGAAGAAGCCTGGTGACAGCAAAGACGGACAACCATGGAAGAAATCATTTTCTGGGCCATTCTCCGGACGGAGAAGGGATGGACCCAAGAAATGTTACTTCTGTGGGAAGGACGGACACATCTCTCCTGATTGTCCGACCGTTGAGGTTTTGAAGGAGGTTGCCGAGTCTTCGAAGGTACCCGCCTCTAAGACTTCGGAAAACTCCACACGGCCCTTATAGGAAGCGATATAGGGGTCGTGGGGACGCCGCTTCATAGTACTACAGCTCGGACAAATTTAGCTAGTAGTATGGAAACTGGGGGTGTCGCCCAGGCACTTGTTAGTAAGGAGTTAGCTTTGTCACAAGGTCAAGCGCTTCTGGAAGCAAGAGAACCCGGGTCGTTGCCGGAAAGGGACACCTGTTCAGGTCGAAATATTTCCCTGGATAGCCCGGATTCTGATTCTCATGTGAGATGGGGACAGGACGGGTACCAAGCTGTTGAAGGTCAGATCGTTGTGGTTGGACAGAACCCCAACAGGTCGGCGCGGATACAGAAAGTTTCTGTGCAACAGCCAAAGACGCTGAGGATCACGGATAATTTGATTGTCCGTGAGAGATGGTATGCCCCAGTGGGGTTAGACAGTGAGAATGGGGATTTTCTGGTGGACCCTGGTGCTACTACTAGCCTGGTTACCAAGAGATTCTATGATTCTCTTTCTTCCAAACCACCTTTGGTTCCGGTCCAAATGGTGTGTGCAATGGGGAATGGGCTGCCTATAACCACTCATGGGAGCGCGCTTTGTCCTTTAAAGATAGGGGATCGGACATACATGATTACATGTCTAGTAGTTTCCGGCCTGAAGGGCCCGGAAGATGGACTGATTGGGGCGGATTTTTATTACGTCCACAAATGTAATCTTGACTGGTCTGGATTGCTATTCCTTGAGAATCAAACAGTATCTGTAATGTGTAAGCAATGGAAACACATGAAGAGAAGTTTGAGACAGTCCACTGTTCAAGCTGTTGAAGTGAGAGAGTTCGTGGACGGGGGAGAAGTCAGGTTGAAAGAACCTGTGGTCCTCCAACCCCGGTCCGTGACACTTGCTAAGATAGACTTGGGTAGAGGCTCTGACACATCAGATGGATTGATGTTCGAGCCTGATCAGGGATTGTTAAAAGACTTTGCCTTGGGAAGCCTTAATACATACGTATCGGGTAACGTTAATTCGTCCGTGGTAGCTTTTTCCAATCCGTCCGGTTCTACCGTTAGACTGAATTGTGACATGATAGTAGGGAGAGTTAGCATTGTGACTTTGGTGTCCGATGCTTCCCTACCTGAGGAGGAAGAGAATGAAATGATTAAGACAGCTATCATTAATTCCATACAGGTGACGGACTCGCCTATTGTGGATGATGAGCTTTTGGCTCCTGATATAGTTGTCCCTCCTTGTCCGGAAAATCCGTTAGATAAGTTGGTGAATGAAACTCATCTGTCTGAAAGAGAAGAAAAAGAGTTAGTTAAAAAACTGCTCTATGATTTCAAAGACTGTTTTTCCTTGCCTGGTACCAAAGTTGGTTGCACTCACTTGGTTCGCCATGTGATTGACACTGGGGATGCAATCCCTGTGAAGCAAGCTTATCGCAGAATACCAGTGGCTAGGCGGGATGGAGCAGAGGCTGAAATCTGGAAAATGTATAAAGAAGGCAGAATAGAGCATAGTAGTAGTCCGTGGGGAGCTCCCATAGTTATGGTTGCTAAGAAAGACGGAACACAGAGGTTCTGTGTAGACTACCGCCAGCTGAATTCCGTGACTAAGAAGGATAGTTTCCCTCTTCCTCGGATTGACGAATGTGTTGAAGCCTTGGGTGGGAACCAATGGTTTTGCACTTTAGACTTGGAGTCCGGATATTGGCAGGTTGCAATGGATGAGGAAAGTAAGCACAAAACTGCTTTTCTGTCAAGTGTGGGTCTGTTCCAGTTTAAAGTTATGGCTTTTGGACTGTGTAACGCCCCTGCCACTTTCCAACGCATGATGGACCGTATGTTGGACGGATTGCGTTGGAAAGCTTGTTTAGTATACCTGGATGACGTGGTGGTCTTTGGAAAGACTGTCCAGGAGTGTGCGGACAACCTGAAATTGGTATTGGATCGCATTAGGGAATATGGGCTTAAGCTCAAACCTAAGAAATGCGAGCTCTTCCGGAAAGAAGTGAAATATTTGGGTAGGATTGTTTCTGCTGCTGGAATCCGGGCGGATCCGGCTAAGATAGTTAAAGTGCAGGAATGGCCTATCCCAAAAACTGCTAAAGAAGTGAGACAATTCCTTGGTTTTGCTTCCTACTACAGGGAGTTTCAGCCTAACTTTGGTGGAATTGTAGCTCCTCTGCAACAGATTGTGACGGACGCTGGGGTTGAGAAGCGCTATAGTAAACCTATAGTGTGGACCAAGAAGTGTGATGAAGCTTTTAAGACAGCTAAAGCTTTATTAACATCAGCTCCGATTCTCGGGTATCCTAGAAAGGAAGGTTATTTCATCTTGGATACAGATGCCAGTGGCTTTGCAATGGCCGGAGTTCTGTCTCAAATGCAAGACGGCAAAGAAGTCGTATTGGGATACGCTAGTAACAGCCTCACCAAGCCACAGAAGAATTACTGTGCTACGAAACGTGAGCTGTTGGCGGTGCTATCTTACTTGAATAAGTTTAGACACTATCTCCTTGGCAACCGTAATTTTTACGTGAGAACGGATCATGCTTCCCTCAGATGGCTCCTGAACTTTAAGGATCCAACGGATATGCTTGCCAGGTGGTTAGCCACGATGCAAGAATACGGTTTGGAGCAGAGTATGATACTTCACAGAGCGGGGAAGAAACATGCCAATGCGGACGGGTTGTCACGAATTCCGACCAGGAAATGCGGGAATCCCGGCTGTCCCGATTGTGGTGTCCATGATGCTGTAATTGCGGAGGCTGTGGTTGTTCTTGGTTCCTTGGAGGATGAAATCCGGGATGCTCAACAAGGTGATCCCCTCTTGAAGAGAGTTATGGCTGTGTTGGACGGATCCAGTCCGGTTCCCAGCAAAGAACAATTGTCTGGTGAGCCGCAGGAATTCTGTACTTACATCCGTAACAAAGATAATTTGGAGATTGTCCAGGGTGTCTTATGTCTGCGGTGGCTGCGTAAGAACACTGGGCACACGTATGTCAGGAAGATAATTCCTGCCTCTATGAGGAAAAATATTTTCCGTTGTCTGCATGGTTCCCAGTTGGAGGGCCATTATGGTGATTTCAAGACCAGCTGGAAGGCAAAAATGAAATATTTTTGGCCTGGAATGCGGTATGATTTGAAAAGATGGCTTAGGGCTTGCCCTGAATGCAGCATGCGAAAATCTAGAGGCGGACGAGGTATTACACCTTTGAAAAAGGAAATCCATGGTGAACGATGGAGTAGAATAGCGTTGGACATCATTGGTCCATTTAAGACTACCCCTAGAGGAAACAACTACGTAATGGTGATTACAGACCATTTCTCAAAATGGGCGGAAGCATTTCCTATGCCGGACCACACGGCGGAAAGATGTGCTGAAGTTCTGTTTAGAGAGTGGGTTCTGAGATTCGGTTGTCCGGTTTCGTTGCAAACGGACGGGGCGCCGGAATTCAGGTCTAAGCTGTTGCGAAGTTTGTTGGATATGTTAGGGGTTGAGAAGCTAATCACTCTCCCGTACAGGCCTCAGTCAAATGGACAGGTAGAACGGTTTAACAGAGTTCTTGTTGAGCAGCTCTCTTGCCTGACCAGCTACTCGGATTCAAATTGGGACTTGCTCGCTCCGTGTATAGCGCATGCTTACAGGGGTACGGTGCATGCCAGTACGTTGTGTACGCCCAATTCGGTAGTTTTTGGGACTGAGCTTGTGACTCCAGTGGATTTAATCCATGGAGTTGAGCCCGGAGGGCTGGATTTTCCTTGTCGGATGGCATACGTGGAGAATTTGCGACAGTCATTGAGAACTGGACATCAGTTTGTCAGAGATAATCTTGGAGTTGCTGCTGTGCACCAAAAGAAAGTCTTTGACAGACGGGCTTGTCCAAGGCGCTTTGAGGAAGGGGCTATTGTGTATAGGTACTGTCCCCCTAAGGCTAATAAGAAGTACGGTCCCAAGTGGGATGGGCCTTTCAAAGTGCGTAGGTTCATAGGGGGTACTACCTATGAATTAGAGACGACTGAGGGAATCGTCAGATATCATGTAGATTATCTGAAACCCGCCTTTGATGAGGACGGACCGATTCAGGCTGTTAATTTACATAAGGCTCCTGAATTCCGTAAGTTAGAGAAGGCTGGGCGCGAGATCCTGAAGTTTGAAGGCGGAAAAGTTCTAGCTGGTGCTGAATGTCCGGAAAGAAAAGAAAAGGAGAAAATTACCGTTGGTGTAAAACCCAGGGGTAGACCTAAGAAAAACGCAGCTGGAGTGAAACTTCCTTCTTCCAACAAGAAACAGACATTGATCATTTGTCAGCCAAATTTAACAGAATTTACTGAATATGTAGAGCTGCCGATTGTACATTTTCTGACGCTCCGATTCTTATGTCTAAAGTAGGCGCATTGATTCGAGATCATTATCTTTGATATCCTGACGTAATGTTAATATTGTATTGTATTGTAAAATAGTTTATTTGTCAAAGTGTGCATAAGTATACAAGGGTGATAATTAGGTAGACAGGCTCCTGAATAGGGGTCAGCTCTTCCAGCCGTTACCTTAAGAAACTTTGGCCCTGGGTATTATTGGACCATAAAGTGCCTTTCTGTCTCTTTTCTCTGTGTCTCTCTCCCTTCTTCTCTATCTCTATTTCCTTGGTATGACCATAAAGTGCCTTTCTGTCTCTTTTCTCTGTCTCTCTCTCCCTTCTTCTCTATCTCTATTTCCTGGGTATGACCATAAAGTGCCTTTCTGTCTCTTTTCTCTATCTCTCTCTCCCTTCTTCTCTATCTCTATTTCCTGGGTATGAACATAAACTAACTCCCTCTCAGCGCTCCCGCCCTTGATATAACCTTCAATGTGTTGATAAGGGCGTAAATCAAACAATCTCACTTACTCACTCCTCTCAGCTCTCTCGCCCTTGATATAACCTTCAATGTGTCGATAAGGGCGTAAAGCAACCAATCTCACTCACTCACTCACTCACTCTCAGTTCTCCCGCCCTTGATATAACCTTCAATGTGTTGATAAGGGCGTAAAGCAACCAATCTCACTCACTCACTCCTCTCAGCTCTCCCGCCCTTGATATAACCTTTAATGTGTCGATAAGGGCATAAAGCAACCAATCTCACTCACTCACTCACTCTCAGTTCTCCCGCCCTTGATATAACCTTCAATGTGTTGATAAGGGCGTAAAGCAACCAATCTCACTCACTCACTCCCTCTTAGCTCTCCCACCCTTGATATAACCTTCAATGTGTTGATAAGGGCGTAAAGCAACCAATCTCACTCACTCACTCCCTCTCAGCTCTCCCGCCCTTGATATAACCTTCAATGTGTTGATAAGGGCGTAAAGCAACCAATCTCACTCACTCACTCCCTCTCAGCTCTCCCGCCCGTGATATAACCATATTAAATGTGTTGATAAGGGCGTAAAGCAACCAATCTCACTCACTCACTCCCTCTCAGCTCTCCCGCCCGTGATATAACCATATTAAATGTGTTGATAAGGGTGTAAAGTGCCTTTCTGTCTCTTTTCTCTGTTTCTCTCCCGTCTTCCCTATCTCTATTTCCTGGGTATGATAAAAAAAAACTGCCTCCCTCTCAGCTCTCCCGCCCTTGATATAACCTTCAATGTGTTGATAAGGGTGGAAAGCAACCAATCTCACTCACTCACTCCCTCTCAGCTCTCCCGCCCGTGATATAACCATATTAAATGTGTTGATAAGGGCGTAAAACAACCAATCTCACACACTCACTCCCTCTCAGCTCTCCCGCCCTTGATATAACCATATTAAATGTGTTGATAAAGGCGTAAAGCAACCAATCTCACTCACTCACTCCCTCTCAGCTCTCCCGCCCTTGATATAACCATATTAAATGTGTTGATAAAGGCGTAAAGCAACCAATCTCACTCACTCACTCCCTCTCAGCTCTCCCGCCCTTGATATTTATAACCATATTAAATGTGTTGATAAAGGACCAAAAGCAACCAATCTCACTCACTCACTCACTCACTCACTTACTATAAGAAAGAAAGGTTTGCTAAGCTATTAAAAAAGGTGATGTCGTTGTACAGAAACTGAATGTTTCACATGATGATACTAGAACATGTAAGTTTTAACCTTAATCATTCAAGCTTTTAAAGAAGAAATAAACACTTTCAACTACTCTCTGTGAACTCAATAAAGCAGTACAATATGAATGTAGTCGTTACTTATAAGTTTTAGTTATACATAATAGATTATTTCTATGTACAGAAGATCGATTGTTTCCACAAGTAAAATATGTTTGCGATTGTTGTATGCCACAGTGTGAGGCAGTTACCAAGTTAAACAACTAGTGCCACTCATTATATATAATGGGTGAAGTCACCAGAAAATGTACAATTCACTTTCATCAATCCTCTCAAATAACCCACATTTCAGACGAAAATACAGTTCAAAATACAGTTCAACCTACGCAAACAGATTGCTAGAATCAATGCAATGCCAAATATACTCGAATTTACGTAGTGTTGACCAAAATGCGGCCTAATTTATAAGAATTTATCAAATGTGTACAACTGCCAATTGTACATTTTCTGAAAATCTGACCCCTAGGCCCAAAGTTAAGAGAGACCCTTGAAACGAAGGGAAAGCCTCTCGCCTAAAATCGCAAAGTGCCATTATCATTCCATTAAGACCGCAAAATGCCATTATATTCCCATACATTTATGCATATAGCAAAGTTATGCAAATCGCAAAGTGCCATTATAATTCCATTAAGACCGCAAAATGTCATTATATTCCCATTAAAACGCCGAGTCCTAGGTGAGAAAACCGATCAGCGGAGTATAGGCTCTAATCACTGACATAGCATTCTTATCTGATCTGAGGGTTTGGGCCTAGAGTGTGATTACCGGGTCGGATTTTTTAAAATTTTATTTTATTGTTTAAAGAATGCGGACATGACTTCGCCGTATTGAGTTTGAGCCGAATAAATATATTACTCAATTATGATTCTAAACGTTTTTTTGTTTCTTAAACAAATGTTATTGACAATTTCACATTCTTGATACGTTTCATGTCAAGCAAAGTTTACAAATCAACATATGGGTCAGATTTTCAGAAAATGTACAATTGGTAGCTCTACACATTTAGTAAATTCTCCTAAATTAGGCTGAAAAATGATAAATATCGGGTATATCTGAATATATTTGGTATCGCGTTGATTTAAAGTATCAGTTCTGTTATGTTAAACTGCATTTTGAAGCTCATTTTTATCTTAAATGTGGATTATTTGAGAGGATTAGGGAAGGTGAATTGTACATTTTCTGAAAATCTGACCCATATCTACATTTACATTCACATATCGAACAAATTTAAAGTTTTTAATTTGATCGATATGGAAATAGAAAGTATATATGACAATATAATATATATAATTATATAAAGAAAATAAGCATGAATAAAAACAAAAACATATAACTAAAAGTTGGAAACAAAAAATAACGAAAGTCTCTTAATACCGCTAGAGAAAAAGCACCAACCTGTCGATCCTGAACTTGCTGACGGAAGATCTGGTTTTACAATTGAGAAAAGTTAGAAACTTTGTGGATAATATCACATGTTGGAAGTGCATGAAAGCATTGCAAGCTCCTCCTACTGCTAGCATTCTCCCCCCCCCCTCCCCCCTACACCTCTACTCCTCCCTCCATCTCCTCCCTCCTCCCTACCACACCTCCTCCCACCATCTCCTCCACACTCCTCCCTCCTCCCTCCTCCTCTCCACCCTCCACACTCCTCCCCCCTCCTCCTCCTCCTCCTCCTCCCCCCTCGTCCCCCTCCTTCTACTCCCTCTCCATCATCCCCCTTCTTCTCCTCCACCACCGCCCATCCCCCCCTGCCCTTGCTAGGCTCATTTCTGTCTTAAACTTTGGTTATAAAAGAATTGGTGAAGGCGAATTGTAGATTTCCTGAGAATCTGACCCATATAATTCAGCTCTTCCAAGCGTTACCATGAAAAAGAAAAGTTGCAAAGCTAATAGAGAATCTGGCTGTATATATATGATAGAAAAATACCAGATACAAAAGACTCGGTTATAGTATACATAATACATAATATAATATCATAGCGAAAGATGCCTTTACTGTATACAGTTTTGGAAGTTTTCAAAATATAGCTATTTTATTAAATAGTTTCTATAGATTTTATACTGTACCATTAGTCCCATGATTCCATACGAATCAAGATTCAAAATGACGGCTATCTAGCTAAATCCCCTATTGAAAAGGAGAAATGTATTGAAGTGGATTAATGTAGTTATTATATGCCATGGGTTGCTTGGGAAAACCAACATCTAGTTGCCAGTGCTTACCCGTCCACGCCCATTGATGTTTATTTTTACCTACCTAAGTTTTATCTAAAATAATTATCTACATGACGTACATTGGAATTCACTCTTAGTCTTAGTTAGGTGCAATAGGGGATTTGCATGTGCCACTGCGCATGTCTGTTACAGGGCATGCTGGGATACACAATAGGGGACTTGTATATGCCATTCTGCATGGCTGTTACAGTGTATGCTGGGATACACAATAGGGGATTTGCATGTGCCACTGCACATGTCTGTTACAGTGCATGCTGGGATACACAATAGTGGACTTGTATATGCCACTGCACATGTCTGTTACAGTGCATGCTGGGATACACAATAGTGGACTTGCATGTGCCACTGCGCATGTCTGTTACAGTGCATGCTGGGATACACAATAGTGGACTTGCATGTGTTAGGAATGTTAGGCAAGGTTAGGAATGTTATTTCACTTTATTTCTTTATTTAGCTTAATTAAACACCTTTCACATGGTTTTCCTGTTAACATTACAAATATTAATCCTCCTACGCGATTGTTTAAGCTGCAGACTTCCATTCGGGTTGGGATCACACATTCCATTTTTACCTGTTTTCCGGTTCCATCGCCGGTCACTTACGGCATGATCAACATAGCCACTTGGTGCACTTTCAGTTGCACTATACAGCCTATTTAGCGCACGCATCCTTCCCATCGAAAGTGCCCAAATTGGTCAGTTCCTGTCAGATGGCATGGCGATCAATTGTCAACGAAGGCAACAAAAACAATGGGGAGCAGGCGTGTTTCTCCTCATAATATGATGGCCAGGGTTGTGTCCAAAAAGATTAGAGAAAACAGGTCAGACTGCTAGACAGATATTTATCAAGCACAGAAAACTATGGCGGTTCAGGCAGAGGCTACGGTCAGTAATTCACAAATATCAGTAGTGGCTAGATGAAAGGTTAAAAACAACAATGGCCGCCGTACACAGTCGGATACAAAGAACAAGGGCCATGGTCAGGTGGGGGTGTGTGAGTGGGGACCAATGGGGAATGAGAAGACTCACATAGACAATGGCCAGAGGAGGGGCTCTGGGTGATGACCAATCACAGGCAAAAAAGAGCCAATAGACCACTGTACAAAAACGGTCTACACGCTCATAATTCATGGAAAATATACCCACAATCTGACCCAAAATGGACTAAAAACGTATAGACTTAACTGTATGTTACCATAAACTTATAGACTTAACTGTATGTTACCATAAACTTATAGACTTAACTGTATGTTATCATAAACTTATAGACTGGACTGTGTGTTACTATAAACGTATGTCATATAGGAGGATAGTTATGTTGGCAAGACGAGTTGATGGTGAGGGTAAAATCATACCCAGTGTGCACAAATCATATTTGGCATCAAACCGTTCCCACGGTCGTCAATTTCGTCAGTTGGTGAAGGCAGAATGGTAGTGGGAGTAAGGCCACACATTGCCACGCCGTGGAAATTAAAAAAAAAACGCTTTCTTTAAAGGCATATTTCTTTCCTCCTGTTGCAGTCATAAAAGTTTGACTGGTAGTTTAGAAGAGATCTCATGATTTTAGATGGATTATATTGTATTATCATATTTTTTTTTGTTTGGCATCTCAGAAGGTATAACTAGTAAATATTTAGTAAAGAAAATATCCATAATAATGTTTCATCGTGTGCCAACAATAATAAGAAAAATGGCCTAAAAATATCTAAATTACATTCGCAAGGCGCTTACTAGCAGCTGCCACTCCCTGGACCGGGTGGCACACATTACCTGGATCCTCCCACCCATCCAACCTCACCTCAGTCTCATAAACAACTTGTCCAACTTTAGCATCATTAGGGTCAGATTTTCAGAAAATGTACAATTGGCAGCTTTACACACTTAGTAAATTCTGCTAAATTAGGTTGCAATTTGGTCAATACTAGGTAAATTCGAGAATATTCTGCAATTCAGTGATTCTAGCAATCTGTTTGGTTAGGTTGAACTGTATTTTGAACTTTATTTTCGTCTGAAATTTGGGTTATTTGAGAGGATTGGTGAAGGTCAATTGTACATTTTCTGGCGACTTCACCCATAACCACCATTCAGTCCCTTGTGAATGCCAATAAGGCTTTTTGTACTGTCTACGTATCCTATGATATGATCTATGATTAAGACATGCATGTCATCCTTGCAGTTAAAGAGAAAAACATTTCTCATGAATGTAATTGGGTTTTTTACTTAAAAACAGCCGACAGCGACATTAGACTATTTGATGTAGCTATTAATTATGTATTATTCTCATATTATAATAATCTAAAGCATTAAATTATCAAACGTCTGACCTCATATGGGTCTTTGTACTTAACGATTTTGAACTTGTGTAACATGAGAGATTATCAGGTTCGCCTGAAAATGTTTTCACAATAAAATTTATTAAAAAAATAAAAATAATTAATTAGTTTCTTCTAGAGTGTGATGTGAACTATTGTGACAACTTCCATCAATATAAACCGTATTTCGTTTTTCAAATATTTGTATTGGCCTTAAACATTTAACAGATGTTTTTATTTAGAAAAATATGCATAACCATATCATATGGTTCTTGTTGTGCATTGCCACAGAGCGATAATAATAGATCTTATATAAAACATCTATGAACAAATCATTATGATAATTAATGTCAAAATTATTTTGTTTGTTTTGTTTTAAGATTTTTATTCAGCAAGACATTTTGCAGGGTATGCACTATTCACAGAAAGGCTGATTTAAATCAGATAGGAAAAAATTAGAAAAATTCATAGAAAAATACATTTACCGATTTACCGATTTTGTCTGCGTCTTGTCATCTTTTTTTCCCGTTTTCTGTTACTTATCAAGTATGATAAACTAAGTGTTTACCTGTATTTACTATACACACGTTCAATATTGCGGCACCGACAGCCGTTCATTACTTGTAATGTGGTAATGAACTAGTACATTACTGGCACATTGTCATGCCAACGCAGAGTTTGGAAACATAAGTATAGCGGCGCAACATTGGTGACGCAAGTTTACCGGAGCGAGTGCTTTCTTTCATGATCGTTTCACCGGTTTCTTGTTCTATTCCTATGGTAAGACAACGATATATGGTAAATTATGTTATTACTCCACGGTGAAGTGTGTATCACACAACATTTGTATGTAGAGGCGTGTGGTACATACCGTGTGGTACATTGTTTTATACCACATGGGCGGAGCCTAAAATGATGTGCCAAATAAACTCATTTGATTGGTTCCCTTCCACGCGGGAAAATGCTTTGTCATTGACTCTTACTAGCGTTACTAACGTCATGACGTTAGGCCTACAATGTAGGCCTACAATATTGCGTCGTTGCCGGCATCAGTGAGAGAAGAATGGCTGTAACTTCGTAAGTAAATAAAGGACTTTGTGTTATAATTCATAATTAATCTAATAGCACCGTGGAGTAAAAATAGTACCGCATGAGTAGGTGGTCTGGCATCAAGGATCGCATGGACCCTCAACGATTCTTTTCAATAATAACCCACTCGCCTATCGGCTCGTGGGCCATGTGAAAAGAATCATCTTGGGTCCATGCGATCCTTGATGCCAGACCACCTACTCATGCGGTACTATCATATTATTCTTTTAATTAAACACGTTTTACATTCAAAATTAGGCATGTATAATAATCAACTTATAGGACTCATTTTCTGCACCGACGCGTAAATAAAGAACATGATCTCCGATGTCGTTCTTTATTTACGTGCCGTGTGTCAACTCATCCAATAAGTGCTAAGTGTTATATGTGCATTTCTCCTGAGAAGTGGGGTGTGGTTAGTGGTAAGTGGGGTGCAATAAACATATTTTTATTGTATGTGTACAATAAAAATATTGTCTTAAACAAGCTCTCCTATACCTACCATCTTTCCTTCTATCCCATTAATTGAGACTGCACTTCTACACCCGAATATAGTAACTTGAGTGGCATTAGTAGCATGTCTGAGTAATTGGGTCAGATTTTCTGAAAATGTACAATTGGCAGCTGTATACATTTAGTAAATTCTGCTAAATTAACCTGCATAGTCGGTAAATTCGAGTATATTCGGTATTGCATTGATTCTAGCAATCTGTTTGGTTAGATTGAACTGTATTTTGAACTTTATTTTCGTTTCAAAATTGGGTTATTTGAGAGGATTGGTGAAGGTGAATTGTACATTTTTTGGTCACTTCACCCAATTCTTATTTGAATGTGTTTTTGTATATTGTAGATCAGTTATGCTACTAGCCGACTACCAACGCACCCAGCAGGCTGACGATGCTAGAAAATGTACAATTCAGCTTTTTTTTTTTTTTTAAAGATTTTATTTACACTTGGTTTCACAACTCCCCTTTTCGGGGTTAGTTCTGTTGGGCCAAGTTGGCGAGATGTATTTTACAGTGAATTCTGTGGTCAGTTGATGACAAATTATTATACATTTCTAATGAGCTGTTTTATGTCAGATTTTTTCAATATCGCGAGTCTTTAATTTTAGACAGAGGTGGTAAAATAAAATAAAAATAGAATATATGTTTATATATAAAAGATATTAGATAAAGGGTAAAATGAAATCAATTGATAATTCCCTTTCACTGTGCCACTCAGACATTGAAAGACAGCTTCACCAAAATGAAATAAGACAGTACTAGAGTTACAAACATCTACACGTCAATTCAATTCAAGAATTTTGTATTGCAGTAAGCCTTTTTACAATAAGGTGGTCTAACATTCTAAATAGAAAGTGTCTAAATAGGTCTTCCGTTGAGTGCCTGTTTCATACAGACCATAAACTAAGGCCTAATGGACGCAATCTCTATCTTTTTTTGTTTGTTTTTGCGACATCGTTTTATTCCTTACACATACACAGCTTTAAGCAAGGTACATCTAGGATAAAAATATCTTCAGAAACATCATCTTGCTGAAAAGCTTTACCATGAGAGACTGCGGAGGCTTCACCTTTTTAATTTCTCTATGGGTCAGATTTTCAGAAAGTGTACAATTCATTTTCACCAATCCTCTCAAATAACCCAAATTTCACACGAAAATAAAGTTTAAAATACAGTTCAACCTAACCAAACAGATTGCTAGAATCAATGCAATGCCGAATATACTTGAATTTACCTAGTAATTAACCAAATTTCAGTCTAAATTAGCAGAATTTACTAAATGCATACAGCTGCCAATTGTACATTTTCTGAAAATCTGACCCCTATGCACTCTGAGATGTCCTCCATTAAATAATTCCACATTTTTCTTTCTTCTCTCCTTTTTTCGCTTCTTCCTATATTTATTATTACCTTGCTCTCATTTTTAACTCGCGCATTATCGGCAGCATGTTCATTTCACCGTTATTAAATAACTTCTGTCTATGTATATATATGGGTCAGATTTTCAGAAAATGTACAATTGGCAGCTCTACACATTTAGTAAATTATGCTAAATTAGGCTGCAATTTGTTGAATACTAGGTAAATTCGAGTATATTCGGCATTGCATTGATTCTAGCAATCTGTTTGGTTAGGTTGAACTGAATTTTGAACTTGATTTTCGTCTGAAATTTGGGTTATTTTAGGGGATTGGTGAAAGTGAATTGTACATTTTCTGAAAATCTCACCCATATATACGCCTTAACTTGGAGGAAGAGCCAATTTCTCACCTTATGCACCTTATTAAAATAGGCTTTCAAACAACATTACATATTAATATAGAGAATATTAGGATCCCGAAATTGATGAAGAGACACAAAATAGTGGACAGCCTTAATGCTTGTCTAGTCGGTATAAATACTTTAATTAATATTTAATTCGACCTTATTTAATTAGGAATTTCTCTACTAGCGTTTTTGCAATTAGAAGATTGCAAGATCTTTTTTTCAATTGCAAAAAGTCTTAGTTGCTACTTTTAAAGTGCAGAGAGGGCTTGGTTGAAATTAACAGAGCATGGCTTGTGGAGCATCAAAATAATTTGACTTATTTGAAAGAGTGCGCACGCATGCAGGTGGGTGGGGCTTGGGCGAATCTAACGAGGCATGGAAAGCATCAAAACATGTTTATTTCTTCTATTTGTGGGTCAGATTTTCAGAAAATGTACAATTCAACTTCGCCAATCTTCTCAAATAACCCAAATTTCAGACGAGCAAAATTTACTAAATGTGTACAGCTGACAATTGTACATTTTCTGAAAATCTGACCCTTGTATTCATTTAAGGCAAATATTATATTTAATTTACATCAAAAAGAAAAAAGACCCACTATCCAGCATGGACGTTTTTAGGCGTTGCCCCTAAGTTAAAATTAAAGTGTTATAATGATATCATCAAAAATAATTTCCCCAGCTACAATAACATCAAATCAAGAGATTCTAGAGAACAATTACCACCGAAGTCTAAGCCTTAAAGATTTGTATGATCTGAACGCGAGAAATATCATACAGTTAGAACGATCAAGTGCCTCATCCAAGATGTAATTATTATCTGGCAAACTTAAAGCTGTTTACACAAACCTTATCAACTCATCATCAAAAGATACAAATTACAATTTACTTACTAAGAGAACTCTGGGTCATTTCAACCAGTTAAACCGCATTAGTTCCATAGAGTAGAACGGCAGCGTTGTCTGCTTACAAAATAAGATGGCCATCAAAGTCCCTCAAATTATAACCAATGCCTCTAAAGAATGAGGATTTTATATCTATCAATTTGTTGTAAGAGTTCTCAAAAAATTGTAACTATAAGATGAACTCTTGGTGATAGCAATGTCAAGTAGAATTTTAATGTCGAATTTAAACTAATTATAAACTGGAATGTATGAGATTAAAAAGGATCCACATGTATTAATACAATATGCCAGCGGAAGCCTGGGAAGAGCAGCAATGCGTTGAAAGGCACACATCCATTTTCTCTACATTTATTGTATCTGTCTATTGAGAAATAAAAATCTTTATATATATATAAATATAAGTCATTTATACAACTTTGGACCAATTAAACTAATTTGGACCAATTAAAGAGCCTTGTGGCACGCGATCTAGTACTGTACTTATGGAGGGAGTAGTCTTTTAGAAGCTTATCAACTGCTTGCGATTTTTCAATAAATTCACAATAAAAAAACTGAGACGGCTCATTTTTTCAAGAAGCAGGGTGACGGAATTAAATGCCTTCATGACATCAAAATATGTGGGTCAGATTTTCAGAAAATGTACAATTGGCAGCTGTACACATTTAGTAAATTCTGCTAAATTAGGCTGCAAATTGGTCAATACTAGGTAAATTCCAGTATATTCGACATTGCACTGATTCTAGCAATCTGTTTGGTTAGGTTAAACTGTATTTTGAATTTTATTTTTGTCTGAAATTTGGGTTATTTGAGAAAATTGGAGAAAGTAAATTGTACATTTTCTGGCGACTTCACCCTTATAGTCGATGGGAAGGGGGCTCGTAGTATATGGGGGTGGCCGAAATATCAATAGATGATAATTATGGAGAACATTTTATTAGTTTTCTCAAGATTCTGGGCTATTGTGGCCCTTCATCAAAATATATAACCAAGGCATTACACAGGATGAGCAAACACACCTATCGCCATTGACCTTTTCTTTTTTCATTTGAGGCCACTACATTTACAATAAAAAATTAGAAGAAAAACGCATAATGTAACATAACCCTGGCGTTTCTTGTGCTGACAGTTCTGGAGTTTATGGGTCAGATTTTCAGAAAATGTACAATTCACCTTAACCAATTCTCTGAAATAACCGAGATTTCAGACGAAAATAAAGTTCAAAATACAGTTCAACCTTACCAAACAGATTGCTAGAATCAATGCAATGATGTATCATAAGTTGAGATTCCAGCTGTTTTGAGTCATATTTTTTAAGATTAATTTTCATTGATTATGCTGCTTGATTAGCAAATTTGGGGGATGTGGTCAACTTCAAATAACCACAGCTTTTCATTGACCCTGGTGACGTATCTTTTCCCCAATAGATGGTTAGTATATGACCTAATAAATATGTGTAGAAAATGTGGGAAAAAGGCAGGGAACAACCTTTTTCTATAAAGTAAATCTTGAAAAAATATCATTGTCCCATAGAGTTCCAAACTAGCTAAAGCACTGTTATTTTCCAGCGACTGTAAAATAAAAACTAAGTCGGTGATATATACCTTTTTTTAGTTTTTTTTTCTTATGTAGTAAGGTATAATCTTTATAATAATAAATAATTGTAATAAGTAATAATAATTATAATAATTGTGAAAATGTCACTGGACAATCTTTTTTTCATTGAACACCCGCATATATATATATATGCCTTTAATTGGAATTTACAACCTGAGTTTGGACCATGCCTGGTGAGGACATATATTAATTTCACTTTAAAACTTGAAATATGTAACTTTAATATCACCGAATTTAGGAGGCATGGCCTTGACATGAATTACTCTATTTATGAATACATTCTTCAACTGATCTGTCAGCAAGAGGTCTCCTTTGAAACCGAATGTATTCCATGGTAAAAACAGCTAAGTAACCATATCAAGAGCTAGTGTAGAGGGTGAAAGAAGTTTCACGATTTGTGTCAATGCATACATGACTACCACCCTTCTTGTACTTAATTATCGCCCATTTCTCCCTCCCTTATATTCCCACATGGGTCAGATTTTCAGAAAATGTACAATTCGCCTTCACCAATCCTCTCAAATAACCCACATTTCAGACAAAAATGAGCCATAAAATGCAGTTTAACATAACAGAACTCATACTTTAAATCAATGCCATACCAAATATACTCAGGTATACCCAATATTCATCATTTTTCAGCCTAATTTAGGAGAGCGTCCTAAATGTGTACAGCTGCCAATTGTACATTTTCTGAAAATTTGACCCATATGCCTCTCCTAAAGAAGCCCTCGTCCCCAAGACACAGTTCTTTATGTGTATAAATAATTTTATTTCCATTTTCTTTTAACGTCGTGTATATAGTATTCATTAGAAACATATTTATGGACCTAGGGCCCATAGATTGTGCCCCCAAACTAGAGGCAAACTAAAAACACTTTTTCTACGTTCTGAACAATATAGATATGTCTATGCCCTTTGCACATTATTTTATTTGAAGTTTTTATTTTTTCCCTTGACACTTTATACATCTTGATCAGTCGTACATTTTTATTTTTGAGCTACGGTTTTACTTGCGTGGGATATTGGTTGATAAAAACATTGTAGAGCCATACTTAGTCTAAAGCTGCAATTCCACTGGATCGCTTGTATCTGCGCTCATGGCTCGCTCTTAATTGCTTTGCTTCTTTATAGTATGGTTTTCATTCGCTCTTTGTCCGCTTTTAGTTTTAGCACAATACAAGCGCAGAGTGATTCTACTGGTGCGCTTGTTTCCTTATGAAATCAATGGTAAATCACTTGGTCCGCTCTAATTGCGCTCTTGGATTGCTACTAAAAGACGTGGAAAGAGTGCCGTGCTCTTGCGCTCAAATCAAACACGTCAGATATTAGCACAACATCCTGCGCTCTTTTAAGGGAGGTTTAGACACTTGTGTTTAAACAGTTTTAACTCAGCTGTGCCCGCCTGGCGCGCTGCCGCGTCCACTGACCACACACTGACCACGAGGGTTGGACGCAAGCAGGGCAGTTGCTTCTTGGCACGCGCAGCGCGAAGACGGTAAACCTACCTACTGCAGCATGGCGGAGTTCGTAATAGATGACTGGGTTACGCAAACCGGCTTAAACCCCAAGACTGTAGAAATACTAACGAGGGAAGATTGTTACACCAAAGAGGTGCTAGAAATACTGACCTCGGCGGCAGTGACCCGACTTGGCCTCACTGTTGGTCAATCTAGCCTGTTGAGAGATGGATTACGATCGATGGGCAATACCCATATGCCTGCTGTACATAAGAAGCTGGCTGCAGGTGGACAACCGCCGGAGGCTGATGATGCCCTCCAAGCGCGCCTAGACGCAGATCTCGACAATATGTTGAATGGAGATGGAGAGGGGGATGAGGACACCAAGAGACCTGAGCCTGCCGTTGGGGCTGCCATGCTAGGCAATGATCCCAGAGTGGCCCTCACACTTAGGGCAGTAAAGAAGAAGGCGCTCAAAATCGTTAACTTTGTCCCGGAGAAAGTTACTCTCCGCTTGGCAGCGAAGAGAAAAGAAAAGATGGCCTTGGTTGAAGGTAAGACTGGAGTCTTTACTATACAGACAGATGATCACCAGCACCAAGCATACATCTCTTTGGCTGAGTGGGGGGCAGCCAATCTAAGACTGCTTCACCAGCTCTTGCAGACGGAGGAATTAAGCCGGGACAAGGTTGATTATTACCATGCCTACACCGTCACTATATATGAAATGTTGGAGCATTACGAGTGGGCGTCGATATTGGAGTATGACATCAGATACCGTGAGTTACAGGCTGAGTACTGTTTAGATTGGGGCTCGCCTATCCCATCGCTGACCGCCTCCCTCCTCACTGCTAGGAAGCAGATTACCAAAGAAAAGGGAGGAGACCGCGGAAAGGCGCAAAAAAGCGCAAAAAGTAAGACAGAGCTCTGTCGCTTATACCGCACCAAAGGAGGATGCACATACGGGGATAACTGTATGTACGTGCACGAGGAGACAGCTAAAACAGCGTAAAAAAACGGAGAATAGATAGGGAGGAAGGTGCTCTGATATATGCAGCCTGGGAGAACCATTTAGCAGCTGGTGAAAAAGACCGAACTTTTATTCTGACAGGAGTGAGGGAGGGTTTTCATATCACCAACTCTTCCGTGCCACCTGAAGAGGCCTTTATGGAGAATTACCACTCATGCACCCAGGCTAGCACTGCCTCCCTAGTGGAATCACAAATCAGAGCAGAATTGGATAATGGGCGGTACATAGAGGTACCAGCCCCAGTGACTATAACGTCGGCCCTAGGGGCCATACCCAAACCAGAAGGAAATAAGATACGTTTGATACATGACTGCAGTCGACCTTTGGGCCGAGCAGTCAATGATAGAGCTGTGCACCAACCCTTTAGTTATCAGTCTTTTGATGAGGCCTTAAATATGATTACACCAAATAGCTGGTTGGCAAAAATGGACCTACAGGGAGCATACCGCTCAGTAAAAGTGCACCCTCAAGACCATGCGGTGCTAGGGCTAAGTTGGAAGTTTAAGGAAAGATCTGAGGTTTGTTACATGTATGACTCTAGGCTCCCCTTCGGAGCCCGGTTAGCACCAGGGATATTTAATACATTAACGCAAGCCATACGTCGGATGATGGCAGGCATCGGATACAAGAACATCGTTGTATATTGCGATGACTTCCTGTGTGTCGGGGATACACAGGAAGAATGCATTAGTGCTCTCAACGCTCTAATGAAGCTGTGCAGGGAATTAGGCTTCGGCATTAATTATAATAAAGTGCTGGGGCCATCAAAGTGCCTCTCCTTCCTGGGAATCGAGATAAACTCTCAAGACATGTGTGTGGGCCTGCCCCCAGACAAGATCACAGACTTGTTATCTATTCTCAGAGAGTCATTAGGAAAGAGGAATGTGACGAAGAAAGCACTCCAGAGACTAGCAGGAAAATTAAACTGGGCGAGGCGAGTGTTTCATGGAGGAAAGCATTTCGTCCACAGTATCTATGACAGAATAAAATCTTTGACATCCCCTTGGCATAGGTGTCGGGTAACGCAGGGTTTGAAAGCGGATCTTATGTGGTGGGTGGATCAAGCTGTTAACTTCAATGGCTCCCTACCCATATGCGATGCGCGCGCATACACACCCTTAACCATAGACGCCTGCATCAAAGGAGGGGGTGGATATCACCTTGGCCAGTGGTTCTATGTCCGGTGGGAGGACTGGCAAGGGATGAGTGAGAAACACATTAACTATAAAGAGGTGCTGACCCTGGAGCCGGCAGCCGCTATCTTCGGACCCAGATGGCGGGACAAGAATGTCACAGTCCACTGCGACTCCAGGGCAGCGGTGGGTATGATAAACAAGGGCAGAGCCCCTGATGAGGACATCAACCACTCGCTGAGACGTATATACCAGCTGTCCATGATTTATAACTTTCGACTAAAAGCGGTGTACTACCCGGGTCGGTACAACACGATTGCAGACAGCATCTCCCGCCTGGAGGAGCCTGGCGGGGTCCAGCGCATGCACCACATTCTGACCTCAGTGAGGACAGGGGATGGAGGTTGCCCTCCAGGAGGAGGTCAATGTCTATCAGAGCCAAGCGTGGGCGGAGAATACCCGGCGAGCATACACCACCCACAAACGAACATATCTGGGGTTTTGTCAGGCTTACCAAAAAACCCCAGTACCTGCAACATCCCACACACTGTGCCTGTATGCGGCCTGGCTGGCGAGGAGGCTAGCATACAACAGTATTAGGCAATATATAAATATAATAAGGATCTTGCATGAGGAGCGCGGATACATTAATCCTATGCCTAAGGATTACCACCTCAGGGCCACATTAAAAGGGATCCAAAGGCTGAAAGGCTCAGCCGTCAATAGGAAACCTCCCATTACACCAGAGCTACTGGGTATTATCAGGGGGAAGTTAGATATGACAGGAGATAAGCATATTGCAGTGTGGGCCGCCTGTCTCTTAATGTTTTTTGGATACCTGCGAAAATCTAACGTGTTTTGGGATCTAGCCCGTCCCAACAATATACAACCCATATCGAAAGGAGACATAAGATATGTGAAAGAGGGCATCGTGATTGATGTCAAGTGGTCCAAAACAAACCAATTCGGAAATAACAACCATCAAGTGGCCCTCCCCAGGATGAGGGGCCATGACTTATGCCCGGTGCGGGCAATTTATGCAATGTTGAGATCAACCCCAAGCTCCCCTCCCACTGCAGCAGCAGTCGGATATCAACAGGGGGGAAGCTTTGTACATCTCTCCTCTCAGGTGTTCCTTGAGTCGGTGAGGCATGCGCTGGAGGGCCAGGTGCCTGATCCCTCCTCCTACTCCTGCCATTCATTTCGACGTGGTTCTGCCACTTGGGGACACAAATGTGGGTTGAATTCAGACTCAATACGTCTCCTAGGCCACTGGAGATCGAACTCGTATCAGAACTATCTAGAGCCAGGAGAAAAAGACAGAATGGAGGCAGCAAAGGTCATGACTCTAGGCCTCCCATAAAAGAACTACTACATACTGGGTTTCTGGGGTCATGGGAAGCCTCAGTCGACAGTTTTATTGCTCATAAACATGGACAATTAATTTTAACAAATATTATTATTGTCTTATGTATTTCTGTAATTGGTTTCTATAATTACAACCATGCTTATTCTTATGTTTACTCATGTACTTCAGTTATGTACTAGCGCGCTTCTTGTAACTTAGCTGAGTTGAATAAAACTCCCTTTTACCCACACTCCTTGTTTGAGTTAAGGGAGGTTTAGACACTTGTGTTTAAACAGTTTTAACTCAGCTGTGCCCGCCTGGCGCGCTGCCGCGTCCACTGACCACACACTGACCACGAGGGTTGGACGCAAGCAGGGCAGTTGCTTCTTGGCACGCGCAGCGCGCCTTCCACCACCCCGACCTCCTCCCTGTGCTTATCCCTCCCGAGGGGGGAGGGGGTCATGGGAAGCCTCAGTCGACAGTTTTATTGCTCATAAACATGGACAATTAATTTTAACAAATATTATTATTGTCTTATGTATTTCTGTAATTGGTTTCTATAATTACAACCATGCTTATTCTTATGTTTACTCATGTACTTCAGTTATGTACTAGCGCGCTTCTTGTAACTTAGCTGAGTTGAATAAAACTCCCTTTTACCCACACTCCTTGTTTGAGTTAAAGAAGTGCAAATAGCAGGTGAGTATAGGAAGCGCAATAACCAATTCTATTAGACCGCTCTGGTTTGCTCTAACTTCCCTTGTTAAGTGCTCAGAGAAATAAAAAGAGTGGGCCATGAGTGGACCAAAAAAGCGAGCCAGTGGAATCGCAGCCTAAATCTTAATCTTAGTTTTTTCAAAATTTCGTTTTTCTTAACAAAAAGGAATATCATTGACCCTGAATTCTTCATTATAACATGATAGTTTTTTGACTAGGCGTTCTAATGGGATTATAATGACATTTTGCTGTCTTAATGGAATTATAATGGCACTTTGTGGTTAGAGGCGAGAGGCTTTCCGTTTGAAGGGACTCTCTCATCTTTGGGCCGAGACAATAAAGGTTGTTGGGGCTCGGAGACTGAAACTGAAAAAAAGTCAAAGGCTTGCACAAGTCTAGTCCTCGTCAAAATGCACACGTCCAACCGCACCACCGCTAATACCTAATCCTTCCTGGGTCAGATTGTCAGAAAATGTACAATTGGCAGCTGTACACATTTAATAAATTCTGCTAAATTAGGCTGCAATTTGCTCAATACTAGGTAAATTCGAGTATATTCTGCATTGCATTGATTCTAGCAATCTGTTTGGTTAGGTTGAACTGTATTTTGAACTTTATTTTCGTCTGAAATTTGGGTTATTTGAGAGAATTGGTGAAGGTGAATTGTACATTTTCTGGCGACTTCACCCTTCTACAGAATCTTGCCACGTTGCAAGCCCACTTTGTGCTGAGTGCAGATTCAGGAACATGAGTAATTACCTCATCAGCTCTTTCTCAAGAAAGAAGCAGCGAAGCTTGACGACAGCTTTCCCAGAGGTGTAGGATCGAGCCTATGCAGCCAAATCTCCTGAAAAAATGTGAAGAATGACAAAAAATAAAATTACCCAGGATGACCTGAATGATTTGTAAGCATTTGAAAATTATCGCTAGTTCACACCCTAATATATGAGAATGACCTCACATTGATCTAGGGGTGAAATCGCCAGAAAATGTACAATTCATCTTCAGTAATCCTCTCAAATAACCCGAATTTAAGACAAAAAATATGATTCAAAATACAGTTCAACCTAATCAAACAGATTGAATGAAGGCAATACCAAATATACTCGAATTTACCCAGTATTGACCATTTTTGCTGTCTAATTTAACCAAATTTACTAAATGTGTACAGCTGCCAATTGTACATTTTCTGAAAATCTGACCCCTAGCTGTGTTGAAGTTAGTCAGATGGAGCTACGGTGGATACCGTGAGCCCTCATGCATAGCAAGTGGTTGTATGATTTAAGGGGACAGTAAAACTGGATTAACTTGAATTGAATTGAATTGAAAAGTACTTTATTTGTCTGAGTTTATACAGAGTTTATACAAATTGATGACCAGGATAAAATCCAGGTCTCCCAGCCGCCACCTCATGCAGATTCTTCTATATGGGTCAGATTTTCAGAAATTGTACAATTGGCAGACATTTAGGACGCTCTCCTAAATTAGGCTGAAAAATGATGAATACTGGGTATATCTGAGTATATATTTGGTATGGCATTGATTTAAAGTATCAGTTCTGTTATGTTAAACTGCATTTTGAAGCTCATTTTTGTCTTAAATGTGGGTTATTTGACAGCATTGGTGAAGGCGAATTGCACATTTTCTGAAAATCTGACCCATATATCTTTTCTACACTTTCGGCTGGTCCTAAATACACCGAGTAGAATTAAAAAACATAAAAAAATTGAATTTATTAGGACAGTCGTGATTAAGACAGTGCGCGGGAATGGATCTTAAGTGATTTTAATTTATTTACACTTTATATTATCATTTATTTCTACTTTATAAGATACGATTAGAATCCGTTTAATTATCTCAGTCTGTTAAATATATTTGTCTTTTTTTGTTAGCACTGACTGAGAATATTATACATGGTAGTAGCTGAATAACATATTTAAATGTATACAAATATCTTTCCCAGCCCGATCCAGTCTACCAACCACACCTCGACCTCATAAAGTACATCACATAATGACATCATTCTCAGTAAGCCCTGAGATTCGGTAGAAACAATTTGTTTTTAATCATAATTACAGTACCAACCACACCTCAAGTTACCTAGATATATGGGTCAGATTTTCAAAAAATGTACAATTCACCTTCACCAATCCGCTCAAATAACCCAAATTTCAGACGAAAATAAAGTTCAAAATACAGTTCAACCTAACCAAACAGATTGCTAGAATCAATGCAATGCCGAATATACACGAATTTACCTAGTATTGGCCAAATTGCAGCCTTATTTAGCAGAATTTACTAAATGTGTACAGCTGCCAATTGTATATTTTCTGATAATCTGACCCATATATACAGTCAATTTATGGCTAAAATGGGACCTCATGTCACACCGTGCAGATGTTTCTATATTTCTATTTTCCACTTTCGGCTAGTACTAACTAAACAGCGAGCAGACTTTTCCTGGCATAGGAAATACTTACCAGTCCAAACATAACTATCTTATCTGAAAACGTTATAAAAGTTCCATATTATAAAATTTAAAGAATAATATTGATATTATGAAACTTTTTTTGAATATTTAAAATACTTACCAGTCCAAACATAACTATCTCATCTGAAAATGGTATAAAAGTTCGATGTTATACTGTAAAGAATACTAAGGGTTTTTAGCCCATAGGTTCAGTAAGATGAAGAAGTGAGACAAGAAGTCCGAGGTTGTAGTTCGTCTGGATTCGGCCTAGGCGGTGGTGACTCAGCGAGTAACAGAGTGCCTAGGTCCGAATGGTCACTTTATTTTATACTCCACAATCATGAATTATTCATACAATCAAACCCAGGAAATATTCCACTAGCTCTTCCCCTTCCCTCTAATTGGTTGAGGGAGAGAGAATCTTCCTTGCCCACACGCCGACCTCTGCTCCCCAGGCAGAGACCATATATGGAATGCACGCAGGTCGGATCCCTCTCCTCAGCCTTCCCCCTCCCACCCCTTACTCATGGATCCCATGGCTCGTGCCAGCCCCCCCTCCCTCTTGGCCCTTCCCCCCTCTTGATACCCCAGAGCAGTGTATAAGTAATTAGGTCGGGCTGGGGGAGGTGGGGTGAGCCCTGAGTGGCTCATCCCCCCCTCCCTCCTGGCCAGGCCACGTGTGGCGTGCGTGCCCTGACCATGATCAGGGCTAAATAGGTCGGGTCTGGGACCCAAAGATGCCAATTCTTTACATTCGTCCCATATTTTATTTTTGTTGAAAGCTTTCTTTCGAACAAAATATTTAGCCACTGATCAACCCAGTCCAACCAGACAAGAGAAATAGAAATAAGGTTACATAATTTACACACACAAAATCATAGAAAAGGGTAAAGTAAAAGTATTATAAATTATTATATCTGTAGACCTAACGGTCAAGATAGAAAGTTTCCAAAGGGAGTGGCTCTATTAAAAGGAGTGTTCATTTATATCAGAGGCCATCACCCTGCACTAAAAAGTCTTTTAGTCGAATATTATGTAAGAGAAGTCTCTGTGTTTTTAAGTGTGCTCCTGAACACTGTTAAATGTCTTCCTTTGTACTGAGCTAGTACTCACAAAAGTTCTCCAATACGGTCGTCACCGCCGTCTCCTCTGCCCGGCCGGTCAGCCGAGGCCCCCGCTGGACCTCGTCGCTGACCGACAGGACGCCCGTCTCTTTCTCTCTCCTCCTTTGGCCATGGAGAGTGAGAGCGGTTGGGTAGTCAACACTACCATATTTCCATTTTTAACCTCAAATACTACAGAACACATGTCGACTTTACTGTAGCATCACGTATAAACTCTTATTTATTTGGAAAAATACCTCTTCAAAGCAGAATGGTCGGAGACAAGGTGAGGGCTTCGATTCCATGGTGCTTCCTCTCAGGCTCCTCTGTCTCGACCGATTCTGTTTGTGTAAAAACAACTTCTCACAATGAGAGTTGAAATAAAAATACCTATTTGGGCTGGATCCTTGTTCACGGATTCCACCATTTCCTCCCGAGAGAGAAAATGGATTTCACCCAGGTATACTACTCTGTTTTCTGTGATCTCCCTCGCACCCGAGAAGAGGACAGAACAAAAATTAATAGTAAATATTAAACAAGAGTAAGTTACAGACAAGTTCAAAAAGTGTTTGTTACCCCAGAGAAACCCAATAAACATTGGTAGACTAATTATTTCATCCTGGTCAGTCCGAAATTGGCAGCGTAATATGGTGAGGCGGGGGAGGGGGCAGGGATATGCTCGAGGGAACGAGAGCCAGTCCTAGCGCCTGGAGTGGCCTCTCCCTCCTCTCGATCTAGGTCTTGGAGGGCTAGGGCTACGGGGTGGTGGGTTGGGGGTCCTATTGGGATCTTCTCTCGGGGCTTAAGGTTTCTCAGACAACACAAAAGGTTGACTTTGCCTCTTGGGGCGAGCCCCTTTCGGCGGAGGTAGATTATTCCCAGGGTCATGACTCCTAGGAGAGTGGGGATGAGAGTGGCTATACCCCAGATAGAACTTTCGGACCAAGGGGTGGAGGAAATCAGGGGGGAAATGGGTTTAGGAAAATCTGTCAGGGCTAGTAAGGGTATTTCAGCTCTTGGCAGGAAAGTCAATTGCTGATCTAAATGGGGGTAAAGGGATAATTTGCCATAAGTCAGATTAAACCCGGGGAGGGGCATAATCTTGGGGATGGGGAGGGTTATATGGGACTCATGGCGTTGGATGCTACTCACACGCCAATCCTTTCCGACCAGGAGACAACCGCCTTCTAAAATCACCCTGGCATGCCGATGATACGTTTGTATCACTGGTTTTTGCCCAGGGCACCTCAAGATTGTTTCCAGAGGTTCATAAATAGCCAGAATTACAGAAGAAATGGACTCTCCCTCTCTAAACACTTGGTTTGTTAAGTTATTTCTTTTTACAATCTGCGCCTTACAAAGGTCTGGCTTTTTACCTAAAATAATATTTGTTTCGCAGGTCGGGGTTAGATGCTCTATTGCAGCTGAGCAAATCTGGGGTTCAAACCCGATACAATGCTGAGGAAGAAATGACGCGCTGGATATGCTATCTAGGGCCACCTCCTCTTCTCCTACCAACTTTCTCAGGTGGTCAGCACCATATGGGACCGGAAAATACTTTAATCTATAGTGTAAAAATTGAGTGCCTGAAACTGCCGGAATTACTGTCTGGTATATTAGCTCCTGTTCGCCGTCTAATAATAGTCGAACGTTCAGGTGTCTATAATACCAGCGGTTATCTTGTGGGGTGTAATGTTTCCCTTCTTGTAATTTAGACAATATTTCTGCTAAGTAGGCCAGTGGTAAAATCTGGTCTGTTAAGAATCCCCTTTCCAGCTGAATGCGCTGGCGATAAAATAATTCGTTTTGACGGTGGTAATTTTCCACCGCCCTACTCACTCGCTGCAATAGAATATCCACTTCCCTTTTCATATGAATTCTATGAATATCTTTACTGAAACCATTTAACTGTGTTAGAATGTCTGTCACTTGGCGGGAGATGTTACTTGCTGCAGCTTGGAGCTGCGCGATGTCCAAGCGGTTCTCTGTCATGTAGAGCCTTGTCTGATTCAACACCGACACCATTTCTTCCTGACAATGGGCCAATGCGCTCTCGCTAGCCTGAGCTTCTTGTACTGCAGACCTTAATTCGTTCACCTGACCTACAGTAGCGGTGCCAAACAAGGCACGGCTTAGCGAGCCCACAAAATTGAATAGGCCTCTCTTCCTTCGGGTGTCTTGTTGGACTGGTGTTGGAATCTCTGCCTGGAGGAAACCCATGTGCTCCTCCCAGGCACTGACATCTCCGTCTCCCACAACCTCCGCCTGTCTGAGTTCTCCAATTCGCCTTCTTAGGACGGAGACCCAAGCACTGACAGGAGGGGGCGTGGGGGGGTGTAGAACGATCACTGTTGTCCAAGTCGCGGTCAGGGCTCTGACCTCCCCTTCCTCATACACCAACACCCCTTCCTCCTCAAACAATCGCCATTAGCCATCATAGCCAGGGTGATTATGAGGAGGGACTGGAAGGTGTAGGTTGAGAGAAGTCCGTCACTGGTGGTGCCCCTGGGTCGAACTCCCATGGTTGGGGCTGTGGTGGGGGTGACGGTGGGGGTGGGGGTGTAGGTGGTGGTGATGGTGGTGGCGATGGTGGGGGTATACAGGGCAGCTTCCTCGGCCTCTGCACGGGTGAAGTGGGCGTGGCTGGGTTTGGTGAGGAGTCAGGCCTTTCCCTCTTAGTAGAGCCTAGAGGGTGGAACACTTTGATCCTCTTTTCAGTGCATTCAGAGGTGGTGGTCAAGGCCTTGGGTTTAGGGCACTTGGTTGGGGTCTCTATCCTCCCTCTTTTTGCCCTTGACCTTGTAACAGGACCTGGTGGTGGTGTGCGCGGGGGAGCAGTCTCCACAGCAACGGCTGGTGGCAGGGGTCGGCGCAATGTAACTGGCTTGGGTGAAGCTAGTACTAGCACCTTCTCCCTCGGCGGTCGCTGCTGGGGTGGGCGTGGCACTTGTTGTGGTTGAGGTGGGCGTGGCACTTGGTCCTCGTCCTCCACGTGCATGTGCTCGTCCTCTGGTTGCTCTGCTCTCGCTTGGTCTTCCTGTTCTATCTGAATTGGAGGAGGCATGTTTGGTATGGGTAAATAAACAGTGTCGGGCACTGCCCTAGGCTGGGGTGGGGGAGGTGGTGGAACATGAACTTGTTGAGCTTTTTGGGCTTGTCTCCGAGCCTTATTTCTCTTTCCTTGACCCGCCCTCGGTTGCCTAGTTCTCAGTATATCCCATTCTATTTCCCCAGATACCATTTTTACCCTATCCCTATTTATACGCCTGCGTTCACCCTGGGGTCCCCTCATAGTTAGGGTGGTACCCCTTATCCCCGTTATTACATAACCATGATCCCACTTGGGATCTAATGGAGCGCTGGTGCCTGATAGCACCACCACATGATCCCCTATTTTTAGATCCTTTGCATTTGCTCTGGCCCTTAATCTCTCATAATTAGCCACTCTACTGGCCTCAGTGCGCTCAGCAGCTTCTCTGAACGCATCTGTTAAGGCCTGTAGGCGCTCACTGAGTACGGCATCTTCTGTTCCCTCTGGAGTGGGGAATATTTTAGAAAAGGGATATCTTGGATTGGTGCCAAAAGTTAAAAAATATGGTGTAAAACCAGTTACACAAGAAGTGGAGACTCTATGTGCCCAGAGGGTTGGACCTAAATGGCTCTCCCACTCTGCTGGTCTTGCATTGATGAATTTTCTTAGTATATTTTTAAAAGTTTTGTTAAATCTTTCGATTTTACCGTTTGTCTGGGGGTGAAAAGCTGTAGAATGCCTTACTTCAGTGCCTATGGATTTAAGGTACCCTTCCACTTGCTGGTTCATAAATTCAAGTCCCCGGTCGGTGATGAGCACCTCTGGGGGGCCATACCTAGGGACATATTCATTAGCCAGATAATCAGCAATGTTTTTAGCTGCTTTGGAGGGTATGGGTTTGACTTCTACCCAGCCAGTTGCGTGATCTATTACAGTCAAGATGTATCTATTACCTTTATCAGAGACTGGGAAGGGACCACAGAGATCCATTCCCAGTATCTGACCAGGATATTTTGCTATTGGCATCGCAGTAGGAGGTACACGCGCCCTACCCACTCTGTTTACAGCACACCTAGCGCATCGGATTAAGACATTATAGGTATCTCTTCTCATGGTGGGCCATTTATAAGCCTCTTGGATCCTATCTAGGGTCTTCCTCATGCCCTGGTGGCCTACTTCAGTGTGGGCGCGCCTCACTACTCTATGCCTAGCTGAGGGTGGCAGGACCAGGCGGGGGTAGGCTGGCTTGCCTGGGGGAGGGGTGAGAGTAAACAGCATGCCATCAATTATGGTGTAATCCCCCTCATCCTCCATCCCCTGTTGAAATTGTTCCAACTCCCTCTGTTCTAAACGTATTTTGTCTTTCTCGAGTTTATCAAATTCCCAAGGAATCTCATCTATCTCCTCCAAGGCACAGACTTCAAGAGAACTGAGAGTCGGCCCTTCCTTCTTGGGGTTTGTTTTTATTCGAGAAAGCATGTCTGCCCGGATATTGTTTGCCCCTTTTCTATATTCAATGGGAGCCCCAAACTCTGCTATTAATACCGCCCATCTTTGAATTTTGGTGTTTTTAACTTCTCCCACAAACAGAGACTTTAAAGGCTTGTGGTCAGTGTAAATTTTGAATTCGCTACCCTGTAGATAAGGTCTGAGCTTGTTTAAGGCATACACGATTGCATAAGCTTCCTTTTCAATCGTAGCCCAATTGAGTTGTGGCCCAGAGAGTTGTTTAGAGATATACTGAACTGGCCTCTCTATGCCTTCACTATCAGACTGGACCAATATGGCCCCTATTGCGTAATCACACGCATCGCTATAGAGACGATAAGGCTTATCCAACTGGGGGTGCGCCATTACTCTATCTGAAGTTAGTAATTCCTTCAGAGTTTCAAATGAGCTTTGCTGCTCTTCCAACCATTCGAACCTGGCATACTTTTTGGTAAGTTTGACCAAGGGATGAGCTACCTTAGCATAATCTGGGATACATTGACGGTAATACCCAGTCATTCCTAGGAAGGAGCGAATTCCGCTCACATCCTCTGGAGGCAGCATATCCCTGATAGCGCTACATTTATCTGGGTGGGAATTAATTCCATCTTTTGAAACTTGGTAGCCGAGGAGATCTACCTTTTCTTGTTTGAAAATACATTTACTCTTTTTGACTGTAATTCCGTATTCTTCTAATTTATCAAACACCAGAGCCAAATGGTGATCATGCTCCTCTTCAGATTTGGAATAGATTACAATATCATCTATGAAAGTCATGCAAAATTTGCCAATAAATTCCGAAAACATTTTGTTCATGGCCCGTTGGAAGACGGCTGGTGCGTTAGTGAGTCCAAAAGGCATCCTACGGAATTGAAATAGGCCCCTATGACACACAAACGCTGTCTTTTCCATGCTATCCGGGTCCATCTCTACTTGCCAGTAGCCGCTTTTTAGGTCGATGGTGGAAAAGACAGTTGATCCTGCTAAACTGTCAAAAATATCTTGAATATTTGGAAGTGGATGAGCATCCTTTTTGCTTACAGAGTTTAGTTTTCTGAAATCGACACAAGGTCTATTGCTCCCATCTTTCTTTGGGACCAACAATATCGGGCTTCCCCATGCTGAGCTGCTGGGTTCTATTACTCCCAGCTCCAGCATTTCATCTAATTCTTTATCTACAAGTTTTCTCTTGGCCAGGGGCAAACGATAGGGGCGTTGATTAATTGGACGTGCATTTCCAGTATCTATGTGCATTTTCACATCTTTAAAGGTACCTAATTTTCCCTGCTTTCCTATGCCAAAAACAGCGGGGTATTTTTCTTCCCATGCTTCTGCCTCTGTGTGGATAGAGGCGAATTCTTGATCTGCACTACCCACTTGTTGCCTTCTGTAACTTTTTCCTTCCAAAATTACCTTTCTTTTTCTGAAGCTAATTTGGGCATCTAATATAAATAAGGCATCATCCCCCAGAAGCAGTTCATGGTGAAGTTTTCTTACAATATAAACTGGAAATGAGCTACCCCCCAAGTTAACTATCGCCTGCCCTTCAGTTTTAAGATCATGACCAGAGAGTGATTTAAGAGATTCCCCCTTTGTCAATACGAGAGGCCGATGATGGGTTTTGCAAAAGGCTCTCCATACATCCTCCCGCATTAGACTCCTTGATGCGCCGGTATCAATGAGGGCACGCATCTCCATCCCCGCCACTGAGATGGAGAGGCAGAACCTCTCATCCGGCGTTTCTATTCCCCCTGGTTAACATATTTGGCTGGCTTTTGAGTGGTAGAGGCCATCTGCATGGCCGCCACCACTGCAGCCTGTACATGTGCATAGCGGTGGGAACATTCTCTTGCGAAGTGTCCCTCCTCCCCACACTCATAACAGACATTTTTACCCCTAAACCTCTTCCCTCCTCCCTGCTTATTTTTTTCCGGTCCTGGATTATCATTTCCCTTCCCCTTCCCTTTCCCTGGGTGATTTACTACCTGAGAACTGGCGATCGGGGGTGGGGGATAGGACGTGTTGAAATATGGGGGATACATAGGCAACATGGGTGTCTGAAAGGGGTACTGGGGTGCTGCACCTGATTGGGGAACGATCACTGTGGGGTTGGATGGTTTCCCCGTCTCCATCCTCTCTACTAATTTCGTAAGGTAATTCACCTTAGACTCCAAATCAGCTATCAGCTTCCAATCTGAAGCATCTTCTGGATTTGGCCCAGAGGGGGCCATTTTCTTAGGGAGGATAGCCCCAATTTCCATTGGTTCATCCTTCCTATCCCCTCTGGTAGGTTGTCCTGCCAGAGCGAATGTGTGAGCCGCAGCTGAGGCTTGTCTTATTGCCTCAGCCAGGGTATCAGGGCGAGCAGCAAATACGTCATGACGTATTTGCTCATCCCTGAGTCCCAACACAAAATTCCTGACCAACGTCTCTTGGACTATCTCGTGGTCCAGGTTATCCACGCTGTAAGCCCTCTGAGACGCTAGTTGGAACTTGCGTCCGTATTGTTTTGCATCCTCATATGGGAGCTGATAGAGATCGGTGAGCCTTGCTCGCAGCTGCTGTTCCTCCTCTTCATTCATGAAGAGGCGGAAAATCTCAGCCCTCGCCAGATCCCATGTCCTATTGGCCGGTACCTGTAGGAATCCTGCCACGCACCTCGCTAGAGGCCCGCTGGCAAGAGTTCCCAAAAGCTCTAGAGTGAGCGTATCATTCGCTACACAGTAGGCCTTTGCCCTGCTTATTCCATCTAGCCACTCTCTCAAAGTGTCCTTATTGGACCCATCATTTACTCCTAGCATGGCGCCATGGCGTTCCATGCGCCTTCTGACCTCCTTAATAGCTGCAAACCTGGCCCTCCTTTGACCCTCGTCAAGCATGGCCAAGTCCGCGGCATTGAGATCCCAATTGATGTCCGCCATGTTTTACACTTTGTTGAGAGAGTGAGAGTAAAGAAAAAAAAAGAAAACTAGATGGCACAAGGTACAGAGTTATAACCAACAGAACCCAGAACCTAGCAAAGTTTTTGCCCCGAACATTGCTCACCCACTCTCCTTGTATTATGAGTGTTTGAGTGTGATCATTCTCCCAACCCTATACAGTGGCCCAGATCCACCCTCCATACATCCCATAAATACAATTTATAAGCTCAATCAGAGTTTTTAGAGTTCCACTCACCTACTCTTCCAGCTCATCCTGCCTCTCCTAGGCTATGTCTCACTTCCAGTCAGAAGATTGGGTTGTTGCTCAACTTAGCAACAAGTCCCAGAAGTGGTTCGCCAGTGTAAAGAATACTAAGGGTTTTTAGCCCATAGGTTCAGTAAGATGAAGAAGTGAGACAAGAAGTCCGAGGTTGTAGTTCGTCTGGATTCGGCCTAGGCGGTGGTGACTCAGCGAGTAACAGAGTGCCTAGGTCCGAATGGTCACTTTATTTTATACTCCACAATCATGAATTATTCATACAATCAAACCCAGGAAATATTCCACTAGCTCTTCCCCTTCCCTCTAATTGGTTGAGGGAGAGAGAATCTTCCTTGCCCACACGCCGACCTCTGCTCCCCAGGCAGAGACCATATATGGAATGCACGCAGGTCGGATCCCTCTCCTCAGCCTTCCCCCTCCCACCCCTTACTCATGGATCCCATGGCTCGTGCCAGCCCCCCCTCCCTCTTGGCCCTTCCCCCCTCTTGATACCCCAGAGCAGTGTATAAGTAATTAGGTCGGGCTGGGGGAGGTGGGGTGAGCCCTGAGTGGCTCATCCCCCCCTCCCTCCTGGCCAGGCCACGTGTGGCGTGCGTGCCCTGACCATGATCAGGGCTAAATAGGTCGGGTCTGGGACCCAAAGATGCCAATTCTTTACAATACATTTAAAAAAAAATAATATCAATTATGAAATAAATTATGAATTATGACACAATTTCATAAGATGTCCATATATGGGTCAGATTTTCAGAAAATGTACAATTGGCAGCTGTACACATTTAGTAAATTCTGCTAAATTAAGTTAAAAAATGGTTAATACTAGGTAAATTTGAGTATATTTGGCATTGTATTGATTATAGCAATCTGTTTGGTTTAGGTTGAAGATTATTTTGAACCTCGTTTTTGGCTTCAATATGGGTTATTTGAGAGGATTGGTGAAGGCGAATTGTACAATTTCTGAAGATCTGACCCATATGTTATAGGATTAATGACCGCCATTGATTGCACCAAGAGTCCCGGATGGAGGCTATAAATAGCCCCAGGCCTCCTGGCGGAAATGTTGGTCATAAATCCTTGCTTACATGTCTAGCCTTTCCATTAAGACCAGTATAACTGAGTCAAGTTGAAGTTAGACGAACATAAGCATAGATATAACTTGTTTTGGTAGATCACGAATGTATTTTTATATTAAAATAGTAGTGTATTTTCATATTCTGATTTCCCAGGGCGAAACGCAAAAGTCTTATATGGGTCAGATTTTCCGAAAATTTACAATTGGCAGCTCTGCACATTTAAGAAATTCTGCTAAATTAGGCTGAAAAATAAAGAATACCGGGTAATATCTGAGTATATTTGGCAATGCATTGATTTACAGTATCAGTTCTGTTATGTTAAACTGCATTTTGAAGCTCATTTTTCTCTTAAATGTGGGTTATTTGAGAGGTTTGGTGAAGACGAATTTTCTGAAAATCTGAACCATATTCTCAACTCAGATGAGCAGAAAGTGTCGGCTGTAAAAACTAGATGTTACTCGCTTAAAGAGAGGATGTGTTGCCAAGATGAATACACCGTTGACGTTTAAAAAAGAAAAAGAAAAAAGTTCAAGTTAGAAGGTTATAATTCTCGGACGAGCATTAAATGTAATTATAT
>OW804097.1:9921171-10202464 GCA_942159475.1 Sthenelais limicola
CAATTGGCAGCTCTACACATTTAGGAAACACTGCTAAATTAGGCTGAAAAGTGATGAATACCGGGTATATCTGAGTATATTTGGTAATGCATTGATTTAACGTATCAGTTCTGTTATGTTAAATTGCATTTTGAAGCTTTTCTCTGTCTTAAATTTGGATTATTTGAGAGGATTGGTGAAGGCGAATTGTACATTTTCTGAAAATCTGACCCATATATACCACAATCTGCTGGATAGTATGCTAACCCCATCCCCACTGTGGTGGACGATGACCAGGCCCCATGATAAGATAAGATGATTTTTTTGCCACAATTGTAAAGTTGTAAAGTTGACACAAATCTTGTGAACTTCTCAAATTAGAGTGCAGTCAAGTCCAGACGGCCACATTCCTCGATTCCACATCCAGCGATAAGCTTAACCACAAGGCTAAGACTAAGGCTAAAAGTGTTAATGACCCCTAAAACTTAGGGGCCCAAAACTGCCTTCTGGACCTGACTGAGTGCTAAATCTTTGCGCATGCACTGTAATAGACATGCGCAGTAAGACATGTAAATCCTCCACTAGTGGGTGGGTTAAGTGACTTTATACTTCAAGTCATGCTACAAATATCCCCTTTGGCATAAGTGTACCTTAGGGTCATAGAAATCTTTTTATCCAAAGACACAAGTGAGATCACCCTTTGAATTCAAAATATATGCGTTTCCATGGCAACAGGGTATCATTATTTTCAAAATAAGGTATTTAGAGTATTACTTGTATCCTTTTGTCAGGAATGTTACCAAACTTGACAATATGAATGGTATATGTAAGGGCTGTTTACAGACAATTACTTGGTGACCTTGACAAAGGTCAAGGTCATCATTTTGAAGGTCAAAGTTGAGAATTTAGTCAATTTTTTTGATATACTGTTGTTTCAATTGCTACTGTAACCTCAGGTTATATATAAATACCTTGTGATCTACTAACTATTGTTCCCTAGGTCAACAGCTCTGTATTCATACTCTATTTGTCCATACAGACCTATTTTAACTAAATCTATTGCTGCCAATATAAAAAATAGTCAGTTGCGTTTTTATGCATTTCTATGGAAAAAAAGCCTAACAAAAAAAGTGCAAGGTGAGATCTTTTCTACATTCAAATAAAGGTTTAGCAACCATACATTTAATGTTGCTTATTCACCTGATATTACATACATCCCAACTAGGGCTTAATCATGTCTAGTTTATTGTGACCTTGAACCAAGGTCAAGGTCATATTCTCAAGGTCAAATCTAGGAAATTGCTATATTCAGCTATATACAGCTGAAATTGTCAATTTTCGTTGGTTTAGTATCTGTGTATGGAAAACATCAAAGATGAAGTATAATTTCTAAAGAGTATAACCTTCAGTTGACCTTCATACCAGGTCAAGGTCATTGGAAGTGTGGAAGTACCTCAGTGCAATAGAACAGAGTTATCCGAAGACACAGCTAAGAGCAACTCTTCTATCCAAAATATGCAGATTGATTTTAAAATGGCTACCAAGAATACACTCCATATGCTTGCGTCAAATTTTCCAAATAATATTGTGTTAAATCATAAGCCCAATCTAATTGAACTAATTAATTCTTAAACTCTGAAACAAATGGTCTACTTTTACTTTGAGAATCATCGGTAAATAATGAAAAATCTACTCAAATTGGTACAAAGTTGAGGCATCCATTTTAAGCTCTTTCTTATGTTCACTGATAATAGCTCAATATTGTCATCACTGACAATTTAAGGTTATAAGGATGTAGTTGTAATGCTCTAATAAGGGTATACAGGTTTTGTTATATATCCAGGTTTCAGTGAAACAGTTTATGTCAATATCTGAGCTTAGGATATCTTCTTTACTTGGTCGACCATTTTAAATGAACAATTTTCAAACATTTTTGTGTTAATAATTCATCCCCATGGGCTAGTAATAGTTCAGCATGGGGGAGCCCAACATTGTTGGTACCAAAGAAAAATTAGGAGTAATTAGGCCTTGTGTAGATCTTAGAAAACTCAACTCTGTTACCAAAAAGGACACTCATCCCCAAACATTCAAGATATATTTATTAGTTTGGCAGGATCAACTGTTATTTCCACCATTGACCTAAAAAGCGACTACTGCCAGGTAGAAACAGACCCAGAAAGTATTGAAAAAACAGTGTTTGTGTGCCATGGAGGCATTTCCATAGAATGCCTTTTGGTCTCACCAATGCACCAGCTGTCTTTCAATGGGCCATGAACAAAATGTTTTCAGAATTTATTGGAAAATTTTATGAATGATATTGTGATTTATTCCAAAACTGAAGAGGAGCATGATCCCCATTTGGGTCTGGTGTTCAATAAGCTAAAAGAATATGGAATTACAATTAAAAAGAGTAAATGCATTTTCAAACAAGAAAAGGTAGATCTCGTTGGCTACCAAGGATGGTTTCTGTTGGTTTCCAAGGATGGGATTAACTCCCACCCAGATAAATGTAATGCTATCAGGGATATGCCAACCCCAGAAGACCAGGGCAGAATTCACTCATTTCTAGGAATGACTGGGTATTACCGTCAATGTATCCCAGATTATGCCAGAGTAGCTTATCCTCTAGTAAAGCTTACCAAAAAGTATGCCCGGTTTGACTGGTTGGAAGAGCAGCAAAATGAAACACTGAAGGAATTACTTACTTCAGATAGAGTAATGCCACACCCTCAACTAGATAAGCTTTATCACCTCTACAGTGATGCATGCAAAAGGGATCACACTATTTCAGGCTGATAGCCAAGGCACAAGGAGAGCCGGTCAATATATTTCCAAACAACTCTCCGGCCCACAATTAAATTGGACTACTTTTGTGAAAGAGGTATATATATGCAATTGTTTATGCTCTAAATAACCTTAGACCAAGGTAGCAAATTCAAAATTTATACTGATCACATGCCATTAAAATTGCTGTTTGTAGGTCAAAGACACAAAAATTCATTGATGGGCTGTACTAATAGCAGAGTTACGGGCTCCCATTGAGTATAGAAAAGGGGCCGACAATATTAGGGCAGATATGCTTTCTCAAATATAGACAATTCCCAAGGAGAAGGACAGACTCTCAGTCAATTCAAAGTCTGCGCCTTAGATGAAGTTAATGAAATCCTTTGGGAATTTGATAAACTTGAGAAAGAGCAAATAAGAGTAGAACAGAGGGAAATGGATGAATTCCAACTGGGCGTGGAGGAGAAGGGAGACTATGCCATAATTGTTGGCATGCTCTTAACTCTAATTCCTCCCCGAGGTAAGCCAGCCTACCCCCGTTTGGTCTTGCCCCCCTCAGCTAGGTATAGAGTAGTGAGGCAGGCTCACAGCAAGATAGGCCATCAGGGCATGAGAAAAACATTGGATAGGATCCAAGAGGCCTAGAAATGGCCCACTATGAGAAGCGATACATACAATGTTTTGACAAAATGTGCTAGTCAGAAGTCAGAAGTTGGACAGGGGTGTGTACCTCCTACAGCTATGCCCATAGCAACGTACCCAGGACAGACACTGGGAATGGATCTCTGTGGTGCCTTCCCAGTCTCTGATCAAGGGAACACATATATTATAATGGTAATAGATCATGCTACAGGCTGGGTTGAGGTCAAACCCATACCCTCCAAGGCAGCTAAAAATATAGCTGACTATTTGGCAAATGAATACATTCCCTGGTATGGCCATCTAGATGTAGTCATCACCTATAGGGGACTGGAATTCATAAACCAACAAGTGGAAGGGTATCTCAAATCTCTAGACACTGAAGTAAGGCATTCTACCAGCAAAATGGGAAAGGCATTCAGGTCCAACCCTCTTAGCAGAGTCTCCACCTCTTGTGGGACTACTTTTAAGGCCTATTTTTTAACTTTCAGCAACAATCCAAAATATCCTTTTTCTAAAATTGTTCCCACTCCCAATGGAACCAAAGATGCCATGCTAAGTGAAGGCCTACATGGCCCTAACAGATGCTTTCAGAGAGGCCACTGAATGCACTGAGGCCAGTAGAGAGGCCAATTACAAGAGATTGAGGGCCAGAGCAAAACATCTAAGGATCCAAAGATCTAAACATAGGGGATCACATAGTGGTGTTATTGGGTACCAGCACTCCACTGGACCCGAAGTGGGATCATGATTACATTATAACTGGCATAAGGGGTACCACTATAACACTCAGGGAGCCCTGAGGTGAACAAAAACATATAAACAGTTGATATCTGGGGAAATAGATTGGAATGTACTGAGAACTAGGCAACCAAGGGTTGATCAGGGTAAAGGTAATAAGGCTTGGAAACAGACTGAACAAGCCCAACGAGTCAGAGCTCCACCACCGGCCCCACCCATTCTGAGGCAGTGCCTGACAATGTATCTATTCCTATACCACTCATGCCTCATGCAATTCAGATAGAAGAGCAGAACAAAGAAAAAGTGCCATGCCCACCCCAGCAACTGCCACTGCAAAAGGAGGTGTTAGTACTATCCTCACCTAGACCAGTCACCGTGCACCACTCTCTGCCACCCAATGCTGCTGTGGAGCTCCTTTGCTCAAGCCCCAACCAGATGCTCTCACCAGATCCAGAGCCAAGAGAGGGAGGGTGAAAATACCACCAATCCATCCCCTACCCAAAGCTCTGAACCATACATCTGAAAATACTGATACTCCACCCTCTAGAATCCACCAAGAGGGAGAGACCTGACTCCTCTCCCAACCCAGTCTCACCCTCTTCACCTGTGCAGAAGCTGTCTTGCATACCCCCACAATGACCACCACCCACCATGGGCTCAACCATGGGAGTTCGACCTGGAAGTACCTCCCATGACAGATTTCTCGGAGACTTCACCATTGGATTCCTCTTTATAACCTTCTTAGCCATGCAGGCAAGTTGTGATCTATTCAAGAAGAGGGAGTCCTAGTGTATGAAGAATTATGGGTCAGAGCGCTGATGGTGACTTGGACGACAGTGATTATCCTTCATCCTCCTATACCCCCTCCTGTCAAAGCCTAGGATAATAATAGTAGGTGGTTGTCTCCTGGTTGGAAAGGATTGGCGTGTGAGTAGTATTCAAGCCATAAGTCCCATATATATCTCTCCTCAGCCCAAAAATGATTAATTTTACCTATGACAATTTCTCCCCTCTTTCCACAATTGAACCAACAATTAACTTTCCTGCAAAGAGCAGAAGTACGCATTCTCTCTCACACAGAGGTCCCTAAACCCGCCCCTGCTGTTACTTCCTTTATCCCATGGTCTGACTATCTGGAGTTTGGTTACCCTTATATAGACATAACTCTAGGAATTTGTCACCTTTGCTGCCGAAAGGGGCTTGTCCCCGAGACACAGTCAACCTACAGTGTTGCTTGAGGACCCTTAAAAGAAAGGAAATTGCCCTAGAAGAGCCCCCCGACCCTTTCGCTTGAAAGCCTACCCCTCCAAAACATGAACCAAGAGAACATGTGAGTGATTCTTGAACATCCCCCTTCCTCACCATATCATTATGATGCCAATTTCAGACTGAGCAGGATGACATCATAGGTTTTTAACAATTTATTTGGTTTCTTGAGTAAATAACATCATCACTTTGTGAACAATTCAATTCAATTCAAGAATTCTTTTATTTTATCAGATCTTATTACAATGCAGTAATTCAACTTTCTAAATAGACAATTGCCTAGATAGATCTTCCATTGAGTGCCTGAACATCTACATTGTCTTTATCTTTATCTCATCTTTGATATTTTACTATTAATATTTTGTTCTGCCTCTTCTGGGTGTGAGAGCGGAACGAAGAGTATTTTATGCCTTGGGTGAAATTCATTCCTCTTAGGAGGAACGGTGGAATCCATGGACAAGGATCCAGCCAAACCAGGTATTTTTATCCAACTCTCATACAAGGAGAAGTTGTTATACACAAACAGTATGGTCAAGACAATAGAGCCTGATAGGAAGCACCACAGAACCAGAGCTCCTTGTCTATCTCAAACCCTTCTGCTTTGAAATGAGAGTGATACAGGCGCCCTGTTGGTCTGCAACAAGGTCCAGGGGCCTTCGGCTGGCTGGGCAGGCAGAGGATGATGTGGTGACAACCATACAGAAGAAATTTCTGTGTACTCAGACTCTCACAAGAGTTTAAGACATTTTCACAGGTGTTCAAAAGCACAACTCCACACAAAGACTTCTTTATGAATTTACCTGACTAAAAGACTTTTTAGTAGCAGTACAATGGCCTCACATCAATGAATATAATTCCTTTAATAGAGCCTCAAACCAACTTTCTAGACCAATGATGTCCATTTTACTTTATTACCTTACATATCATCTACATTCTTTCTTTGTAAACACTGTATAATTGTATTCCATTCTGTTTGGTCAGACTAGGTTGGTCAGTTTGCTAATATTTTGTTTGAAAGATTTATTATCTTTCAATCAAAAGAAAATTATTGTATGAATGTAAAGAATTGCATTCTTTGGGAGGGAGGGTTGAGAGGGAGGGGACAAGCTATCTAAAACAGACTCCCCTACCTGTCCGATCTAATTAACATTCGCTGCTCTAGGGTAATCAGTGGAAAGGGGGAGGGGCCAGTGCGAAGGAGGGATGACCAACTTGGGTTTGGAGTAGGGGAGGGGAGGGGGAGTGGAGGGAATCCTATCTACTATGTTGACAATGCATGACCTTAGCATGATGGGGCGCTGGTGGTCAGTCCACATGGAGGAGGATTATTCCTCAGCCAATTAGAATGGGGTAGAGCAGCGTAAATATGACCAATTTTCATGAAAAGTAGTAATTTTCAGGAAATGCAGTTGAAAAAATGTAAAAATAGATTTGTTTATATATTGCTGATTTTTCTTGTACATATTAACATAATACCCAGCTGTAATTCTCCGAAATTTGGCAGTTTAATATCTAATAATTACCATTTCACTCATGTGGTAGGTTCATTTTAATAATTTTCTTTTTCTACCTTCAAAAACAGGCCTATTTATTCAGATTTTGACTGTAATTTGATATATTGTGGTAAACACATATAATGTAAAATGATCCTAAATTTGTGCATCTTTTTATTTAAAAATTTCAGTTTTTAATAGATAGTATTTCCTTTCATTTTTCTATACAATAGAATGGTCCATTAAGATGGATTCATTCAGACTTACTAACTAACTTGTTATTACCTGTTTTAAGTAGCTTAAGAGATGAGCATGACATACGGTGATGCATGACATACGGTGATGTTTTGCTGTATCAAACATACCTCACAGTCAGGAAAATGACAAAAACATGTCAATATAATGCTCAGGATTGAACCTAATCCATATTTCTTTGAATATCCAGAACAACAGCTTTATTCTTTAGCCTCTAAATTGTGAGGATATATAATTGGTGTGACGTACAGTGATGCATTTAACTTCCCCAACCATCAAACTGACATATGGATGATCTTATGGGATAGTTACTATCCCTAAATATTAATGCAAATTTAACCTGGGATTATGAAACTATGTAAAAAACACTACTTGATAATCTAATAGATCTATATTAAAGCTTAATATTTATAGTTGATCTAGGCACATAAAGAAACATGACATACGATGACACATATTTCCCATAGGTTCCCCCTCTAGTTAATAGAGAAATATTGAATTCATACCCATTAAAATTATGAGAATCAATTGGCAAGTACTTAAAATCAATATTCATAGAAGGAACGGATGGACAAAATATTGCTATTTTTTATTATTACAGTTTAAAATAATAATTTTGTTTAAATATATGAATAAACTAGGAAAGGCTGGTTGTACCAGACCAAAGTTGTTACAGTGCTAATCATTTAATAGAATTTTTAAAAAACACTGTTTTTTTTGCCCATAACTTCCTTATTTCTGATGATAGAGCCATGAAAATAGATTTCCCATGACAGATTTTGACAAGTTATGCCCATCCAGTGTCAGTATTTGTCCTGTTATTGCTCAAAAACCCAAATGCCTACCAGTCGTGAAAATCGGTCATATATCTAGGAACTTGTTCATGAATAAATTCAGTCAAATGCTTGGATATTGATAAAATTTGATGCTAGGCCTCAAGCACTCCTTGCCTGGGCCGAGCTGACAAAACTTCAACTGATCTCTGACTTCCTGATTCCGACTTCACATAATACCAAATCTCTGGGCAAATTGGCCTTGGTATTTCACAACACATCATGTATGATACTGAAAAGCGAAAATTACTTACTGAGAATTGCAAAATCATCCTAGCTGTCGGCCATCTTGGTTGCTACTAAGGATGATGTGTCTCATCAAATATATTCACTTGTTATTTTGCAAAGGTGAACAACAAGCTCTTTTGCTTTAAAAATATCATGGTTTTGAAAGCCTTCATCAAGGACTGAAAGATACATTCCAAGAAATTAAGATCGAGTGGTTCTTCTGGAATTACATTCATATTAGTTCCCAAACTCAATATTATCAATCTCTTATTCAATGAAAAGTAAAATAAATGTCTAAATTCTGTGATTTTATGATCGGGGAGACACAGAAATGAGCGTTGACACCATGGTCATAGTATTGTAGATGCACTGAATAGATACATGGTGGCACCTCTGTACCAGGCCAAGCCCCATGTTTCTCTCTCTCTGCAAACAAATTTTCCCTCACAACGCATGCGCGGCGACTATCAGAATGGAACAAGGCTATGTAGGTCACACTGGTGTTCACCAGTATAAGAGGATGAGTATTTCTTCTCAAATATTAAACTCCAAACTTCAGAAAGAAACCTAAACGATTGGAAGAAGGTGGGGCAGCGTAGTAGTTAGCTTATCAAATGAAATTTGAGATTTGTATAGAAAATTTCTGGGAATGTAGCTTTAAAATAGGCTTATGCATAAAATATGTTTGTCCTTTGACCTTGACCCTGAACCATGATCAAGGTCATTTAATCTTTGAAATTAGATCGTCAACACATTTGTCCTGTTTGTAGCTCAAAAATCGTCACTGCATATACCTTAATCAAAAGAAATATAATTCAAACGCAAAAGCTATGCCTTTTGACCTTGAAAAAGTTGACCTTGAACTTGGCATTAGTTCAGGGTTATTCAAGGTCTATTGCACTAAGGTTGAAAATTATTATTTCAGTGGAGAATGTGAACTAATAAAATATTCAGAATTCATCATTTTGTTAATATTTTACAACAGACTAATATTATTATGGTCCTCTTTTTATCAAAATATTTGAATCATTGTCTTGGTAATAATGACCTTGACCTTGTATGAAGGTCAACTGAATGTTGAACTGTTTAGAAATTGTACTGCATCTTTGATATTTTCCATACACAGATACTAAACCACTTGAATTGGCAATTTCAGCTGTATAGGGCAGAATATAGCAATTTCCTAGATTTGACCTTGAGAATATGACCTTGACCTTGGTTCAAGGTCATCATAAACTAGATATGATTAAGCCCTAGTGGGGATACAAGGAATATCATGAGAGCAACATTAAATGTATGGTTGCTAAACCTTAATGTGAATGTAGAACAGAGCTCACTTTGCAATATTTTCGATATTGGGGCTATTTGGGGCTTTTTTCCATAGAAATGCATAGATAAAGGAAACTGACTATTTTTGTTACGGCAACAGTAGATGTAGTTATAATAGGTATATATAGACAAATAGAGTATCAATAGGGAGCTGTTGATGTAGGGAACAATATCTAGGAGATAATTTGCTGTTTTATTTCAACAGGGGGTCACTATAACAACTGAAACAAACTCACATACAAAAGCTAGAGCAAAAATTCCTATTTGACCTTGAAAATAGTGACCTTGACCTTTATCAAAGTCACTCACCGGCTGGTTGGATATAGCCCTCATGGATACTATTGTTATCCCTAAGTTTGGTGACATTCCCAACAAAAGTGTAGAAATTGGAAACTGAAAACCATTTTTTTTGTAAGAACAAAAAAAATAGTGACTGTTGCTATGGAAACCCATATATTTTCGATTCAAAGGGCTATCTCACTTGTGTCTTTGGATAAATTTGTTTCTATGACCCTTGGCCACCTTCATACCAAAGGGAACATTTGTAGCATGATCTGAAGTAAACAGCCTATTTTATGCACTTAACTCACCCACTACACTGGAACTTTACTTTATAATTATAATGACTTAATGCTGTGTCAAATTGGATTACCCTAGAAATGTATACTAGAAATTGTGCACGATGGTACTTGTTATTTCATATTAAAATAGTAAAACTCAAACCTAAAATTCTGTAAATATTAGACACTGCGTCCAATTCAATTAGAAATTTGAACTTAATTACCTACATAATTTATAATATAATACTACCTATATAATGTATTACCTCTATAATGTATAACCTATATATAATTATAGGAAGCGCCACAAGAATTTTTTTTTTGTTTAATAAAGAGTGGAATAAGTCACTGCTGTCTCGCATCCCTGCTGTATTATTATATTCTTATTATTATGACGTCGAGATATAACTCATCTCTTTAAAAGACTGTGATTATCCTTAAAAACCTCAATATAAAACTTGTAACTAAACTACATCACTACAATCTAGCATATCTCGGAATTGTACTATTGTTGTTATATTATTAAAATCATTAAAACCATAACACAAGGGTTTTATTTCCAACCTCACATCAAGTTCAACTACCAATAACCACCGGACCCCTTGGTATAAATACGATATTTACCCACCTCGATAAATATTATCATTAATCAAGGGTCACGCTGACTGTTAGCGGTTAACCTTATGTGAAACCTATGGGTCAGATTTTCAGAAAATGTACAATTCACCTTCACAAATCCTCCCAAATAACCCAAATTTAAGACGAAAATAATGCTCAAAATACAGTTCTACATAACATAACAGATTGCTAGAATCACTGCAATGCCAAATATACACGAATTTACCTAGTATTGACCAAATGTGCATTATCTGAAAATCTGACCCATATGTGAATTCCATACTACCCGCTTGCACTTTCTTAAATCTTGTATACAACTAGTTAACTACAACTCTCTATTATACCAGCTTATGTTACAAACTCGTTAATTTGTCATAATTATAGTAATCCCAGTATAGATATAATCTTTTAAAAAATGAATTAACCGCTGGCACGGCGAAAATGAAGTGTACATTTGTGGCGCCCAGACTCAATTAGTCAATATATGTTTTTCTGATCCCCACTCACCCCTAACCCCACCCCCGACTCCCAACCCCCACCACCCCCGCCTCTCTGACCTGTCTGGACCGGGTTAGCTTTCTTGTACTTCACTTTAAAAAAGATATATATGGGTCAGATTTTCAGAAAATGTACAATCGGCACCTCTACACATTTAGTAAATTACGCTAAATTTGCCTGAAAAATGATGAATACCGGGTACATCTGAGTATAAATAGTAACGAATTGATTTAAAGTATCAGTTCTGTTATGTTAAACTGCATTTTGAAGCTCATTTCTGTCTTAAATGTGGTTTATTTGAGACGATTGGTGAAGGCGAATTGTACATTTTCTGGAAATCTGACCCATTGTATACAGCAGCATTAGCAAGGTTTAGCAAGCTTTATAGCACGCAAGTCATCAGAATCTAATTAAATCGCCATAAACGGCAATGTCTTAGATCGGATATATATATACACCTTTCTTGGGTGTCTCAATAAGCACTTCAAACACGCCCGGGAGGGCCTTTGCCGTAATCAAAGCAATGGTCATTTAAGACTACACAAACCCACAACAATCATTTATTACTTGAACGCTAGAAAGACAAGCCCTCATATGAGTTCGTACGTAGCCCTGATGAATAGGCAGTATCCGAATTAAGATTTGGTGATTGGACGTAGTGGAGAGGGGCCAAAGCAGAGGGTGATGGGTAATTGTGACTGGAACTGGGGCCAAGCAACCTGTATTTACATTATGTGGGTGCAGGTTCCAATGGACGCAGAGAGGGACCCTTGATAAAAGTCAGTTAATATCTAGAGGCAGAAAAACATATAATATGGCACCAAACTTGAAGATATATGAGACAACACCATGCCCTGTATTCATGTTAATTTATTTTCCTTAGACGATTATGGAAAACAATTATTAGAACAAATTTCAACAGGTCATTGGATGCACTGTATGTAGGTGCAGATGCAGCGCTTCATAACCATTTTCCTGGACCCGCTGCAGCTCCTTTCCTGCGATGGTTCCACTTATTATCGCTCACGGCAGACGATTTTACTTGGCCGATTCAACTTCAAATTCTTGTATACACATATAACAGCAGTAGATTGTTGATAAATGCAACCCTACTCATCACAATATGGGTGAATTTGGCAAGATTACGTTTGTTGTAATAGCTTCTACAATATGAAAGATCGGTAGACGGTGATTGCTGTAAACTGATTAGAGTCGTTCTTGAATCTGATGATAATCATGAGTAATAATAAAGTAGTTGTTGTTACTGGTATTTTCTTTGCACAAGCTTTCAGGACAGAATAGCCCTTCAGGTGAGATGTTCAATATGATAAGTCATTTTGATACCCGGGTTTTGATGGTTCTAGGACAACTACCCGCCGGACATATCCCCCCCCCCCCGACTTTTACCTCCTGGACAATTACCATCCTGAACATTACCCCTCTAGGACATTTACCATCCCGGACATCTACCATCCTAGGACATTCACCCGCCTTGCCTGAAGTTTTAAGTGTATTTCGGTACATGGATTATATATGGAATATATTCCTGAGTTTGCTCCCAGGATTGTAGATGCCATACCTCAAGGATTTTATAGAGAAACATGGGTGGAAAAAAGCCATTTATGTTGCATTGATTTAAACGTTTCAATAGCTTTATAGCTGACACCGATTTTAATATTTCTGCGAAAGTCTTTCCATGAAGGTATCATATGAGTTTTCTGGTCTGATGATGATACGTTTGATTCATAGTATATGGGATAAATAGACTATGTGATTTAATCGAATGTCTTCTTTCATAGTTTCTTTTTGATCGATTTGACAAATTAGAGAGTTTGGTATTTGGGTGGGGTAGGGGGATGCCTAAACATACTCGCCCCCCCCCCCTACTACATACTCTGGGGCCCCCTTATATCCTGGTTTGGGGGAGGCATGCCCCCCAGCCCCCCTTTCCTACATAAATTATTTATTAGTGTAATGCATTGTGTAGGAACTGACTAAATACTAGGCGCCAGGCTACTAATGTAGTATATCTACTACCTGCACTGAATTAGGACCACCGATTTAAGGTTAGGGTTAGGGTTATAGTTAATATTGTTATCAATACCCCGAGAGAAATAGAGAATTTGTTGAAAGATTGAATACAAATCTTTTAAAAACAAAAAATTGTTTTTAATCAATGTTATTTAGTTCGTTTCCCATAATGTAGATGGCAGCACTGCACTGGAGATTGAAGCAGCACGCTATCTGTATGTTACCACACACACTCTATAGGGGTCAGACTTTCGGAAAATGTACAATTCAATCGCCAATCTTCTCAAATAAACCACATTTCGGACGAAAATAAAGTTCAAAACTCAATTCAACCTAACCAAACAGATTGCTAGAATCAATGCAATGTCAAATATACTCGAATTTACCTAGTATTAACCAAATTTCGGCCTAATTTTGCAGAATTTACGATATTTGTACAGCTGCCAATTGTACCCTTTCTGAAAATCTGACCCATAGGTGACATTGCATCAGCCCATGGTGGAGGATATACACAGAGTTTAGAGGACCCGTGGCCAGGCAGTGAGCCATGGCTGGGTGCTAAAAACAACTCGAACTACTGTACTTGTACAGACAAGATGAGTCAGCCCAGTCCCGTTCCCCGGTGGCTCACGGTTGGTCCAGAGTGAGGCTACCTGTGGGAGGGACAAGTTCACAGTCAACTCGACACTCATCTGCCACTTTTATTTATTTGATTTTTTTCTTTTAAATATTTAAAAAAAAAATGTTTAATTTTTTTTTCTTAAATATTTTTTATTGGCCAGGCATTTAACAGGATAATTTTAGAAAAAACGCATAACCAGCTTCTTATATGATTATTTTTCATGCTTAGCCATCGATGAACATACAAGTATCAAGTTATGGGTCAGATTTTCAGAAAATGTACAATTCAAATTCGCCAATCCTCTCAAATGACCCAAATTTCAGACGGAACTAAAATTCAAAATACAGTTCAACCTAACCAAACAGATTGCTAGAATCAATGCAATGCTGAATATACTCGAATTTACCTAGTATTGACCAAATTGCAGCTTAATTTAGCAGAATTTACTAAATGTGTACAGCTGCCAATTGTACATTTTCTGAAAATCTGACCCTTATATGAGATATCAAGACATCATAGATCAACTATTAATGTAGTAGATATTATCATTCTCCTTTACAAATCCCGATTAAATTTGGAAAGATGGAAAACTCAAACTGTACGGTAATTCAAATCGACAAGTTATATTACATAGAATATCTCCCCCACATTACATAATTTCAACCCCACTCAAACACTTTCAATACTTATACTATAAAATTTTATACTTTTAAACTTCAATAATTATTATTATCTTTATTATTTTTCATCTGCCACTTTTAAACATCCATTATTGTTATTATCATTATTACAAGGAAACCTAAAATCTAAAATCTGTCCTTAACCCCTTCAACCCCAGCCTCCACTATATTATGGGTGAGGTCGCCAGAAAATGTACAATTCACTTTCACCAATCCTTTCAAATAACTCAAATTTCAGACGTAAATAAAGTTTAAAATACAGTTCAACCTAACCAAACAGATTGCTAGAATCAATGCAATGCCGAATATACTCGAATTTACCTAGTATTGACCAAATTGAGGCCTAATTTATCAGAATTTACTAAACTAATTTTCTATTTTTTTAACGTTTTTATTTTAATACACATCGTGAAAAATTGCGGAAAAACATATCGCTGACAATAAGCGTTATTCTAGGCCAATCTGCATGCCTATCTCGGAAATGGTACATTGCTTGTCATTGTCTTAAAAACGGTGAAAACCATTATTAGAGTAAATACAAATTACATACAAATATCAGAGATAATACATTTTTGATCGTTTGATCGGAAAAGGGTGATATGACAAATGATGATAAATAAAAGATAAACAGACCTATGCTGTTGATCGTTTTATCTACGTATATATGGGTGAAATCGCCAGAAAATGAACCTAGTCCACCCAAATCTAGCTAGTCAAGGCCCGAATAAGGCATACATGGGAAGAACAGGTCAAACTACCTTGATCTCATATTTACAACCTTCATTTGTGCTTTTCTGTATTATTTTTAATCTTGGCGAATAAAGAATAATTATAACAAATTAAATCAAATCAAATCAAACTTAGATAGCAGCACCATTTGGTAGTTTGAGACAGAGATTTAGTTCCCATCTCATTAGATAGACTGCAGCACTGCATGGCTTTACACGGACCTAGCTCAGACATTGTAGGGTGAAGTCTCCAGAAAATGTACAATTCACTTTCAATAATACTCTCAATAACCCACATTTCAGACGAAAATAAAGTTCAAAATACAGTTCAACCTAACCAAACAGATTGCTAGAATCAATGCAATGCCGAATATACCCTAATTTATCTAGTATTGACCAAATTGCTGCCTAATTTAGCAGAATGTACTAAATGTATACAGCTGCCAATTGTACATGTTCTGAAAATCTGACCCCCTTCCACTGTGGTATACGTGTTATGGACATTGCATCAGCCCATGGTGTAGAATATACACAGTGTTTTGAGCATGTAGAGTATAGGCAGTGAGCCATGGTTGTACGTAGAATCAGGCTGCTGTTCCTCTGAGGTCAGCAAACAGACATGTCCGCCAGGGGTCCGCCCCGTCCCCATGCTGGTGACAACTCATAGAGAAATCACCAAACTGCGGGACACCGTCAGCCAATTAATTGACACTCATCTGCCACTTTTTTTTTCATCAAAAAGTAAAATATCTATACAATATCTATTGGTGGAACAAATGAGTTGATGGGAGATTTCCTATTATGTAATGTGTATTATTATATTATGTAATATCTATTGTAAACAACATGAACTTGAAAAAGTAATTAAGACCCGTATTTGGATTTCCTGGCGACGCACGAAAGAAAACTACATTTGTTAGTAATGCGTATTTTCTAACTCTTAAAGATCAGAGATGTTAAATTTAAGGCCAATAAAAATATTAAAAAAAAAAAAAAATATTTGTATTCATGGGTCAAGTGTACATTTGCCTCCACCAATCCTATCAAATAACCCAAATTTAAGACGAAAATCAGGTTCAAGATATACACTTCAACCTAACTAGATATAATTAATTGAATGAATACAATACAGAATACCCTCAGATATACTCAGTGTTCATCATTTTTCACTCTAATTTAGCAGAATTTGATAGATGTGTAGAAGTGTAGATTGTGCATTTTCTTAAAATCTGACCCATGAAGTTGATAAAGACATCAAAACTACAGAGTTGGCGATTTTAGTGAAGTGGTTTTTATTATCAAGTTTTTGTGATGTGGGTCAGATTTTCAGAAAATGTACAATTGGCAGCTCTTCACATTTAGTAAATTGTGCTAAATTAGGCTGCAACTTGTTCAATACTAGGTAAATTCGAATATATTCCACATTACAGTGATTCTAGCAAACTGTTTGGTTAGGTTGAACTGGATTTTGAAGCTCATTTTTGCTTTAAATGTGGGTTATTTGAGAGGATTGGGGAAGGCGAATTGTACATTTTCTGAAAATCTGATCCATGTGTGGATTCCAACGTTTCGGTTCTTACAAGGTCTACAGGGAACATGTTTACATGTAATTATTTCCCAAGAGTGAGAGGATGAGAAAAAGCGCCTTTTATAAGGGACCTAAGTTATGGAATGGCCTACCTCATGAGGTTAGAAATTGCAACGATAAAGAGGAATTTGCCACAAAATTGACAAAATACTATTGGTCGAAATTTGAGGAAGGAATTGATGAGCATATTATTATGGAGCTATGATTATATTAAGAATTGTTTTTATCGGTCTCACGTGTTTTTATCCAAACAAAATTGTGATGTGTTTCAGGAAAATGAGTCATAAGTCACCAAAAATAGATTTTGAGATACCATTATATTTGAAAAGATGAGATCAAGCCGATTCTAATGATAGTAAACAGTCTATAATCTTATAAGTATTTCGAGATTTTAAGTTTGATATTTTCGTTTTTGAAAGAAATAGTCTCCAAGTAACTAAATGTAGTCCATATGAGGACCTTTAAAACTAAAGAATATATTACATAGATTGTCCTGAAATTTTATACATCGATTGATATAGCTATAAGTGATATACTCTCTACAAATCAGAACATTCCAATAATGTGATCTTGTGATAAAAACACCTTGAAAAATATCAATTTTGCGACTTATGACTCATTTTCCTGAAACACATCTCAAAGGCCCTTATCAGGGCTTAGGCGATAACTTTTGAGAAAAGATTATACCACAGCCATTATGAGTGAGTATACATACGTAGAACGAATGGATAAACGAAAAATTGATCTTTGTATTATTCAGTAATTGAACCGTTTACGAGGATCGGTGGCGTATCAGATAAAGAAGGTATATGTAATGTAAACTTGTAAGATGAACCAAACTATATTAGAATTGTGTATGGGCAACGCAACAAAACATCGACAGAGTCGACATGTGTATTTGATATGATTATTTAAATGTAAATGGCTGATTTTGAAATAATAATAATAATACAAAAATTATGGGTGAGTGAGTGAGATTGGTTGCTCTACGCCCTTATCAACACATCAAAAGGTTATATCAAGGGCGGGAGAGCTGAGAGGGAGGCAGTTTATAATCATACGCAGGAAATAGAGATAGAGAAGAAGGGAGAGAGAGACAGAGAAAAGAGACAGAAAGGCACTTCATGGTCTTACCCAGGACCAATGATTATTATAGGGGTTATATCAAATTTGTGTAGCTTTTTTTACCATGGATACCATAAACAAGTTAAAATGCATCAATATGATTGGTTGAAGTTCAACAGTAAATACCTCAGAAGATAACGTAGATATCTAGTCGGGGGAAATGTTAATTAATAAGGTAATTTAGAGTAAAATATTTAATTAATCTAGTCCTTGTTTTACTAAATTTTTATGTATCACAGAAAAGTCGACAGTAAGTAAAAGAATATTTAAAAAAAGAAAAGGATTTTGAAATACCATCCTATCTGAAAAAGGTGGATTCAAATAATGTTATTATTGAATAAATGTAAACATTATTCAATTCAATTCAATTCAAGAATTCTTTATTGCATTTGTTCTTAATTACAATATGGTAGTTCGACTGTCTTCATAGACAAGAGTCTAAGAAGTTCTTCCGCCGAGTGCCAGTGTTCTTGATTGGTCTTTACATAAAGTTTCAACATGAACATGAAAATAAATTATAGGTACATAACAAGAGAAAGTGTTATAATGTGATAGTTATGAAATGGTAGATGACAAAAGTTAACAATCTGGGTAGATGAGACAGTGATGTAACAGGAATGAGTTTTCGAACCGGTAGATTCTCTTTAGAAATATAATGAGTTCCTATGAAGGGATTAAATCAAATCACAATTTGCGGCTGTACTAGTGGAGCCGGCAGGACAATAATGATGCAACATAATTGAGGCATGAGAAGCAGTAGTAAATGTTTGCCTATAATCATTACAAACTTGCCTAGAGTTACAGTGTAGATAATGCACAAGGTATAGGGAGCAATAAGTTTTCATTCCCTGATTTATGTTAGATTGTGGCTGTTGTGATTATTAGCTTTCCGTAGTAAATTTATGGTTGCATAGAAGTTATCAAGTTACTGTGTTCATTGGATTTCGAGGTTGCATAGAAATTATCGAGTTATCAAGTTACAAGGTTGAGACATGTATGCCTATCATACAATATGCTATATACAGGGTTAAGCAGCGGTTGCTAGGACATAGTCCATAGATATGTAAGTGTCAGAGAGGTCCGTTTGTAGAGAGAAAATACCATTGGGAGTGGCTGGGCACTATAATAAGTTACCTGTCCATTTCCCTAGGTAATTCAGGACGTTGACCAGGGTACGGCCACTTAGTAGAATTCATATAACAGTGGTTGGACACGAGGAGTCAGCAGAGAGGAGTACTAGGTTATTTACATATCAGAAGCTATTAATTATTAAAGGGGGATAAGAGTTTGTCTGTGTATTTCTTGAAATTCGTTTTGTCATCAATTTTGTGAGCTTCAATACCGAGCTCATTCCATCTCTTTTGACATTTGTAAATCAGTGAATTTATGATCTTGGAGGACTTTGAATTTAGAACTATAAGGTTTCTCCTGCCGTTAGTGTAGCTCCTCGTGGGCAAGTTCCTGCCGTCTATATTGACCGGATTTTGTGAGAGATAAAAGGAGATATCTAATATATGTTTGTCTCTGTGGGCTTGGAGAGGCCAAACATTTAAGGTTTTATGTTCCTTATCAACATTCTCAAATTTGGATTTGTTAAATATTATCCTTAGTGCTCTGTTTTGTTGTGACTGCAGCTTTTGGAGCAAACTTTTTGGGGCTGAGTCGTAAATAAAGTCGCAAAAGTCGAAATCAGGGAGTATTGCCATCTTATACAAGTCATGTTTGGTTTTGGTTGTGAGCGATTCTCTCGCTCTATATAATAAACCAATCTTGGCTGATACCTGGCTGAGAGTGCTCTTTGTTTGAGACTTAAAGGTTAGCACTTTGTCAAGAATAAAGCCAAGGTATTTGTATTTGGATACTTGTTCTAAAACAGAATGACCTAACATGAGATTCTTAGTGGGATTTCATCTCATGTTAGGTCTATATTTTATACATGATTTTGTAAATAAAAGTTTGCAATATCTCTTAGGGGACGATTATTTACTACAGATATAGCTAAAAATTAATATAATCTATAGGATGATCTTAGAAATGCATGTATATTGGTAATACTCTGTCTTGAAATATGGTACATGTATTTACGCGATGTAAAGGCCTAGATAACGCAACAATAGGAATATCCCAATAAATAGGTCAAACAATAAGAATATCCCAACAAATAGGTCAATAGGTCAGGTCAATAGGTCAATAACACAATACCATTAAACTAATTCTTTTCAGTGGCTATCATGGGATAGATTTAGTTTCTCTCTCCTAATGCAGATGGCACCAGTGCATGGCTTTGACATCAAACTTTCACCTTATTTGTATATATATGTGTTGGGTCAGGTCGCCAGAAAATGTACAATTATTCTTCACCAATCCTCTCAAATAACCCAAATTTAAGACAAAAATGAGTTTCAAAATACAGTTCAACATAAGCGAACTGATCTTTTGATTGATTGATTGTTTTTTTATTTCCACGAAATACATACAGGAAATTGGATTCGAGCAGTTCTTCCAAGCATACCATTGGAATTTAAAACATATTAAAATGACAAGTATTAGGGATTATGAAATACATCAATCATTATTATAGTCTCAGGCGACTTTCAAGTTAATTTCTTTTTTTTACAACTCCTTTATTCAAAAGCACCTGCCATCTGGGCATATACATTGCTAAATCATTATTGACAATACTCAAAAGAAATGAAATGATAACATTCCAGTATTATTTTCACATTTTTTTTATTCGGCTCATAAAATACTATACTTATGCACTTAAAAATTCTGAACCATGTAGTTCCCATCTCTCCATATCGAATCATTGAAATATCTTTTTACAAATGATTTACACCAGTGGTGATATTCATGATTTACAAAAATCAATAAAGCATAGGCCTTCCATATGAAAATTAGAATGAACACTTTATATAATTTCATTTGAAGTATTAGAACACTGTAGATATTAAATACTCGATCAATTGAAGCTTGTGAACAATATATTCCTATTTAAGACCTCTGTCTGACGACTGGATCAAACACACCATTTTAATACTGAAAATGTGTCCCTTTTTCCTTTTAAGTTAATTAGCTTGTTAAGACTGTACCGTCTTATCGACTAGGAAAATAGATAAGAAGAAAAGCTTAATATTTTTGTTTTTAGTAACCCTAACTGTTCAAAATAAGATCAATGCCCTGTTTTTTCCCCTCCTATTCACATGTCTTATCATTGTACGAACTTTTTTTCTGTTTAATTCTTCTTCACATCTTACTTCGTTTAATTATGTCTTAAACTTGTAAGAGCCCAGATGGCAGGTAATTGAATAAAGTCTGTCGCAAAAAAAAATGTGCTATTATGGCCTGGCTTAAAGGGGAGAGGATTAAATCTAAGATAAGAGGAACTTCACCCCAAAATGGATTGGGTGAGGCGAGCCCAGCTGTTTTTTTTATAGGGATGTGAACTGATTAACAGGGACTAATGGAATGCCTTCTTCCACACCTCGACATCAGAGAGAAATCCCCGCACTTTAATACATATTTAGCATTTCTATTGAGAATAGTCCTTTCACCAATAATTCTGTAAATGATCTGTAAGAAAACAAATGCATGATGGGGAAGATGAAGTCTTGTTTCATGGAAACATGTAAAACACATGGATATTTACATGAGATCACTATTAAATATTTCGTGCTGAACATAGCATGCTTTCTATAGCTTTTAAATACTTTGATTGACAAGTGGCATATACATCCAGAGAAATAAGTGTAAAGTAATATTAAAAGAATTAAAATTAAGTCACAAGTCGCAAAGATCGATTTTGAGATATTATGTTTAGATTAGATCAAGGGGATTTCAATGATAGTAAACAGTGGGACATCTAATACGTATTTATATATTTTAAGTTTGATATTTTTATTTTTGATAAAAACGTTACCAATATCTCTGGGAGGATAATTACTAGTATAGCAGTAGCTAAATATGCTCTATAGCATGACCTTAGATATGCATAGATATATTAAATACACTGTCTTGATATTCCGTACATGTATTCATCCTGCAAGCAGGGTTCACCACCCACCCTAGAAATGAAAACATTCCCACAAAAACATCTTTTGAATAAATCTCTTTGAAAAATATAAATTTTGTGACTTGTGACTCATTTGTCTGTAACACATCACATATGGGTCAGATTTTCAGAAAATGTACAATTCGTCTTCACCAAACCTCTCAAATAACCCACATTTAAGAGAAAAATGAGCTTCAAAATGTAGTTTAACACAACTGAATTGATACTGTAAATCAATGAAACACCAACTATACTCAGATATATACCCGTTATCCTTCATTTTTCAGCCTAATTTAGCAGAATTTCCTAAAATGTGCAGAGCTGAGAAGTGTACATTTTCTGAAAATCTGACCCATATAAGTAAATCATCACACAACACAGGAAGGTTTAGTAGTATTTAGGCTAGGCGGTGGACATTGCATCAGCCCATGGACATTGCATCAGCCCATACCGCAGGATATCGGCAGACATTTACAGGAGCCAGGCTAGGCAGTGAGCCATAGCTGTGTGCCATGATTCCACTGTAATGTACCTACAGGTACAGTTACTAGAAATGTACGTCCCGCCAGTCCCTCCAGGTGCCGCCACACTACACCACTACAGACCTTACACCTGTAGTAGGGACAGGTGCACGGTTAAACCGACACTCAACTGCCACTTTTGTACTTAGGTTTTATTATCATATATGGGTCAGATTATCAGAAAATGTACAATTGGCAGCTCTACACATTTAGTAAATTCTGCTAAATTAGGCTGCCATTTGGTGACACTTGGTGAATTCGAGTATATTCGGCATTGCATGGATTCTAGCAATCTGTTTGGTTAGGTTGAACTGTGTTTTGAACTTTATTTTCGTCTGAAATTTGGGTTATTTGAGAGAATTTGTGAAGGTGAATTGTACATTTTTTAAAAAATCTGACCCATATATGTGATCCGTTTTTAGGAAAATGAGTCATAATATTTTGAGATACCATGATATTTGAAAAGAGGACATCAAGCCGATTCGAATGATAGTAAACACTAGGACATCTAATAATTATTCCTATATATTATTTTTTTTTAATTTAAAAATGTTCCCCCTTCCCCACCCCGTCCCTCTTCCCCACCCAATCCCCCTTCCCCACCCCTTCCCCACCCCTTCCCTACCCCATCCCTCTTCCCCACCCCTTCCCTCTTCCCCACCCCATCCCTCTTCCCCACCCCATCCCTCTTCCCCACCCAATCTCCCTTCCCTACCCCATCCCTCTTCCCCACCCCTTCCCTCTTCCCCACCCCATCCCTCTTCCCCACCCCATCCCTCTTCCCCACCCAATCTCCCTTCCCTACCCCATCCCTCTTCCCCACCCCTTCCCTCTTCCCCACCCCATCCCTCTTCCCCACCCCATCCCTCTTCCCCACCCAATCTCCCTTCCCCACCCCTTCCCCCTTCGCCACCCCTTCCCCCTTCGCCACCCCATCCCCCTTCCCCACCCAATCCCTCTTCCCCACCCCATCCCTCTTCCCCACCCAATCCCTCTTCCCCACCCAATCCCTCTTCCCCACCCAATCCGCCTTCCCACCCAATCCCTCTTCCCCACCCCATCCTCCTTCCCCACCCCTTCCCCCTTCCCCACCAAATCCCCCTTCCCCACCCAATCCCTCTTCCCCACCGAATCCCCCTTCCCCACCGAATCCCTCTCCCCCACCCCTTCCCTCTTCCCCACCCAATCCCTCTTCCCCAACCAATCCCCCTTCCCCACCCAATCCCCCCTCCCCACCCAATCCCCCTCCCCACACCTCCCCCTCCCCCCTCCCTTCCCTCCTCCCCTCCCCCTCCCCTTCCCCTCTCCTCCCCCTCCCCTCCCCACCCCCACCCCCTCCCACTCCCCCCACCCCCTCCCCCATACCTCTACGCTATATGTTACATAATGGCCACATGTTGCCCGCATACTGCAGCCTGTACAGTACAATGCACCGCGCGCCTACCATACTGCAGGAATGCATCACTCGCACCCATACAATGAGTTCACTTCTAATCATTGTGTGCATGAGGGTCAGATCTTTTCAAAATGTACAATTCGCCTTCACAAATAACTCTAATGTAGGACGATAAAAGGCTCCAAATACCATTCAACAAAAAACTAAAAACACAGAAAAAAAAAGTAAATGAAAGATCGAATCTATACCCATTATCCCAGTTCTGGTCAGTCAGCTAATTGGGGCACTGTCGACCCAAAAGAATCAATTATTTTTACACGATATCAAATATACAAGTTTAGATACACTTAGTACATACTGAACATGTACTCGGTCTAATTTAGTATAGAATTTATCAGATATCTAGAGCTGCCGATTGTACATTTTCTGACAATGTGACTGACCCATGCATGCATGACCGTCATTGAATGAATACGAGAGAATGTCCAGTAGAGCACCAACAATGGGGAATACAATCCTTAAATAAGTGGTATATATCTGAAGGAATTAGACCAGAATTAGTAATGTATTGTGTTTATGACGTGTGTGAGAGTGTATATATTATTGTGACCTCTTCCACCGAGCTTGTATAGAAGGAGGTTAAACGCTATAACTTATCTACCCAACCAACATTAATGATATACAGTATATAATACGTGTGTATGTGAGTGAAAATGTACAATCGGCAGTTCTACACATTTAGTAAATTTTACTGAAGTTTGGCCAATGTCTAAATATATTTGGGATTGTGTTCATTAAAAATATGTTTTGTCATGTTCAACTTTATATTGAACCTCAATTTTGTTTTAAATCTTGCTTATTTCAGAGGCCAATTGTGCATTTTCCCATAAATACGGTAGATACCGTAAACACTCCACCAGACGCCTTGGTCTCAATACAAGCTGGGAAAGAGTGAATGAGAACTATCCCACAGTGAAACTTTGTCAATAAAATTATAATATTAAAAAAAGGTTAGTTTTAGTCAATTTTCTACTGTTAAATAGAAGTCAGATCTTGAATATAAGCCTGGGGAGAATGGGGAAAAAATATATTTATACTTAATGGATGGAGGTTTGTAATTGATCTCGACGTTGGGTCAAATCGCACGACACCCCAAAGGGGGAAAAGCAGGCAACCTTCCCCCTGTAAATAGAGATGACAACGGCCAGTCTATATATTGAACCTGATTAAAAAGTAATATAAACAAATACTCAGATATAACTAGCGTTTTTCAGTCTAATTTAGCAGAATTTACTTAATGTGTAGAGCTGCTGATTGTACATTTTCTGACGAGCTAACCCATTATACATGTATACACATGCATGTATACATGAAGGTCCAAAAATTAGCCTTACCCCCAAAAAGGTAATTAAGCCCCAATTGCCAATAATATTGCCAACAATATTGCCAATAATATACCTATTGTATTTTTGTTTTTGTGCATGGATAATGTACCGAAGATTACAATTTTCAGTGTCTATGATTTTGAGCTTTGTAGATTGATTATAATATACTTAACATGAGACTTTTATAAGGCAATGTACGAAGACATCACCGAGTGATACACTACGTTTTTTCAACTGTTCTGATAAATATTATGTAATTGGCCTTTAATACAATAAAAAATATATATCTCCCTTCGTCCCCCACCGCACCCCCCGCCCCCAATGATCCCATGAACAGGGCGAAAAACAGGTAAATCATCTAAACATGGAAATAAATCTATCTCAAGGATTATTGCGTCTTTATAATTGAATGTTAAATGTTTAGGATCAATAAACAAGAGACTGTAAGGGCCACTCTAGCATTATGTTGAACATGGTTATATTTTTCAGAATTTACTGAAAGGTCCAGGCTCAAAGCCTCCTCTCAGATCAGATAAAAATGATATGTCATTGATTGGACGCCTACTGCGCTAATGGATTTCCTGGCCCAGGAGTAGGCGTTCTCATGGGATTATACTGGAATTTTGCGGTAACCGTTTAGCAAAGTATTTATTTTTGAAAAGTTTGCAATATTGTTGGGTGGACAATTACTAATAAAGAAGCTAAATATACACTATAAGATGACCATACAAATGCAAGGATATAATCACTGATATACGATTCTTAACTGATCTGAGGGTTTGGACCTAGATTGAGCGGGCAATTGTACATATGATCATATTTACTGACACCCTCACCCACACACATATATTATATAGTATATAATTATGGGTCAGAATTTCAGATAATGTACAATTCAACTTCGCCAATCTTCTCAAATAACCCAAATTTCAGATGAAAATAAAGTTTAAAATACAATTCAACCTAACCAAACAGATTGCTAGCGTCAATGCAAAGCCAAATATACTCAAATTAACCTAGTATTGACCAAATTGCAGCCTATTTCTAAATGTATATAGCTGCCAATTGTACATTTTCTAAAAATCTGACTCATATATAAATACACACACACATGAATGTCCCCAGAATAGAGCCACCCCAATCTAGTACAGTCAACTTGGCAAGTGGGACACAAGACCTATTGCTTCCCAACCAATCAAATAGCCTGTTTCAGCGGGGTACAGTGAGCGGTGTTATTATGCGTACCGACCTCCACGTCCATACGTCCCCTTATACATACACTTATACCTACAGCAGTACATATATACATACATACACTATAGCATAGGCAGAACCCGCACTGTGACCATGTCACTCCTTACATGGGGGATCATATAGCATGCTAAACCCCTCATACATAACCCACATCATGTATCAAATGGACAGTGGGCAGTGATGATGACCACATATACGGATTAAATACCACGCACTTTTAAAGGAGGAAAAAAGTTGGATTTTCGGTGTCATGGATTTAAGTTAACCATCGGGTGGTGTAGTGGATAGATCTCGCTGAGGAGAGATTGTTGTGTATACTTTGTGGAGGAGTACCTGTTGCTGGTGTCTTGGAGTGAATGAGTGAGGTGAGAGAGAGAGAGGATAAAGTGAGAGGAGAGAGAGGTGAAATACCACAGCAGACATCATGGCTTTGGTTCTTAACCTTAAGTCTGTGGAGAGACTGCCTGGGAAGGCGGATCGTATGGCCAAAGTAACGTTCAGAGGTAGGTTTATATAAGGGTAAAATCGCCAGAAAATGTACAATTCGCCTTCAGCAATCCTCTCAAATAACCCATATTTAAGACAATAATGACATTCAAAATGCAGTTCAACATAACCTAAAAGATTGTTTGAGTCAAGACAATACTAAATATACTCAGATATACCTAGTATTGACGATTTTTTTTTATCTAATTTAGCAGAATTTACTAAATGTGTTAATCTGCCAATTGTACATTTTCTGAAAAACTGACCCATAAGTATGCATTACTTGTAATATAACATTTGTATATGTGCATGTACTCGGGTCCAACTATACAGACTACCACTCCTACACGTCCATGTATAGAGTATATATTATACACAGTATTTAGAGTCATACCAGGCCAATCAGGCCAATACAAATATTTAAAACAAAATACAGTTTCTTTGGTGGTCCTTATACATGTTAAATATTCACATATTTTTGTATGTTCATATTGCACTCTTTTAAACAACAAAAACAGGAGACTGGGGCCAAGAAAACAAATGTTTTAATCGGTTTCTGTGGTAGTTCTTATATAACATGTTACATATGTTCACATATTGCTTTATGTCTGTATTATTCTTTTTATAACAAGGAAAAAAGGAGCCTATGGGTACAATATGAAACCGATACTTAGGAACATGATTTTTTGTGAAATAAAGAAATCATTGGGCCCCATTGAATGATAATAACAATAACAATAATACAAAGAAATGAAAATATTCATTTCGATCAACGAAGCCAGATCCATTTACTGTCACGAATAGGAAACGGTGCATATATATGTGCTATTATAAGGGTGAAGTCGCCAGAAAATGTACAATTCACCTTCACCAATGTTCTAAAATAACCCAAATTTCAAACGAAAATTAAATTCAAATTACAGTTCAACCTAACCAAACAGATTGCTAGAATCAATGCAATGCCGAATATACTCGAATTTACCTAGTATTGGGCAAATTGCAGTCTAATTTAGCAGAATTTACTAAATGTGTACAGCTGCCAATTGTACATTTTCTGAAAATCTGATCCAAGAATTGTTTCGCAAGCTCGGATATCTTTAAGGACAATTAAAGTGTTTTATGATTATATTTCATCACAACGTCATACTTCATCTTACTGGATACAATTAAAATGTTGGTTAGTAATACCGTGAGGTGATTTAGAGATCAAAGTCTGCATGTATACATATACACCTGGCGCTGGGTCTTGGCTTGACATAGTGTACACTGGGAGCATTAGGGTGAAATTAACTGCAACTGTACAATTGGCCTTCACAAATCGTCCCAACCTTATCAAACATGAAACAAATGTATAGGAACATATTATGGGCTAAAGAAATGTGATACTTTAATAATAATATAAAAGCTTCTGATGACCCACCAATAAACATGCTGCACAGTTGGGTGCCATGAGCACCACACCGCCAGATAACTCACTAGTGAAATACGCACTATGCATAACTCACTCTAAATACGGTGTGCTCAGAGCAATCATTTTCAGCCTAATTTAGCAGAATTTGATATATGCGTAGAGCTGCCTATTGTACATATATGGATCGGGGCCAAGCTGCTAGTGTTGAATGAATGGCCTCACACCGCTCCCTCTAATCCACACCTTATATAATAGCCTGGCTCAGACTACAGTAGGGTCAGACTTTCAGAAAATATACAATTGGCAGCTCTATACATTTAGTAAATTCTTCTAGATTAGGCTGAAAAATGAAAAATACCGGGTATATCTGAGTATATTTGATATGGCATTGATTTAAAGTATCAGTTCTGTTATGTTAAACTTGCGAGGAAACGGAGCTATCAATACTTGGGTCTGATTTTCAGAAAATGTACAATTGGCAGCTGTACACATTCAATAAATTCTGCTAAATTAGGCTGAAATTTGGTCAATATTAGGTAAATTTGAGTATATTCGGTATTGCAGTGATTCTAGCAATCCGTTTGGTTAGGTTGAACTGTATTTAAAACTTTATTTTCGTCTGAAATTTGGGTTATTTGAGAAGATTGGCAAATGTGAATTGTACTTTTTCTGGTGACTTGACCCTATTAGTCCTGCATGTACTCGGTATGACACAGGACATGTCCTTTAGTGACACATGAGTAAGAATGGACCCATATTCCTCCGAACAATTCTGACCTCTAGAATGGGTCAAGTCGCCAGGTAATAAACAATTAACCCTCATCCATCCTCTCACATAAAGGGTGGTCTCCACTGGTTGCGGTAAGCTCTGTGGTAAGCTCTGCAGTAAGCTCTGCGGTAAGCTCTGCGCTAAGCTCTGCGCTAAGCCTTGCGATGGCGCTGTGTTGTTGAGGAGTGGCGAGGTCCTGCCTACATCGTTCACTGACCATGTAGGCAGGACCTCGTCATTCCTCTCCACCTACAGAACCAGCACAAACAATCGCAAGGCTTACCGCAGAGCTTACCGCAGCCAGTGAAGACCACCCTTAACCCACACCTAAAACGAACCTGTGGTTGAAAATACAGTTCAACTTATTAGTATCCTTATGTTTACCATCATTGAAATCCGCTGGGTCTCAGCTTTTCAAATCCACGATGGTATCTCCAAATCCATTTTATTGGCGACCTGTGCCTCATTTTTCTGTGACACATCACATATCTTTTCCTATATTGTACTATGATTTAAAAGGGAGACCTGGAAGGTCTCAGCGTAGAAAGAACATTGAGAAGGAACATTTTTTTATTTTAGTATTTTTATACAGCACATATTCTGTAATAATGACAGTTGAGTTATGAACAAACAAGTACATTGTACAATGAAGTTCTAATAATCAATTGAGGACATTAACATTGACATATGGGCTCACACATGATAATCCAATACAGAATAACCATGGTCTTCCACCCACCGCTGTGTCTATCTAGACCTAACTCTTATTTAACAAAGTCCAAAATAAGACCCAAGGATTCCTTTTCAGTATCACATTAAGCAGAAATGTATATGTTTATTGAATACAAATTTATAACAATAATAATATGGACTTTTATCAATATTGTCATATACATTAACATACAACATATCAAGACACTCCTCGATCAGCTCCGTTAGTCATTATATCCTGATAATGAATGCAACCACAACGACTGCAGAGGGAACATACGTCAGTGGATTCAATCCTCAATCAAACAGATTAATTAACGAACATAACACCAATTGTCAGATATACCCAGTATATTTATCATTCCTTAGTCTAAGGCGTCTGCCAAATGCATGGCCTTGTAATGCCAGCACCAAAATGCAATATATAGCCGACAGAAAGAATGATTGAATAACTAGCATATGGGTCAGATCTCTAGAAATTGTACAATTGGCAGCTCCACACATTTAGTAAAATCTGCTAAATTAGGCTATAAAATGATGAATACCGGTTATATCTGAGTGTATTTGGTTTTACGTTTAATATAGATGTTCTGTTATGTTAACTGTATTTTGAACCTTATATTTCTGTATAAATGAGGGTTATTTGAGAGGATTGGTGAAGGTGAATTGTACATTTTCTGACGATCTGACCCATATTTATCCTTTTTTAGTCTAATTCATCTTAATTAGAGCTATACTGGATATATGGCCTTGTATAGCCAGAACCAAAAAGCACTAGCCGACAGAATGAATGATTGAACAGAAGCATGCTTTATCTTGCTATGACTTGATGAGTTACGTGACTATGTAACACTTGAATAAGTTCATCCAGTACGGAAGCCCTGAATGTTCACTTAAATAAATAAAAAACAAAAGTATATGAAAAAATACATTTTTGATGAGAAAAAAAATCAGGGAAAAATGTTTAAAAAAAATCTTAAAAACGGGATGAGATTTCACGAGATTTCATGGGATCTCACGAGATATGATTAATAAAGGGGAAAACAAAGAAAAGAAATCTTAAAAACGAGATGAGATTTCACGAGATCTCGCAACCGCAATAACCGATTCCATTGGACCGCTCTCGTTTCGCTTTAACTTTGCTTGTTAGACACTCGGGTAATAAAAAGAGCAGACCATGATTGGACCAAAACAGCGATCCAGTGGAATCACACCTTTAGGGAACCATGTCATTCCTGGATGTATATATTCAATTGATTTACTGTTTCTTCATGTTGTAATGATAAAATGTTAGTTTAAATTGTATATAAAATCAGGCTATACTGAAAACATCGTTTCACTACGAAATGTATAATGTCTTCCTGAATAAGATATTTTTCTTATCAAATCAATAATTATGTACAATTTCTGCTGACCTGACCCGGTGTATATTGGCCCAAACACTAGTGACCCCTATATGGTGACCGCTGGGTCGGCCCTGTGTACATGGGCGGTACAATTACCCCACCACCACCGCCGGCCCCTATGTTACACTAGTATTGGGCTGTACTTATATAATGGATCAGACACTCACATAATGTCCCATCTGCAGATCGATGTATTTATTAGCTTGACGTAAATTTATTTGTTAACTTGAAAAATGATAAATACTTCTGGGTTAATCTGGGTATATTAATTTGGTATTGTGTTGATTCAAAATATCTGTTTGGTTATGTTGGACTGTATTATGAACTTTATTTTTGTTCTAATAAATCTGTATATATTGGGTTCATCTCCACCTTTCAAATCCATATGTGATCCGTTTTAGATAAATGTGTCATAAGTCGCAACATATGGATTTTGAGATATCATCATATTTTAAAAGAGGAGATCAAGCTGATTCAAATAATAGTAAACACTAATATCCTAATAAGTATTTCTTTATTTTAAGTTTGATATTTTTATTTTTGGAGCAAGATGCTTTCCCTCCGTATGAAGGGACTCTGTGAGCTCTGAGCCTAGCCTAATGTGCACATGTGGCTGGTTCCCTCAGTATGAAGGGACTGTGTGAGGTCTGGGCCTAGAGTGAGGTACACATGTGGCTGTCCCGTGGAGTGGTGTGTATGACAGCTGTATGCACTATAGCGGTAATCAGTACAATCGATGTACAGCTGTAATACCCACAACCTGTGGCTCCAACTCAGCCACGAGGCTCAACATATGTCATGTGCTGCAGGAAAATGAGCCACAACTCACAAAATTGTTATTTTTCAAAGTGATTTATTCACAGGATTTATTTGTGGGAATGTTTTAATTTTTGGGGTGCTTAAAGCCTCTTGTAGCCTGAATACATGTACCGAATTTCAGGACAGTGTAATAAATATATCTATGTATTTCTAGGGTTGTCGTAATGAATATATTTAGCTACTTTATATACTAGTAATTGCTCACTCCAAAATACTGCAAACTTTGTTTTCAATAATAAAAATATCAAACTTAAGATATAGAAATGCATATTAAATGTCCTACTGTTTACTATCATTAGAATCGGCTTAATCTCATCTTTTCAAATATAACAATATCTCAAAACTTATGACTCATTTTCCTAAAACGGATCACATATGTGATGCAGTGTTGCAGGAAAATGAGCCACACCTCGCAAAAATGAGATTTTTCAAAGCGTTTTATTGACAAAATCCCTTTATTGAAATGTTCTGATTTTTTCAGGGTTTAGGTTAGTTAGTCATATACATCTATTTATCAGATTTCAAGACATTGCATTAAATATATCCTTGCGTTTCAAAGGTCTTTGTATGGAGTATATTTAGTTACGTTCCTGGTTATTACCCATCAAGAAATATTGCTAAACGTTTTTTTCAAAATGAAAATATCAAACCTAAAATATAGAAATAGTTATTACATTTCTTGCTGTTTACTGTCATTGGAATCTCATTGATCCTAAAACACATTACATATATGTGATGTGTTTCAGGAAAATTAGTCACAAGTCGCAAAAATGCGATTTTTCAAAGCGTTTTATTTACAAGATCCCTTTTTTGAGATGTTCTGATTTTGGCAGGGTTTAGCACTTTTAGTCAGATGAATTCATGTATCAAATTTCAGGACATTGTATTAAATATATCCGTGCATTTCAAAGGAATTCGTATGGAGTATATTTAGTTACTTTGCTGGTTTATTGCCCATAAATAAATATTGCAAACGTTGTTTTCCAAAAGTAAAAATATCAAACCTAAAATTAATATGGAAATACTTAGATTTCTTAATGTTTGCTATGATTGGAATCTCATTGATCTCATCTTTTCAAATAAAAATGATATCTCAAAATTCAAAAATAGTCCGTATTATCATTCATTTCATTTACCATTATTACTACTCTTTCATCTATCTCAAACTTCATTATTTCGTGTGGTGTGACAAAGATGCTGTTGTTATACCTCATGGTAACATAACCCGAAATTTGTATTCCTATACTACTTGTTACCTGTATGCTAGCACTAGCCCAACTGACCATTACCATCACCGTCACCATCACTTAATTCTGCAAAATTAGGCTGCAATTTGGTCAATACTAGCTAAATTCAAGTATATTCAGCATTGCATTGATTCTAGCAATCTGTTTGGTTAGGTTGAACTGTATTTTGAACTTTATTTAAGTCTAAATTGTGGCATATTTTAGAACATTGGCAAAGCTGAATTGTACATTTTCTGAAAATCTGGCCCATATAAGGAAGGGTTGTGACCCCCTTCAAGACACTTAAGATCTACAATAAAGCTACGCTACTATACTCTACGCTACAGCTCCTTTTCCTTTGTGTTACACAACGTATAACATATTGGTGGAGAACCATCGATTCTGGTGCCTATGAATGCACAATTTGAGGCAATCTAAACAGGACTCTACGCTACAGCTCCTTTTCCTTTGTGTTACACAACGTATAACACTGTAACTTAGATTTGTACATTAGAAAACAATTTCTCACTTAACAAACGAATTATGTACAAGCCAGGAGTATTACGAAGTCCTACTGTAAGAATGTACTAAATAGAATACAAGCCTCCTAAGAAAATCAATGTAAATTGAGACGAGTTCTATAATAAAAGACAATTGAACAACAAAATTCTACCATATAACATATTCGGTTCTCTCCCACTCATCCCATGTTGTGTGCCTGAGTGGACTTACCTAGAACTCATCAAAGCGCTATCAGCGGAGATTGAGAAAGTAAACATTGGACAGTTCCACGGTATGTACTTATAATGACAGGTTTATCTGTGAGGACCAATCCTCACTCCCTCGTCACCTTAGACTTAGGGAGTGTATGTTTGAGTCATCTTTCTACATTGTAAACAATCTATTGGTCTAATCTATGACATGAGATTAATAATTTAATATAGACTTATATTAAAAGATTTGTAATGCCCAGATCTCACCAATAAATACAACACTGGTTCGATAAGGTGATATCTAGGTAAGAATATTTAGTATATAATTTCTCACATGAGATTCCGTCCTTTTCTCCTTAGACTTTTAGTCTATAGAACTATTATTAGTTGTACAGAGGCAATGCATGAAAACACCCGGGTAGGGTATTGCGTCTTTTCTATATGTGATCCGTTTCAGGAAAATGAGTCATAAGTCGCAAAATATGGATTTTGAGATAACACCATATCTGAAAAGAGGAGATCAAGCTGATTTCAATGATATTAAACACTTATAACCTAATAAGTATTTATTTATTATAAGTTTGATGTTTTTATTTTTGAAAAAAAAAAGTTTGCAATGTTCTGGATGGGTCATTACCGGTAAAGTAACTAAATATACTCCAATGAAGGTCTTCAAAACAGAAGGATATATTAAAAACAATGTCCTGAAATTTGTTACATAGATATATATGACTATAAGTGCTAGACCCTCTAAAAATCAGAACATTTCAATAAACACATCTTGTGAATAAAACACTTTGAAGAATATTTGCGACTTGTGACTCATTTTCCTGGAACACATCCCATATTTGCTTGATTATTTAAAAGTGTTGGCCTTAAATGAAATAAAAGATAATAAAAAAAATAAAAGAATACCAATAGTAGAATATAATGTATGTGTTAACTACAGGTCAAACATTGCTTAGGTATTATTGTGTATGTCAGAAATAATGTTAAAAAGAGAGAAAAAAAGAGATGTTAAATATTATGTTCAAATGACTAATACATTTTGGCACATGTCCATAGCAGCTGTGCTAAACAGCCTGGTAAAATATGATGCATTCATATAAAGTCGGTTACATAACACGTCACCTAATGAGCTTGTTTTAATATATAGTGGATATATATACAGTAAATACAGGAACCTTAAACAAAGGTCAGCTTTGAGGAAATAAATAGTTGTAAATAGTACTGCTGTCCACTGAGTTAGCATTAAGGATATATTTGTATAATATATCATAAGTACTTGGTGTGATTCATGTGTTTGCTGTAAGAACCTTCCGGGCTACCATAACACATTTACTTATTAGTAAGTGTGATCACTGCCTTCTCTAAGTCTTAGGGCTAGTATATATACCGCCTTAGGCAGAGATTAAAAGCGTTAATAGCCTCCGTTTGGGGCCTGATGGTGCCTTACCTCTGGATTATACAGCAAATAGTGCACCAGCAGCCCCTCAATGTCTGTCATTTATTATCGTACTGTCTGTGGGTTGCGAGATATATATAATTTTATTGCGTTCGCATAGCTTCACATGTGGAAGAAATTGATCACTAAGTTGCAGAGATTGACATGTGACAATGTATTCTATTTTAGGTTCTTGCTATTCTTGGGTTGCTATAAATACACACCGTGTAAAGTAGTATAGTCAGCTAACACCCCTGGGTCTGGGGGAAGGCTATAATTATAGGTTATTTTAGTACAAGGGTCAGCACCTCAGAATATATACGAGTCCCAATTTTCTGGGGGGAGGGAGAGAGAGAGGACTGGGAGAAAGGAGAGAGAGAGGAGATAGGGACGGAGAGAGGGAGAGAGAACGGGAGGGAGGAGAGGGAGATAGAGAGGAGAGGGAGAGGGAGAGAGAGAGGAGAGGGAGAGGAGAGAGAGGGGGAGGGAGATAGAGAGGAGGGGGAGAGGGAGAGGAGAGAGAGGAAAGAGAGGAGAGAGAGGGGGAGGGAGGAGAGGGGGAGGGAGAGAGAGAGAGAGGGAGAGAGAGAGGGAGGGAGAGAGAGAGGGAGGGAGAGGGAGAGAGAGAGGAGAGGGAGAGGAGAGACAGAGAGAGAGAGAGGGAGGAGAGGGAGAGAGAGAGGAGAGAGAGGGGGAGAGAGAGGAGATTGAGGAGAAAGAGGGGGAAGATAACTGGGAGAGAGAGGGACAGAGAGAGGGACAAAGAGGGACAGAGAGAGGGGGACAGAGAGAGGGACAGAGAGAGGGGGACAGATGGGGACAGAGGGGGACAGAGGGCAGAGAGACTGAGGAAAAACAGGGAGGAAGAGAGTGGGGAGAGCCGAGGGCATGGCCCAGCTGTATTTCTATACTTATCCTGCCATAAACTATAGACCGACACATTCCTATACATATGGTGAGGCAGACCTAACACCACTGAGTGTATGGCGGATACCACCCAGACACCTGATCTACCTGATCTACCTGGCTGAGATAGACTCACCTGTATTTAAGACATGACCGTAAATAGCAGCTATTGAGGTCACAGTCACGCATCACTGCGGTTATACAGTTACCCCCAGTTATAGGGCAATCGCTTAATACGTACAGCTTTTTATTTTTCTATTTATTTAAGGCCAATATGATATCCATGAAATGCGTAACAAAGACGCCCTGCCCACCATGGACGTTTCCACGCGTTGCCTATAATTGTGATGTGTTTCATGGAAATAAGTCACAAGTCGCAAAAATGGTATTTTTCCAAGTGTTTATTTTACAAGGTCACTTTATTGGAATGTTTTTATTTTTTGAGAGTTTGTCACTGATAGTTACATCGATCGTTGTATCAAATTTCATGACGATGTATGTGATATATCCTTTCGTTTTAAAGGAGTATATCTAGTTACTTTACTGTTTGTTGCCCCCGAAATATCGGAAACTTTTTTTTCAAAAATAAAATATCAAACTTAAAAACTAGGAATAATTTCAGATTATTAGACTATTTACTACCATTGGAAACGGCTTGATCTCATCTTTTCAAATATAATGGTATCTCAACATCTGTTTTTGCGACTTATGACCCATTTTCCTGAAACACAATCAGTAGATTGCCCGTTTGTAGACCATAACATAGAAAATTAGTTTTTGACAGAAATTAGCTTGAACAAACGACAATATTTTAATACAAACCATTTGCCCGACCATCTACTTGTTTAATATCATCAAGGCTGTACGCCTATATGTAATGACCCGGACGATGTTCAACATCACAGTGATAACACCACACAATGGATGCTATAATTTACAATATTTTAAAAATTTAATTAAAGCCCAATACATTTTAAACAGTTTATTGAAAACGCGTTTTTATCACCTCATCATTATGTGCTTAGAATATGTTATATTCTAAACACATACTTAAAGATAAAACTCATGTTTGATTTAACTCCCTATGTGGTATTATATTTAACTTGTGATTACATGTGGCACTGCGCATGTCCGTTGCAGTGCTTTATGGGATATGTTCGGTCAACATCCGGCTATACGTTTTAATATATCACTAATACTAGTATATGAAGCAACACTCGTAGAACGAGTACCATAAGTTTATTACAATCAGGGCTATGCTAAAGCTTGTCACTTGGCCCTGTCCACAATAAATGGGTCAGATTTTCAGAAAATGTACAATTGACAGCTGTACACATTTAGTAAATTCTACTTAATTAGGCTGGAATTTGGTCAATACTAGGTAAATTAGGGTATATTTAGCATTGCATTGATTCTAGCAATCTGTTTGGTTAGGTTGAACTTTTATTTTGAACTTTATTTTCGGCTGAGATTTGGGTTATTTGCGAGGATTGGTGAAGGTGAATTGTACATTTTCTGAAAGTCTGACCCATATAGTACAGTTAAACAATAAATATACTTCAATAGTAATAGCAGTTTTATTGTAGGCACTGTCCTCACTGTATATTCTGCCAAGATATATACAGTGTATACCCGCATAAACACCACCTCTCTATAGAGACCACCCCTCTATTAAGATCAGTTTCTCTGTCACGAATTGCTTTACCCTTATTAGGTGATCCCCTCCAATGAGACCACAAATGGTTCAGTCCCAAGGGTGGTCTCAATAGATAGGTTCCACTGTATATGCTTACGGTATAACGAGTTCCGACAGTATACTGACAGTATAACGAGGTGTGACTGTATATATGTGTGACTGGCTGGTATGTGGTTCTATTGTGATTTACTGAGACCAAATGTAAACAGGGCAACCAATCAGAGATCGCCTTACAAAAGCCCAGGGAAGGTGTTTAACTAAGCCCGTGATCCCAGTATTACAGAGCCGTGAGCAGGGGTTAGATGTCCAGGTCATGTGACCTGCCCATTAATACACGGCCTGCTTAAAATAGTCCGGCTTACAGCTGCATTAGGCAACAAGAAATAGATTGTTTCCGATTTATCTGGCTGAATACTAGGTAGGGAGGTGGGGGTGGTAACTTTCTGTTGTTCAGGAAACCACCTTCCAGCAACTGAAAAAATGTTTATTTTTTATAACAAAAGTTGTTTTAAACAAGGGAAATGTGATTTTTGATAGTTCTTGGTTAAAATAAAAGATTAGACAATCAAGAGCCCTTACTACATAAATGAAATGAGCGACTTCCCATTATGGGACACTTTTTGAATTAAAACAAACCAAAACATCAATACAAAATGAAAGGCTTTCTTCCTTGTTATACTTGCAATACCACAGGTGTGTTTCCAAGTGGGTCAGATTTTCAGAAAATGTACAATTCGTCTTCACCAATCCTCTCAAATAACCCACATTTAAGACAAAAATGAGCTCTAAAATGCAGTTTAACATAACAGAACTGATACTTTAAATCAATGTGATACCAAATATACTCAGATATACCCGGTATTCTTCATTTTTCAGCCTAATTTAGAAGAATATCCTAAATGTGTAGAGCTGCCAATTGTACATTTTCTGAAAATCTGACCCAAGTCTGTGTTCAGCTTATTCAACACCAAGTGCAAATATTATGGTTGTATGAACGATACTAAAAGCACAGTATGTTTCTCCCTGCAGCATCTTTCTCTGGCATAATACATATTCTTTTATTTTTTTTAATATTTGTATTGGCCACATTACATCACAAATCATTAATTCATCCTCACTTCAAAAAAGACGCATGACAGACCTCGCTGCTATACAACATGCATACATACATAGGAAGATCGGATCCGATCCGAATGTAATTAAGCTCGGCCGTTGCCGACTCATTAACCTGAAATAAACTCGTCCAAAAAAAAAAAAAAAATGCATCATAAGCATTTGGTGTTTGTCTTTGTACAACAATACAAGACTATCCCACGTTAAAGCTGCACCCTTCGCTTCCATCAGAAACTAAAAGCTTTCTACTGTATTAGTACCATTCCTTTCCCACACATCTAAAAGTCATATGACCAACGTTTTGAAGGATTGTTTTCTAGTTGTTTTTGCTACAGGTCTTCATGAAGTGGGTCAGATTTTCAGAAAATGTACAATTGGCAGCTGTACACATGTAGTAAATTCTGCTAAATTAGGCTGCAATTTGGTCAATACTAGGTAAATCCGAGTATATTCGGCATTGCATTGATTCAAGCAATCTGTTTGGTTAGGCTGAACTGTATTTTGAACTTTATTTTCATCTGAAATTTGGGTTATTTGAGAGAATTGGTGAGGATGAATTGTACATTTTCAGGAAATCTGACCCAAATGTCCTCATACATTTTGGAGGCCCGCCAAATGTTCCCCTGTGGTTGCTTCACTTATTACTGCTCGTATTACGTAATGCTTCTGTGCTGAAGACTTGAACAACAATATTACGTAATTTTACTCAACAACAGCATAATATAGATTAATCCAGCCCTATAATTCAAGAAACTTGTTAAGTTTGGTAAGATTATTTTTGTTGTAATAGCTGAGAATGCAGCTTTAAAGCAGTAAATAGTGCAAGTTCGGCTTAAAGCTGCATTCTTAATATTGTTATAAATACATAATAGCAAACCCAAGATATGTGATGTGTTACAAGAAAGAGTCACAAGTCGCAAAAAGTGGATTTTGAAATATTAGAAAAGATGAGATCAAGCCTATTCAACTTGATATTAGAATATAGGACATCTAAAAATATTTCTATATTTTATGTTTGATATTTATAGTTTTGAGAAAAAAAACTTTTGCAATATTTCTGGGTGGACATTTGCTAGTAAAGTAGCTAGATATACTCTATAAGATGACCTTGGAAATACATAGATATTAATACTTAATACACTGTGTTGAAAGTTGCTATAATTATATATGTATTTATACGACTAGGGGCATTAGATACCCTGAACATCACTACCTTGACAAATATTATTTTGGCGACTTGTGACTCATTTCCGGAAACACATCCCATATAAAACAGGCTTGATGGGGTGAGTATATAGGTGCTGACCATGCAGTTCTGCTGGGGTCAGTATTCGTGCTGACCCAGCCTTTATTGTCGTTTATAAACATTACAGTCCTTATATAGTGCAACCTCAGCTTACTGTGAACACGATTCAGTTGGGTCAGATCTTCAGAAAATGTACAATTAGCAGCTGTACACATTTAGTACATTCTGCTAGATTAGGCTGCAATTTGGTCAATACTAGGTAAATACGAGTATATTCAGCATTGCATTGATTCTAGCAACCTGTTTGGTTAGGTTGAACTGTATTTTGAACTCCATTTTCGTCTGAAATTTGGGTTATTTCAGAGCATTAGACTACTGGTGAAGGTCAATTGTACGTTTTCTGAAGATCTGACCCATATATTGCATGAGGGGTTGAGTTTAGGGGTGGGACGTCAAGCAGTGTTAAATAGTGATGTGTCATGGAAAAATAAATATTAGGTCGCAAACAAAATGGATCTTGATATAAGAGGAGATTAAGTAGGCTTACTTGACTAGCTGTTGCCCATCCAGAAATATAACATTTTTCTTTAGTTAAAATTTTACACAAAAAAAAAGTTCTTTTCTAATGTTTACCACCATGGGAATCCCTTTGATCTCGTCGTTTTAGATATGATAGCATTTTTTCTGAAGACTCCAAATCACAAAAGTGGTGAGTTATAGGAACTTTGTCCCACAAAGTGAAATTGTATAGTCTATAAAGAATACGGCGAGGAGTTGGTTTGGGGATAGTTTTCCTATTAAAGGTGTGAGATTTTCCTATTAAAGGTGTATCATCGTGAGTGACACAAGTTCACAATGTATACACTTAGTTTCACCTGCTTGTAACAACAACAACAACAGTAGAGCACCACACACCACACAATTGTAACCGTTAGCACACCGTTAAAACAGTAACAAGGATTAATCTAGATTAAGAGTAAACCAATTAAACCATGGCAAGCAATATAATCATGAGAGCGGATTAATTCACATGCAATGGCAGATTAAAAGTTCAACATAATCGCAGAACATTGCTGATATATATACATGGGTCAGATTTTCAGAAAATGTACAATTGGCAGCTGTATACATTTAGTAAATTCTGCTAAATTAGGCTGTAACACGATGAATACCAGATATATCTGAGTATATTTAGTATTGTGTGGTTTTAAAACATCTGCTATGTTAAACTGTATTTTGAAGCTGATTTCTGTCTTAAACTGTGGTTATTGTAGAGAATTGGTGAAGGCGAATTGTACATTTCTGACATCTGACCCATATAATAGATCACAGTCCACCTATGTATGCACCAAATTCTTTTGATAACTGTTTATAATTGTTTATAATCATAATAGTGTCACAATGGAGGCACAAAGCAGTCCTGTTATTAGGGTAGCGCATAAAGAAAACATATTTATTTATAAACAATTAAATAATAAATTAATGGTTTGGAATTTACACAGATACTATATGTCTATCTAATGATTCATGAGTTACACCATAAAAAGTCTATAAATAGAGAGAATGGAACGAGCCGGCAATAATAAAAAAATTATTGGACGAATCAATTCCAATAACATTTCGATTATTGCAGGTGAGTTCCATTCTATATTTATTATATGGGCATAAACTTGATGTGTACTCACAAATGTATCATGTGTAAATCTAAAAAGTAGCCAACTTGGTGACGAGGTAGTTCATATAGTACGCATACTATATGAATATTTTATAGCACCCCACTTATAGCACATCTCATATGGAATGCGCATATGGGTCAGATTTTCAGAAAATGTACAATTCACCTTCGCCAATCCTCTCAAATAACCCAAAATTCAGACGTTAATAAAGCTCAAAATTCAGTTCGACCTAACCGAACAGATTGCTAGAATCAATGCAATGCCAAATAAATTCGAATTTACCAAGTATTGACCAAATTGCAAACTAATTCAGCAGAATTTACTAAATGTGTACAGCTGCCAATTGTACATTCTCTAACAATCTGACCCATATAATAAACCGTGATATAAGAACCTAACCAGACTAGTGAGGAGTATTGTGTGGCTCAGTAAGTGTACATATGACAAACATTATGCTGGTGCATCCTGCCCTATTCTGGTATAGTCCTATATATGTCCTGCTTCTATTGTCGCTTATCATATAATTGGTGCGTCCACATTCTAGTGAGCTGTTAGCTGGGAAGAAGGATCTAACCACAAAATGTATCACATTTAATGTGTAGATATTATATCATCATTCTGGTATTCATGAGATAGGTCAAATATGGGGTGTTTTAGGAAAATGAGTCACAAGTCGCAAAAATGATATTTTTCAAAGCGTATTATTTACAAGATCTCTTTGTTGGAATATTTTCATTTTTGAAGTGTCTAGTCCTTGTGGTTGTATGAATACATCTACCAAATTACAAGCCTGTTTATTAATCATATCAGTGCGTTTCTTAGATCATCCAATTAAGTATATTTAGCTACTTTACTGGTAATTATCCACCCAAAAATATTGCAAACGTTTTTTCTCAAAAATATAATATCTAACTAAACAGAACAAAGTACTTATTAGATGTCCTTAATGTTTACATTCATTGGAATCGGCTTGATCTCCTCTATTCAAATATGGTGATATCTCAAAATCCATATTTTGCGACTTATGACTCATTTTCCTAAAACGGCTCACAAATGACTTTTAATGGGTTGGAAAAGAATGGAAAAAGAAGTAAAACATTTTTAGTTTTTGACTGACGTAAACTAAGAATGCAGCTTCAAGTTAGATTTATATTTGTGAGCCTGCAACATTATATCTAAATTACCTCAGATAAAAGAAATATCCAACAATAAATCATCTAGAATATATATTATTTTACAGCTACATGAAATATTAAAATGTTAAAGACATTGTCAAATATATGACCCATGGTTAGATTCTATAGAGAACATATAGCCTATAACATAATATGGTACCAATTGCCTAGTGCGAGATTATCTCTTGTACTGACACCAGACGGCGTTGGTGGTCGGAAAAGGATGCCTCGGTCGACATAACACTGCCGTAGCGTATGCATGCCGAGTATGTATACCATCGGTAAACATTATACATGAACGTCATCTTATTAAAAGCAGCTTAATCATCGAGAAAAACATTCACATTATGTTATTAGGTAGACAAAATTATTCCCAAGATGAAATTTTCATACTTCAAGCCCGTTGAATAATCGCCTCCATAGAGATTGGCCTGGCCGCTATGCTGTTGTGTCGACGAAAATGGCAAAAGTACAGAAGAAAACCGTTGATACGCCTTATACTAGGTGGCGCGATCGGCATTCAATTACAAGCGAATTTGTGCTTTACTTGGATATTATTCATATTGTCAATTGTTCATTTCGTAATGATAAATACATCATCTAACAATTCATAACAGCAGATGTTCTACTTCTGCTAAAACAGAATTTATTGAATTTAATTGAAATCAGAAATGTATCATTTGTGATGTGTTTCAGGAAAATGAGTCACAAGTCGCAAAATTGATATTTTTCAAAGCGATTCTTTCACAAGTTCTCTTCTATGAAATTTTCTGTTTTTTAGAGGGTTTAGCAGTTATTGTCATATGAATCCATCTAACAAATTTCGGAACATTGTATTAAATATATCCTTGCGTTTTGAAGGCCTTCGTATGGAGTATATTTAGTTACTTTACTGGTAATTACCCATCAAGAAACATTGCAAATATTTTTTTCGAAAATAAAAATATCAAACTTAAAAAAAATGGAAACACTCATTAGTTGCCTAGTGTTTACTATCATTGGAATCAGCTTGATCTCCTCTTTTCAAATATGGTGATACCGGTATCTCAAAATATATTGCGAATTATGCATTATTATGCATATATTGCATATTTTGCGAATCATGACTCATTTTCATAAAACGGATCACATTTTTCATGGTATGTTTAGTATAAAATACTTCAGTAAATTTTGTGTAAAATGTTGTTGAAGGAACCCCAATAGAAAGACAATCTTCCAGGCACAACGAAAAACACTCCTGAAGGGAGCGTGCTACATTACCTAATTAAAAATTTGTTAAACACAATTTCTTTTTGGAATATGTGTAGGATATTCAATTATAAAGGTTGGTGTATAAATATTGACACAAAGAAAACCTCAAAGACTTTCCCTCCTTTTCCAATAGGAAACTGCTTATAGTTCAAATACCTTCATATGTCCGGACTGGAGTTGAGAGAAATTATAATCCCCTATTTCAGGATGAGGAAATCCATAAGCCATAAGCGCAGTAGGCGTCCAATCACTGATATACCATTTTTATCTGATCTGAGAGGTTTGAGCATAAACTAGTTTGCATGATTGGACGCCTACTCCAAGACTGGGGAAGCCATTAGCGCAGTAGGCGTCCAATCACTGAGAGGCTGTGAGGCTACACTGTGTCCAGGCTTGTTGATCATCTGGAGTGTTTGAGTGAGGGTTAAAGAGCAAACACTAATTACCCCGCAATGTGTGGGTGGCACTGTATACTAAAGGGACTGGCGGGTCGGGTGGAACGGGTGGTAAATATGAATTGAATTGAAAAATACTTTATTTGTCTGAGGTTATACAGGTACAAGATAGACAAATAGGTGACCAGGCTTCGGGATAAAATCCAGGTCTTCCAGCCGTCACCTCAATGGTTCTTCTCTTTAGCCTTATTGGACTTAAATCGTTAATAGTTGCAAAAACCAGGGTCAAGTAATAATAAAACCCGCTGGAAAACGGCAATAAATGTTGGAGGGAGGTTTGTAGCCTTGTCTAGTAGTTAAATATACTGTCTATACAGATATGTTGGGATGGCAATGTGCAATATAGGAAGTGGTTGGTTATGTTATAATCTTTGTTCTTTCTTGTGTCTGTCCTTATTGGGGTGATGTTTTCCAAAACACATTGCATCAGTTGGCAAAGCTATTAACAAGCTAAGTTTCGATTTTAAACTCTAAGAAGAAATATCCAGTGACCCTTGATAATAATGAGGTATCTGTATTAGCGAGGTGTCTGTAAACAGATTATACTCCCGGAGTGCTGACTCACTTAAGGGATAAGGGTGAAGTCGCCAGAAAATGTACAATTCAGCTTCACCAATTCCCTCAAATAACTCAAATTTCAGACAAAAATAAAGTTCAAAATACAGTTCAACCTAACCCAACAGATTGCTAGAATCAATGCAATGCCAAATATACTCAAATTTACCTAGTATTGACCAAATTACAGCCTAATTTAGCAGAATTTACTAAATGTGTACAGCTGCCAATTGTACATTTTCTGCAAATCTGAGCCAAATATTCCAGTTTAAGGCCATGTCAGATTTTCAGAAAATATACAATCGGCAGCTCTACACATTTAGGAAATTCTGCTAAATTTGGCTGAAAAATGATGAATACCGGGTATATCTGAGTATATTTGGGGTCGCATTGATTTAAAGTATCAGTTCTGTTAATGCGAACTGCATTTTCAAGCTCCTTTGTGTCTTAAATGTGGGTTATTTGAGAGGATTTGTGAAGGTGAATTGTACATCTTTCTGAAACTCTGAACCATATAAGCTGATGTAATACCATGCGTCTCACGTTGATCCAGAGTTTGTTGACAAATATTGACGTGGAACCATTTGTCCTGCAACAAGACCATCTATTCTGGGTTTATGTACATAAGAGTTTATATGTGAAGCTTCTTCTATAGGAGTCTTGAGCTTGTGGCTGAGGGCAGCAGCAAATATATGGGTCAGATTTTCAGAAAATGTACAATTGGCAGCTGTCCCCATTTAGGAAACTCTGCTAAATTAGGCTGCAATTTGGTCAATACTAGGTAAATTTGAGTATATTCGGCATTGCATTGTCGTCATCTCCCTCTGCAGTCTTTGTAGTTGCATTCTGTGGTTTCTCACCCCAATATGATAACATATGGAGCTGGTCAAAGGAGAGTTTTGATATAGATAATTCTTCAATAAATTAATAAGTTAATTAGTTCTTTATACTAATTCAGGTCAACTAACAAGTTGGTAGAAGGAGCTTGAATATTGCACGAGTTGCTTAGCAACGAGTGCAATATTCTAAGAGACTGAAACCAACAAGTTAGTTATATATGCTTTCAATCTTAAAAATAAATTGAATTTATAGGTATAAACTCATCTTATTTGAATTTCAGCTTTAATCTTAGTAAAACACAGATTGGTTGCCATGACAACCCCAAATAACTCACTAGTGAAATACGCACTATGCGTAAATCACTCTAGATACGTTGTTTTCAGAGCAATGCGTGTATGATAAATGGCAATAACTACCAAGCTGCATATTGGCTACAGTAATCAAGCCGTCTGGTAGAGCCCTGTCTTTAAGACAGTTCAACCTAACCAAACAGATTGCTAGAATCAATGCAATGCCAAATATACTCGAATTTACCTTGAATTGACCAAATTGCAGCATAATTTAGCAGAATTTACTACATGCGTACAGCTGCCAATTGTTCATTTTCTGAAAATCTGACCCATCTCAAAATATCATTTTTTGCTACCAGTATAGCTCATCTTCCTGTAACACATCACTGACTTTTATAGCAAATGTAATTATTACATTATTAAATGTAATTGGCCTTTCAAATGAAATAAAACAAATGCAGCGTAATAACTAGAGCCCTTAATATTGGCTACAGTAAGCACATGGTCTGGTGGAGCCCTGTCTTTAACCATTTAAACAATCGCATTAAAACGTCTCAAACCGGATCAATGGAAAGAATGCCAAAATGTAACTGTCAAACATGTTTTTTGTGAAATAATTGAATAATACATTTCCATGATCAATCCCTCCGTTTACATATATGTGCATATTGGTGTATGTAGTTGTGTTTACTTATTGAGCTGTTTTATGTAGAGACAAGAAGCTGAATAAATGCACACTTGTTTGTCTGAGGTATGCGACTGAGCGTTGCAAGCGACTCTAACTTGAATTCATGCTCCTGTGTTTGAATCTATAATGTCAAAATAGGCTTTCAAATATTTCGTGGAGTTTCAGATTAAATCTATTTAACTCTAACATTTTCTTTTCTGAACCTGATACAAGTAGATCGGATTATATCATACTAGTATGTCGCTTGTATAAGTGTGCATAGATTAACTGTATTATTTTTAATCTTATGTTTTTGTTAAAATTAACAAGAATTAATAACTTGATGGAAGAAAGACAATGCAGAACAGGATGGTTTTTTTTGGATGATTAGGTCATCCTTTGTTTTTATGCGTCGTGTTTGTAATATGATACCAGAGATAACGTTTACAGAATATATTGATTTCATCATTAGAATATGTGTTTATACAGGGTTAGGATGTACTCTGGGTCGTGTGTGTGTGGTGGGGGCCTGAGGTGGGTCGGGGGGGGGGGGGCTGAGAGTGGCTGAGGGGGACTTAGGGGACTGCAGGGGCTGAGGGGACTGCAGCGGGCTGAAGGGGACTGAGGGGCTGAGGGGGACTGAGGGGGACTGAGGGGACTGATGGGGACTGAGGGGACTGATGGGGACTGAGGGAGGCTGATGGGGACTGAGGGGGGCTGAGGAGGCTGAGGGGGACTGATGGGGGCTAAGGGGGGCTGAGGTAATCTGACGGGGCGTGCCATTTCAGGAGGGGGCTGAAGGTGGCTGAGGGAATCTGAGGAGACTGAGGGGGACTGGGGAGACTGAGTGGGGCTGAGGGAGACTGAGTGGGGCTGAGGGAGACTGAGCGGGGCTGAGGGAGACTGAGTGGGACTGGGGAGACTGAGCGGGGCTGAGGGAGACTGAGCGGGGCTGAGGAGACTGAGCGGGGCTGAGGGAGACTGAGCGGGGCTGAGGGAGACTGAGCGGGGCTGAGGAGACTGAGCGGGGCTGAGGAGACTGAGCGGGGCTGAGGAGACTGAGCGGGGCTGAGGGGGGCTGAAGGTTTTTTTATTACGAGAATGAATACAACTGGAGAGATATACATGACACCAACAGGTATGAGCTCATCTCAACACCAAGAGTAGTTCGCTTCGCTACTAAAGTATAAGCAAAGTGTATTATTCAGTTGTGGAGAAATTTAACTTTTAACCTATAACCACTTCCTCTACCAACATTTATAGATGTACATGTTTTAGCTAGATTTATGTTATATGGGAGAGGGGTTGGTCATCACATTGCTGTATGGATCAGATTTTCAGAAAATGTACAATTGGCAGCTGTACACATTTAGAAAATTCTGCTAAATCAGGCTGAAAAATGATGAATACCGGGTATATCTGAGTATATTTGGTACCGTGTTGTTTAGAAGTATCAGTTCTGTTATGTTAAACTGCATTTTGAAGCTCATTTTTGTCTGAAATGTGGGTTATTTGAGAGGATTGGTGTACATTTTCTGAAAATCTGACTCGTATAATAATTCATCACTTGCAATACATTTCTCAGAGAACGGAGACAATTTCATGGCAATTTATTGATTAAGTCTAGTCTCTGTAGAATCAATGAAGTCAAGTATTGGACTTATCTAAGATAATAAAGATCAATATAGTTGACAATCCTTCTGTTTGATTTAGCGATAAGACAACATACAAGTTTAGAGTGTGAGAGATGTGAACTATACTATTTCATATAGCGATATATTCAATACAATACCTTTGATCTCTTATGATACCTGTCAGGTCATCCATTTGATTACACGATCTTGTTTGTTGCATGTTTTTCTTTGCATATCTATTTCTTACCTGTTAACCTTCTTTGTAAATATTAAAGGGTCACAAAACCCCAAAATATTAAGAGAAAATCAACTTCTTTGCTATTATTGAAATGTATCCGCCCAAGTTTTACTTAATGAAACCTAATATTTAGTGAGTTTACCCATTTAAAGGAGGGATAATGATAATAATTGATGCTTTTGCTCACCATGACTGACAATGATTGTTTCATTATTTTGTATTTTCCAGGCCATTCGTACGAAACCAAAAAAGTAAAAGGTGCTAAAAATGCTGTCTACTTTGGCGAGGTGAGTAAAACAACATTTTCCTTTTTTAGGAACGTATTTTTTAACATCGAAAATGAAGGTAGAAACTAAACGAAGATCGTATAGTTCCCAGGGGAGATGAATAATTAATCGAGAAACTACAACATGCCTCCCCTATATGTGGTGTGTTTCAGGAAAATGAGTCACAAGTCGCAAAATTCATATTTTTATAAGTCATTTATTCACAAGATCTCCTTTTTGCAATGTTTTCGTTTTTGGAGTATCTAGTAACATAGGTCTTATGAATACATGAACCAAATTTCAGGATAGTGTATTAAATATATCGATGCATTCCTAAGATCATCCTATGGAGCACATTTACATACTTTACTAGTAATTGTTCACCCCAAAATATTAAAAACTTTTTTTCAGAAATAAAAAAATCAAACTTTAAATCTAGAAATACTTGTTTAATGTGCTTAATGTTTACCACTATTGGAATCGGCTTGATCTCCTCTTTCAAAATATAATGGTATCTCAAAATCTATTTTTTACGACTTATGACTTATTTTCCTGCAACGCATCACATATTAGCATCTTCCTTGAAGTGCCCCTATCACCAATATCAGGGCTATTGCGATTTTGTTTAAAAAAACCCATGTAGTTGTGAAAATGTTTGATGTGTATGTAATTGCGGTCTAAGGTATAACAGGACATACAACTGACAATTACCTCCTACATTGATATAACCTGTAAATCATTTCAATGAGAAATGTCAAATTGTCAAGACTGCTCTGACCAATGAGTAGGTCATTATGAACAGTTACTGTATATATCATAATACAGTTTTCTAAAAAAAAAAAAAAAAAAAAAAAACCTTATAAAACAAATCATTACGATATAAACATCCTCTTCATGTATGAAACTCCTCTGAATCCCACGTAATTAACCGTGAGTTAACATGTTAAAACCTCCTGGTTGAGATCTACTTCCATCATGTGTGCTGATGGCCTCTTTATGTGCTTGACCACACCTGGGACACCAATAAATCCATGGTCAGTCATTGTCCATCTATTGTCCAGCTACTGTCCAGTGGTGTTGGTCAGCCACTCGGTGTATAAGGGTATTGGATTGTCATTAGTGAGGCATTGTTAGAGGGAGGGCCATGTGTACATCTGACCAACAAGTGGCTTATAGGTAGTGGAGGTCCATCTGGTGATGTAATATATCATGTCATGTGGTCTTATAATATGTGATGTATTACAGGAAAATGAGTCAAGTCGCAAAAATGATATTTTTAAAAATGAGTTATTCACAGGAGTTATTCATTTTTGGCCTGTTTAACACTGCTTGTAGCATGAATACATTTACCAAATTTCAAGAAAGTATAATGAATATATCCATGTATTTCTAAGTTCATCTTAGAGACCATATTAAGCTACTAGGAAATGTCCAGCCAGAAATTTTACAAACTTGTTCTTCAAACATAAATATATCAAACATAAAATACAAAGGTACTGTTAGATGTACTTCATGTTTACTATCATTGGAATCAGCTTGATTTCACCGTTTCAAACATGATGATATCTCAAAATCCATTTTTTGCGACTTATGGCTCATTTTCCTGTAACACATTTTCATATATCATGTGTTATAGGAAAATGTGTCAAGTCGCAAAAATGATATTTTTCAAGGTGATTTACGCATGAAATTTTTTTGTTGGAATATTCGTATTCTTAGAGGGTTAAGTGCTGTTAGTAATGATTACATGTGTTAAATTTCAAGACTGTGGATAAGATATATCCCTGCGTTTTGAAGGTCACCCTATGGAGTACATTTAGTCACTTTACTGGTAATTGCCCGCCTAGAAATATTGCAAACATCTTTTCAAACATAAATATATCAAACATAAAATATAGAAACACTTCTTAGGTGTCCGCAATGTTTACCATCATTGGAATCAACTTCATCTAATTGTTTCAAATATAATAATATCTCAAAATATTCTGTGACTTGTGACTCATTTTTTTTAGAACAGAATTTTATTCAGGCTTTAATTACATTATTGACACTCTCACCCCAGGGGTGATTTTCCTAGCGCCCTGCTACTTATTCAGGCACATCGAGGTTATTAATTCCCATTACCATATTCTATTCAGTACTTTTAGCATTTAACAGTACATCCTGCCATGTATTCATAGTTATACCTTTTATACAGCCAATATATCATTAATAAATAAGAAACATATATGATTATATGAAAGAATATGAGGAGACGTAACATCTGTAACACATCACATAATGTGATATTTGGTACATAATGTTCATGCCATTAACAACACAAATAAAGTGAAAGATGAAACGATTTTGAGCAAGGGTTCTATATAGTTGGAAAGCAGTGGAAAAATATAATTTTGTTTTACGACTTGTAACTCATTTCCCAGTGATGCATCACATACACCATGTCATGTGATATGGTCTTATATGTTTGGGATATGTCATAATACGATACGGTCTGTTTCCTCATGAAGCAATACAATTAAATAACGTTTACCCAGTCATTACATGTGATATGGTTGCATGCGTTTTTATCTTGAATTATAATTACATGTGACTCTACATTATTAAATCTACTTGAATACTTATACATATATATATTATCATATGTTCTCCTGAATTATGTCATTAAGTCATCTACGCTAGGGGTTTACTATATTTTATTTTCAGACAAAAATATATTAAATGACTTATAGGGCTGAATTATGTTTCCTAGCATGTGGCTTCACTTAACATAACATAAGTCATAATATGAGTAAATTCATTAAGATGTTTTTTCCCGTAATAGCTAAGAATGTATGGGTCAGATATTCAGACAATTCGTCTGAATTGTACAATTCGCCTTCACCAATCCTCTCAAATATCCCACATTTAAGACAAAAATGAGCTTCAAAATGCAGTTTAACATAACAGATGATGTGCTGGAACACGTATCAAAATGCAGTTTAACATAACAGAACTGATACTTTAAATCAATGCGATACCAAATATACCCAGATATACCTAGACCTTATCATTTTCGGACTAGTTTAGCAGAATTTCCTAAATGTGCGGAGCTGCCATTTGTACATTTTCTGAAAATCTGACCCATATAGCTTTAAGGCTAAATCAGGATACATCATTAGACTTAAAAGCTAAACTACAACTTTTCACTACATCATATTGTTCTCAGAAAAATCCTGATTCCTTGATTAGGCCTAAAAGAGAAATTATTAAGTAGAGGCACAAATCAAGATGAACATAAGTACCTTATATTGTTACTGACGAAGCATGAAGGGACGTAAGGGACGTACACGATGTCACTAATTTATTAGTATCACTACAAACTTAAATTCTTTTTACTATTTTACAAACGGCCGCCTGTAGCTCACGGGTGACTAAACAGGTTATCTAATCAGGAGAATAATAACAGTAAATATCATCGACCAGAGACAAATTCAAGAAGAGAAACAATAATATTGGTCCGATTGCAACAGTTAGTAGTTAACAGGCAAAGAGTGCAAAAGAGCATGAGGGGAAGTTTCCTGAAAATGTACAATAAGTCTTCACCAATCCTCTCAAAATAATCCTAATTTAAGACGAAATTCAGGTTCAAAGTGCAGTTCAACATAACCAGACAGATTTAATGAATGAATACAATACAGAATACACTCAAATATACTCAGTATTGATCATTTCTCGATCTAATTTAGCAGAATGTGAGAGATGTGAAGACCTGTAGATTGTGCATTTTCTGACAATCTGACCGAGTGGTACAGCAACAATAACACTACCAGGAGCGACTCATATGTTGATAGCAGTAATAAAGAGTAGATCCATCCCACAATAGGCGCACTGTAATTACCCTCACAGCTGCTCACTGTGTGCCATATATGCCGTAGTTATATGTGGAGTGCTAGTTCTCTCTATATGGGTAAGATTTTCAGAAAATGTATATTTTAACTTCGCCAATCTTCTCAAATATCCCAAATTTCAGACGAAAATAAAGTTCAAAATACAGTTTAACCTATCCAAACTGAAGACTGTGTGATGAGTTACCTAGGAACTTTGTCCCACAAAGTGACATTGTATAGTCTATAAGGAATACAGTGAGGAGTTGGTTTGGGGATAGTTTTCCTATATATATATGGGTGAAATCGCCAGAAAATGTACAATTCAACTTCACCAATTCTCTCAAATAACCCAGATTTCAGATGAAAATAAATTTCAAAATACAGTTCAACCTAACCAAACAGATTGCTAGAATCAATGCAATGCTGAATATACTATATTGCGACTCATATGTTGATAGCAGTAATAAAGAGTAGATTCAGCCCACAATAAGTGCACTGTAATTACCCTCACAGCTGCTCACTGTGTGCCATATATGCCGTAGTTACATGTGGAGTGCTAGTTCTCTCTATATGGGTCAGATTTTCAGAAAATGTATAGGTGCATCATCCATCTATAGCTGGATTAACTATTTTATTATTATTTTTCTTTATTATGGAATTCGTATTCATGTCTCCATATGCAGTTACGTGATGTCTCTCGTATACATTCACCAGTTCACTAATTCACAAATGGTTCACAAACGGTTCTACACAGTATATCTTCCACAACGTCCTAAATTATACAAAATAGGAGATAAAAGATTGATGTTTACATTTCTTAATTGTTGATGATAGGTAATATTCAATTTGTTTGACCTTCATTTAACTGTCTAATATAATTCAATGTGACAAGTTTTATGCAAATTGAAGTGCTATTGGGTGTGGGTCAGATTTTCAGAAAATGTAGTATTAAACTTCATCAATCCTCTCATATAACCTGTATTTCAGTCGAAAATAAAGTTCAAAATAGAGTTCAACCTAACCAAACAGATTGCTAGAATCAATGCAATGCCGAATATACTCGAATTTACCTAGTGTTGACCAAATTGCAGCCTAATTTAGCAGAATTTACTAAATGTGTACAGCTGCTAATTGTCCATTTTCTGAAAATCTGACCCATTTATAACTCGTATTTCAGCATAGTCAGGCTGTAATCCAGCGATAGGTGCAGCATCCAACTAGCTGACTGGGATTAACTATTTTATGCAAATTAAAGGATGGAATTCTGCGTGAGATGGTATGAGGCGTAGTATTGGAATCCAATATTGTTATTGCTGTACTCATGGGCTGATGGTGTTATTGGGTGAATGTCACTGTATGATGGTACATGGGTCAGATTTTCAGAAAATCTACAATCGACAGATCTACACATTTAGGAAATTCTGCTAATTTAGGTTGGGAAATGAAGAATACTGGGTATATCTGAGTATATTTTGGTATCGCATTGATTTAAAGTATCAGTATCAGTTCTGTTATGTTAAACTGCATTTTGAAGCTCATTTCTGTCTCAAATGTGTGTTATTTGAGAGGATTGGTGAAGGCGAATTGTACATTTTCTGAAGATCTGACCCACATATAGTATGGGGAGGATGCACATTAGTGGATGCATATCTGACATTATTGCTCATTTCACCCATGCGGGCCTATTCTGGTGTATGTACATACATGTGGGTCTGCCCTCACATATCACATTCATTTGCCTCAAATATTGGCAAAATATTTGGAAAAAAATGTCATTAAAACTGGACGAACGGATGCCCAAGCGCTTATTTCGATAAGCGGATGCTATTTCCGAAACACTACGAACGCATCGCCATAAATGTACAGCGATTATTAGAGAGGGGGCCCCGGGTCTGCAAAAGCTTTCTCGCACTCATTTTCCTACAAACGTATCCATCCAGGCACATCAATAGCCAGCAAAATAACAAAGCTATACTTGAGTTAAGTCAGTTTAACCGAAATGCACACAAGTAAATGACAATCTTCGTTCAAATTACGTTAACACTAGCGTGAATGGGGACTGCATATCGGCCGATCGACCGACCGTGAAAGTTGGGCCACATGACTGAAATGTATGGGAAATGATACGTAAGGCTTCTCATAGTGTATTGAGCACGCTCCTTCCGGTCAGACACTTCCGTCTTTGCAACTAACAACAAACAACTAGCCTAGGATTCTCACGTGCATGTATTGCTGTCATATTCCATGTAGAAACTCCGCGATTATTCCATTAAAAAGGTAACGAAATATCGATTCTTCTGCTAAAGTATCATTGTCTGCAGGGTCTGATAGCGGAGCCAGACGCCTGCAGACTTCGGCAAAACACTGAGTCAACTCGTTCCCAGTGGCCAAGTTTAGCCGGGTCCCCCGGCTCTACAGTCGCCGAAACCATAATTTTAAAAGCTTTGATCAACGATACCAACAACGATATAACAAATACAGCGGCCGGAAAATATTCTACTAAACTAACCAGCCAAGCAGTTACCATACACCTACACAACACAAATTCTCGCGCGGATACTTTCTAGATCTAGTTCGAGCAAGGCTTATTATTTCAATGACGTCACCACAATTCCCTCCAGTAAACAGCTTTATAAAACCACAGTATGGCATCTAGTATATAAATCTCATAACCACGTCGACATGCGTCTGTATTATTATGACTAAATGTATGGCCTTTGATTGTAATAATAAATAAGAGAAATAGGAGAAATGGAGGGGAGTGAGAGCTGTGAAATAAACAGTCCAGTCCCAAACCCTCAAATCAGATAAGAATGGTATGTCAGTGATTGGAAGCCTACTTGTTTGTTTGTTTTAATTTATATTGTAAGCTCTCATACATGTATGATATTTTCAGCCTATGTCTATGTTTACAAAAAGATTACCTCGATATACACGTTAATTACAACATCAATTAGAAGCAGATCATACAAAATTAAGAGTCTATATGTGGGTCAGATCTTCAGAAAATGTACAATTTACCTTCACCAATCAACACACATTTGAGACAGAAATGAGCTTCAAAATCCAGTTTAACATAACAGAACTGATACTTTAAATCAATGGGATACCAAATATACTCACATGTACCAAGAATTCATCATTTCTCAACCTAAATTAGCAGAATTTCCTAAAATGTGTAGATCTGTTGATTGTACATTTTCTGAAAATCTGACCCATATGTCTATAAGGAACATCTACCAATGATCCTTATTTACCTTTAGAATAATCACTGGTACACCCTTATTTTTATGTAAGGACCATTTTAATATACAGCATGTTTTGGGGATTTTACATGTAATAAAATAAGAACATGATGACAAATTGGTGACGGAAATTTTGTATCAGTTATGGGTGAGGCGCCGTGCGCATAATCGGAGAGACCAACATCTCGGATATTTCTGATTGCTCTTGTATCAAAGTTCCTAGTTTGTCCAACCGTTACATGTCTTTGAACGTAAACAACATGAACAGAACAAAAGAGACCAAATACTTTTAGAGTCGGCATAAAAAAGGGCCCCCCTGAATATTCTCCTCTCCCCCCCCAGTGGTTAAAAACGAACAGTCCGTTAGTAATCTGTAGAGGGGGAGTTGGTAAATAGAGGGGCATGGCTGGAGGAGGGACAGTAGACAGTGGTGTGTACATATCACCCACAGGTCACTATTACCCACCATTTATCATAGGTCACTATATGCGATACCATAATGTAGTAGTACCAGGCCACCACTAGTGTACATATGACACCCTATTATATGACAACCAGGACACAATGTGTATACATGGCTGTCCCCAAATACTGCCAATAGGGCAGTTCTCTTTGCTACTGCACATGTGTATGCCAGTGCCTGCTGGGATGGATTCATGTCAAATTGACAACTTCAGCCATACTTGTCATATCATCATCATGTACTGAGATATAGTGTAAATATTGCATAATGTCGTGATGAATAAAACATTTAAACACAAACATTATTCTGTATTTAGCACTTATTGGATGAGTTGACACATGGCGCGTAAATAAAGAACGAGATCACCCAACTTGCGCCAGCGTCACCCAACTTGCGCCAGCTAAACTTACGTCGCCAAACTTGCATCGGCATGACAACGCACTATAGTTGTGTCAGTAATGTATGTAACAAACGGCCATCGGGGCCTCAATATTGAATGCATGTATAATAATTAGCTATATTGATATATATATAATTTGTACACACACTTGGATTGGATTTTTACACACACTTGGATGAAAAAACTATTTTTACCAATATGCTTGCTTGTATAAAGGATTAATGAAATTATGAAAGAAATTTCAAAGTTACAGGAAAAACATGTAAACGTTTTAGGTAGTGTGGAACTTTAAGCTGTGTGAGGTGTAGAAATGATTCATAGTAGTAATAATATATTATAGTAATAATTTATTATAGTGATAATTGCGGTAGTGATAGAGAATGATAAATCACACACTTATTTATGTTTTTCCATTAGAGTTGCCAATTGTGAAATCCATATCAATCATTTCTATTGGTTCACCATAGAAGGCAACCTTTCATAAGGGTCAGATTTTCAGAAAATGTACAATTTAACTTCACCAATCCTCTCAAATAACCCAAAGTCCAGACGAAAATAAGGTTCAAAACTCAGTTCAACCTAACCAAACAGATTGCTAGAATCAATGCAATGTCAAATATACCCGAATTTACCTAGTATTGACCAAATTGCAGCCTAATTTAGCAGAATTTACTAAATGTGTACAGCTGCCAATTGTACATTTTATGAAAATCTGACCCATAAACACCACACGTGAACGCAACCACAATGCGATCATTCAAATCAGAGAAAAATATTGACAAAAAATGACAGCAACAAGCCTTTGTGTGTTGTTTGCTATTGCGTCTGACTCTGGATGATTCCACAAAAACATGTAGAATCAGAATTTTATGAATATCATAAATTTGTATGATGTTTTACCAGGCTGTTTAGTTCAGCTCCTATAGTATAGCTGGTGTTCCACTAACTCCTGGGGTAGTATACTACCATCTATTGTTGTATGATGTTTTACCAGGCTGTTTAGTGCAGCTCCTATAGCTGGTATTCCACTAACTCCTGGGGTAGTATACTACCATCTATTGTTGTATGATGTTTTACCAGGCTGTTTAGTTCAGCTCCTATAGCTGGTCTTCCACTAACTCCTGGGGTAGTATACTACCATCTATTGTTGTATAATGTTTTACCAGGCTGTTTAGTTCAGCTCCTATAGCTGGTCTTCCACTAACTCCTGGGGTAGTATACTACCATCTATTGTTGTATGATGTTTTACCAGGCTGTTTAGTGCAGCTCCTATAGCTGGTATTCCACTAACTCCTGTGGTAGTATACTACCATCTATTGTTGTATAATGTTTTACCAGGCTGTTTAGTTCAGCTCCTATAGCTGGTCTTCCACTAACTCCTGGGGTAGTATACTACCATCTATTGTTGTATAATGTTTTACCAGGCTGTTTAGTGCAGCTCCTATAGCTGGTCTTCCACTAACTCCTGGGGTAGTATACTACCATCTATTGTTGCATACAACAATCATAACAACACTCTCGGTAATGCGAACAACCCATAATTAAGACCAGTTTGGCTCAGTCCAAATAGTAGATAACATAAGAAACGATGGAATCTAGGTAACAGGACATAGAAGTAAAAGTAACAACCGATAAAGCGACCATCCCGCTAAGCTACCAAAACACACTCAGTCCCAAAGGTGCTCACCTAAGAAAACTGTACTTTATTTTTGTTTCATTTTTCTTGATTCAGGATGTTTATACAGCAAGTTAAAATAACAACAACCAAGTATGAAATACATGAATCCGTAGAGTGAACATACACATATATATATGACGCAGTTTCACAGACTTTCACAGACAAGGCTTTAAACTCCAGTCTTCCATCATAGAATAACTTCTGCCTCTGTATGAATGCTTTTGTTTGCAACACTATCCAATTAACAATTTTTGTATTCGCATTACAGTGATTAAAACCAAAAATTAAATCTTTAACACTCATATCAATTTCATTGTTCTTCATTTTTACCAGCTGTTCATTGCGGTTATCTTCATTAATATAACCTACCTCGACAGTTATATTTAAAACTTCCAACCACAGTTTGTTGGTATTTCTGCACTTTACCAGAAAATGACATATATTATCTCTTTGACCACCGAAATTGCAATCATATTTGGTTCTTATTCCCATATTTTTTAAATGCTCATTACATGTGATGGTACGGTGAAGCACTCTATATTGTAAGGTTTGCAGTCTTGTCTCTTTAGTAATTTTGTAGGGTAAACTAAAAATCTCTTTCCAGGATACTTGTTCAAATTCCTGATCCGTTAGACCTAAAAGAGTTTCACAGACTTAATTCAAATAGGAATAGGGGATTTGCATGTGCCACTGCGCATGCCTGTTTACAGTGCATCCTGGGATGGATTTTATTGAAATCTGACAGACAAATATTTAGCAATATTTTTATCAAAAATTGCAAGAATGTTTTTTTCACTAATATCATTTTATAAATGATCTATAAATACAAAATGCATGATGGGAAAGATGTAAACTTGTGCCATGTAAACATGTATAACACATGAAGATATTAGATATCTGATAAATAGTTCATGTTGAACATGACATGTTTTTTTATAGATTTTAGGCTGTACCATTAGTCCATTATTCCATGTTGAACATGATATGTTTTTTATAGATTTTAGGCTGTACCATTAGTCCATTATTCCATGCTGAACATCGCGCACTTTGTGACAAGTCTTTGAAATTTGGTACAGAGTTAGGTATGGGTCTAAGGTTCTCAAAAATCACCGCATACAAACTGAGGTAGCCCCCTGGCGGCCATTATGCTCAAAACCAATATGGCTGCCACCAGGAAACAAGAATTTCATATCTCAGCTCCTGATAGCACTAGATTCATGTATAATACCTCTTTGTCTATGTTTTCAGGTGTGAGAAATCCATTTCTCACCTTATATTTTGGTTTCAAGGTCTTTTTCAGGTCAAAATCCAATATGGCTGCCACCAGGATAAAGAATTACATATCTCAGCCCCTGTTAGAACTATATCCATGTATAATACATATTCTCCTATGTTTTTAGGTGTGAGGAATTCATTTCAGAAGTAACTTTTCTCTTTCAAGTTCATATAAGTCATTTAAGGTCATTTTTAAGGTCAAAATCCAATATGGCCGCCATTGGGATAAAAGAATATCATGTAGCTCAGCTCCCTTTAGCACTATATTCAAGTGTAATACCAATTAGTCCATGTTTTCAGGGGTGAGGAATCCATTTCTGACTTTTTATTCTGGTTTCAAGGTCTTTTTCAGGGTCAAAATCCAATATGGCTGCCACCAGGATAAAGAATTACATATCTCAGCCCCTGTTAGAACTATATCCATGTATAATATATTCTCCTATGTTTTTAGGTGTGAGGAAATATCCATGTATAATACATATTCTCCTATGTTTTTAGGTTTGAGGAATTCATTTCAGAAGTAACCTTTCTCTTTCAAGTTTATATAAGTCATTTAAGGTCATTTTCAAGGTCAAAATTCAATATGGCCGCCATTGGGATAAAAGAATATCATGTAGCTCAGCTGCCTTTAGCACTATATTCAAGTGTAATACTAGTTAGTCCATGTTTTCAGGGGTGAGGAATCCATTTCTGACCTTTTATTTCAGTTTCAAGGTCATTTTCAAGGTCAAAATCCAATATGGACACTACAAAGTCAAAGAATATCATCTCAGCTCCTGCTAGTACTATATCTATGTATAATACCTTTTTGTCTATTTAAAGGTGTGAGGAATCCATTTCAGAAGTTACCTCTCTGCTTCAATGTCATTCAAGGTCACTTTCAAGGTCAAAATCCAATATGGCTGCCACCTGATCACAAAAATGTCATCTATCTCAGCTCCTGTTAGTATTTCACCCAAGTGTAATAACAGTTTGTCTAGGTTTTAAGGCAAAAGGAATCGATTTCTGAAGTAATTTCCCTATGTCAAGGTCAAAATTCAAAAAGAATGTCATAACTTGGCTCCCATCAGCAATAAATCCACTTTATCTGTTTCAGGAATTTGGGTTAATTCTGGGTTTATTTTCCCGTTTTAAGAGCATTATCTATGTCAATGGCCTATCTCTTTAAAAGTCCTCCCGGTCCCATTAAAACAACCATCATCTTCATTTCAATTCTCCTTAATAACTTTCTATCACTTATTAAATGTGAAATCTTGAGTAGCTGAGTGAAAAGTTACAATATAACATTGCATCACTCTGAATGATGTATCTGTTTATTATTAAAATTAACAACAGTCATTGAGACATGGGAAAGATTTAGGTGGAATTTGCCTGATCTATCCAATATGGTGCCCACTCTTTGGTTCTGGCATTCCATTCCAAGTCCAATTACCTGAGGTCTGCAGTGAGCAAGGCATGCTTATCATGCTGAAATAAACCATTGTAAAAGCATGTTGAAAATGAGCTTCCATGCTTCATTCACTAAGTCTGCATCACTGTTCTGACTGTATATTATTTGCAGAGTCCAATACTTGAGATGAGCTACCACATGTCAACCCATGTTTGGGGCTTGGGGTACACTGAAGGAGATGGTATCCTTAGGAAAATGGGCTCTTGCATTTTATACAGTCCTTTCACCAATCCCAAACATTGCTATTACAACATTATACTGTGCAAATGCAGGGAAAAATGGGAGAACATGGCAATATTGAGGTCCAAATATTCTGAATATATATATGGGGGATTGGTGTATCTCAATATGTTTTTTCCTCTCTGAGCTCTGAGAGGCCAAGCTCAGGGAAGAGATCAATGCCCAGCACCACACCACCTGATAGTCGATGACCTTGCCACTATCCAATGTGAGAAGTTTGACAACTGTACCCTCTTTGACAAGGTTGTACAGAGCTTAAGGTATCAGGGAATTCATTCTGTTCAGCAGTTGAAGACACTGGCTGATCTGAACTTACCTCAGATACAACTTACTTATTTTTTTGAGGAATAAAAAAAACAGTTATCAATGACTCTCAGCAATTCAGTTTTAGAAAACTATGCCCTGCTGCTCCTTTTGTTTATGATGGAGGCATTTTGTCAAATATCCTCCTTTAGAAACTTGATGCTGGACTCCTGACACAGACCAAGGGACATCATTCTGATTGATTGATCAATGAACTTTTATCAATCAGATGATTAAGTCAGCTGGTCGTTTCCCTTTCTATTGGGAGGTTTTCAACCTATGCTGGAGAGCATTTACATAATAATTGAGGGAACAATCCATCATTGAGTCAATGCCTCAGGGGTGGCCCTCATTATTACTTCCTTTCCAATAAAACATGGTTGACTGGGTAGGTCTCTAGTACTGCCATATCTGTCAAGAAGACTGGCATACAGCAGGCATACTTAATTTGTGTGTCAAAAAATAGCCATGACCACACATTAGAGAACTGTCACTTCTACATCTCCATGTGTTGGTTCATGGTGCCTATGACACATGCAACAATACTCATCATTATGTATAATGCCTGCACTTTGAGTATGTAGAGCCAGGGAAGCCTGAGCAGTTATGCATAATGTATGCTTGGCAGTTTCTACCAACAGTCTCTAGAAACAACTGATTTAATATCTAAGGTAGAACCTGTACTGCTTCAAGGTCAGATAATAGAGACAGAAAATCACTATACTAATATCACATATCAAGGAGAGCATTTTATAGGTAATTTGTTGCTCTTGCAGCTATTGGAGGAAGCACTCTGTTGTCCTTGTCAACTGGCTTGTATCTATCAAATCTATGTTTTCTAATTACCCCTATTTGGATACCATTTAGTCAAAAATTGCCAGACTAATAAATGTTATATCTTCTTGATGCTTTAAATTGTGGATAAGAAAATGGAAATAAATAATAGCCCAACTTTAGTCAACCCTAGGTGTTTTTTTCCTGTATTCTGGAACTGTCTTAGAGTTCACTTTTTTCAAGGTATCACATCCCAGAATAATTGTTATTGAGGCTGAGATCCAAATAAGTGGATAAAAAAGTGTGCACAATATCTAGACACTTCACAGAGCCTCTTTGAGACTATACATATACAAACGGGTATCATACATGGACATATCGCCAACAGTAGTTAAGATATGATGTTCTAGTATTGTTGCAGAGTTCATATTGGATTTTAACATTGAAAATCTCCTTAAATCAGGAAAATGACTCAGGAAATGGATTCCCCATACCTAAAAACATAGATGAACTGGTATTACACTTGGATATAGTGTTAACGAGAGCCAAAATATAACATTCTTTTATCCCTGGCAGCCATATTGGATTTTGACCTTGAAAATGACCCTTGTATGACCTTGAAACAGAAAAGTAACTTCTGAAATGGATTCCTTACACCTTAAAACATGGACTAACTGGTATTATACTTGGATATAGTGCTAAAGGGAGCTGAGATATATGACATTCTTGTATCTTAGTGGTGGCCATATTGGATTTTGACCTTGAAAATGACCTTAAATGACTTATATTAGCTTGAAAGAGAAAATTAAACTTTGAAATGTGTTCCTCACACCTTAAAAGATAAGAATTGGTATTATACATGGACATAGTGCTAACGGGAGCAGAGATATCACATTCTTTATCCTGGCGGTGGCCATATTGGATTTTGACCTGGAAAATGACCTTGAAACCAAAATATAAGGTCAGAAATGGATTCTTCATGCCTGAAAACATACATAAAGAGGTATCATACATGATTCTAATGCTATCAGGAGCTCAGATATGTCATTCTTGTTTCCTGGTGGCAGCCATATTGGTTTTGTGAATAATGGCCGCCAGGGGGCCATCCCAATTTGTATGCGGTGATTTTTGAGAACCTTAGACCCATATCTACCACTGTACCAAATTTCAAAGACTTGTCACAAAGTGCGCGATTTTCATGAATTTTGGCAAACTTCCTCCCAGCTAATGGTTTTCCGCCCACTGCTAAAACAGTGTTAAAAGTTTCTGATATACACATCGCTGAGGCTGAATGTAAATACCAGAAATAAATGATTATGTTTACCAAATTGGAAAAACTAATAATCCATCGCCATCATGGTGGCTATTATATTGGTGAATGGCAATTGTACAGTTTTTAATAAGGCAGACTTTGCCTATTGACTGCCCACAGCTGTACCACCTGCCTACACTATGGGTGTTCAATACAGAGACAACTAGGGAGCTGGTTTAGTTCAATACAACAATCCTATACATAACATACATGCTTTACAATCTGGCATGTATGTATATGATAGCTTTACTTTAGGAACTTTCTGGAAATAAAACTATTTTGAAAAGAGTTTAGGGGTAGGAATTTCAGAAAATGCTCATTCCTTCTCTCTCTCATGTCTTCTCTCTCATGTCTTCTCTCTCATGTCTTCTCAAATATTTTCTCTCTCTCCCTCTCTTTCATGTTTTCTCTCTTCCATGTCTTACATAAGGGTGAAATCGCCAGAAAATGTACAATTCGCCTTCACCGATCTTCTCAAATAACTCATATTTAGGACAGAAATCATGTTCAAAATGCAGTTCAACATAACCTAAAAGATTGTTTGAGTCAAGTCAATACTAATTATACTCAGATGTACCTAGTGTTGATGAATTTTCGGTCTAATTTTGCAGAATGTACTAAATGTGTTAATCTGCCAATTGTACATTTTCTGAAAATGTGGCCCATAACATGCATGCTTTACAATCTGGTATATGAGTCAGACTTTCACAAAATGTACAATTTGGAGTTGTACACATTTAGTTAATTGTGCTAAATTAAGCTGCAATTTGGTCAATTTTTACCTAGTAGGTAAATTCGGGTATATTCGGCATTGCATTGATTCTATATCAATCTGTTTGGTTAGGTTGAACTGTATTTTGAACTACATTTTCCTCTGAAATTTGTATTATTTGAGAGTATTGGTGAATTGTACATTTTTTGGCGATTTCACTCATATATAAATGATAGCTTTACTTTAGGAACTTTCTGGAAATAAAACTTTTTTGAAAAGAGTATAGGGATAAGATTTTCAGAAAATGCACAATCTTTAGTTTTACACATCTCTCAAATTCTGCTAAATTAGAGTGACAAATGATAAATACTGAGTATATCTGAGTGTATTCTGTATTGTATTCATTCAATAAATCTGTCTGGTTATGTTGAACCCTATCTTAAACCTAATTGTCGTCTTAAATTTGGAGTTTTTGAGAGGATTGGTGAAGGCGAATTGTACACTTTCTGAAGACTTGACCCATTTTGGATATTTTACCCTGGGCTTAAAGGCACACATGGGTCAGATTTTCAGAAAATGTACAATTCTTCACCAATCCTCTCAAATAACCCTCAATTAAGAGAAAAATGAGCTTCAAAATGCAGTTTAACATAACAGAACTGATACTTTAAATCAGTGCGACACCAAATATACTCAGATATACCCAGTATTCATCATTTTTCAACCTAATTTAGGAGAAGTTCCTAAATGTGTAGAGCTGCCAATTGTACATTTTCTGAAAATCTGACCCACTGTATAGAAGTTGTATTACACCGAAGTAATACAGATTCATAACAAGCCGGGTTACAGCTGCATTATAACTTAACATCGGTCAAAAGCTAGAGATGTACAATTATTTGCTCCGTTCTTTTCCTTCCTATTTGAAAGTCGTTTGACAGCCCCTCAATGTTGGTTGGTAAGCCATAGATACTAATATGACACTGAACAATGTCCCTGCTAGCACAATGTTAGGGATTAAGGACAATTGTAACATACCAAATCTCCCTACATGTTGTATTGGTCCTGGGTAAGACCCTAAATTGCCCTTTTCTCTCTTTTTTTCTGTCTCTCTCTCTCCCTTCTTCTCTATCTCTATTTCCTGGGTAAGATAATAGACTGCGTCCCTCTCAGCTCTCCCGCCCTTGATATAACCTTCAATGTGTTGATAAGGGCGTAAAGCAACCAATCTCACTCAATCACTCCCTCTCAGCTCTCCCGCCCTTGATATAACCTTCAATGTGTTGATAAGGGCGTAAAGCAACCAATCTCACTCACTCACTCACTCTCAGCTCTCCCGCCCTTGATATAACCATATTAAATGTGTTGATAAGGGCGTAAAGCAACCAATCTCACTCACTCACTCACTCTCAGCTCTCCCGCCCTTGATATAACCATATTAAATGTGTTGATAAGGGCGTAAAGCAACCAATCTCACTCACTCACTCACTCTCAGCTCTCCCGCCCTTGATATAACCTTCAATGTGTTGATAAGGGCGTAAAACAACCAATCTCACTCACTCACTCACTCACTCACTCAAACATGTTTTATTTGGAGATCAGACAGATGTCACTCCTATACTGTATTTCATCGAAAAAAGTCCCTGAAGCTTGTTTCCATGTTTTGTTAAAACCCTTGAACATTATTAACAGTTACATATTTATATTTCAGTCCTTCGACTGGCCAGTGGCTCGGAACGTGGAAGAAGATGAGACATTGACAATAGAGATTATAAACTACAACACCTACCTCAGTAATAAGTACGTACCAATCTCTATTAAATAGGGAGATTCAGCACGTATAACCTAAACGTAAACGCATCCGTATCTCTGATATACAAACATACATTAAAAGGAAGAAAGAAGTTCAGCAAAACATGACGGGAAAAAAGTGACGTGAAATATCAAGCAAAATGTTTCATCTCACAATTGATTTTTCATACATAAAAATGCGACGTAATTCACGAATAAGATACGGATACGGTTAAGTAATTAAGATAGGTTTGCTTGCGGAATCTCCCTATTGTCCCTTAAAACATTTGTGATGCGTTTAATAATATGGAAAAATGAGTCACAAGTCGCAAAGATAGATGTGAGACATCGTCATATTTGAAAGATAGTAAACATAAAGACATCCAATAACCACTTTTATATGTGTTTATTATGCATGAGAAACATGTTCTTAAAATAGTTATATGGGTCAGATTTTCAGGAAATGTACAATTTGCAGCTGTACACATTGAATAAATTTTGCTAAATTAGGCTGTAATTTGGTCAAAACTAGGTAATTCGAGTATATTCGGCATTGCATTGATTCTAGCAATCTGTTTGGTTAGGTTGCACTGTTTTTTTAACTCTATTTTCGTCTGTAATTTGGCTTATTTGATAAGCTTGGCGAAGTTGAATTGTACATTTTCTGAAAATCTGACCCATATATACTCCTACTACATGAAAATATTAAAAACACAGTCTTGGGACTTGGTGCATGTATTCGTACTACAAACGTAGCGATCCTGCACACAAATAGAAGAATTCCAAGCAGGAGTTCTGGTGAATAAATCATTTTGAAAAATATCAGTTTTGCGACTTGTGACTCATTTTCCTGAAACCTCAACATATCTATTAGGTGTGTATCTCTTGTTGATCCTGTCCTGTCCATAGACCATTAAACACAAGATGTGTATCTGTAATTACCCGCATGCCATGTACACCTTTAGCCACTCTTCCTCCCCCTGTTCCGTCTCCTTCCCCTCCTACTCCACTCCCCCTGCTGCTCCACCTCCTCCTTCTCCTCCTACACCTTCTCCTCCTACACCTCCTCTGCTGCTCCACCTACTCTTCCTGCTGCTGCTGCTGCTGCTCCTCCTCCTACTCCCCCTGCTGCTCCACCTCCTCCTTCTCCTTCTACACCTCCTCCTCCTACTCCCTCTGCTGCTCCACCTACTCCTACTCCCACTCCCCCTGCTGCTCCACCTCCTCCTTCTCCTCCTCCTCCTCCCCCTGCTCCTGCTGCTCAACCTCCTCCTTCCCCTCCTCCTCCCCCTGCTGCTCAACCTCCTCCACCCCCTCCTCCACCCCTCCACCCCTCCACCCCTCCACCCCCTCCTCCTCTCCCACCTCCCCCTCCTTATCCTTTAGCCACTACAGAACCATAAATGCTTTACTCTATATCCTTCATTATAATCATACTCTCCCATCAATCTATCTATGTTGTCAGGCGCCATCGGTAAGGACAAATTATCCTTTAAACAGCAGCTTAATATATGATAGCAATCCTTGGTATCTTGTTTAACTGCCCAGCATGTGGGTCTGTTATCCAGCATGTGGTCTGTTATAGGGTGTAAGTGTTATGATGGCAGTGAGCGAATTAACATCATTGAGTCGCATACATTTACCAATGTTATGTTGACTGGGAATATAAAAAATTGCCATAGATTTAGCATCGCGGGGGATAAATATTCACGCTATCCATTGCCCCATAAAAGGTTTAAAGATTCTGTGAAGGCCTAATTCAAATGTTTTGTTGTTCAGTGGAACCTCGCATAAAGGCCACCTCTCTATACAGACCACCCCTCTATTAAGACCAGTTTCTCTCAGTCCCTAATTGTTTTCCTCTTATTAGATTAGCCCATCTAATACAACCACCTCGCTATGAGACCACGAATCGTTCAGTCCCAGGGTGGTCTGAATAGAGAGGTTCCACTGTAATTGAAATCTTTTGGTGTAATTGAAATGATTTGGTCCTGTTGATGGATATCTTGTTGTCAAAATTCCTGAAATTGTTTGGAGTTATGAAAAAACAGTGAATAATTATGTGCGCAATGCTAAGTCTATGTCTGCCGTTAAAACTCACTACCATGGACTACTGAACTTACCGATCCAGGTTCTAGGATCTCTGTAGCCTTATAGTGCATGTCATATTTTCAACACTACTCCTGTACATTTATATAATTATTTAATGCACTTATTTATCATTATTATATTATTAATGCACATTTGAAATAACTGCTAATAAATATTGTATTCTTTAAATTAAGATCTAAGTCATGGATTATCATGAAATTATATTTAGGATTTCTTTGGTTATAGGGTTGGGATGGGGGTGGGTATTTCTCATGCTTGTATCTTGTTTTGGGCCAGATTTTCAGAAAATGTACAATTGGCAGGTGTATATATTTAGTAAATCCTGCTAAATTAGGCTGCAATTTGGTCAATACTAGGTAAATTCGAGTATATTTGGCATTGCATTGATTCTAGCAATGTGTTTGGTCAAGTTGAACTGTATTTTGAGCTTTATTTTCGTCTGAAATTTGAGCTATTTGGGAGAATTGGTGAAAATGAATTGTACATTTTCTGGGGACTTCACCCTTTTATAGTATTATACCAACTGCTGTACCTGACAGTTGGTGCAGGTGGGAGTGTGGGCAGGTGCAGCCTAACCACTGGGTCTCAGTAATAGGGGAGTTGCATGTCTCACTGCGCATGTCTGTCACAGTGCATGCTGGGATGGATTCTGTTCAAATCTGACATACTCATATTTGGCAACATTTTTATCTAAAATTGCAAGAATGTTTTCACCAATAGTATTGCTTGTGTAAATGATCTATGAAAACCAAATGCATGATGGGAAAGATGAAGTCTTGTGTCATGGAAACGTACATGGCACATGGATATTGAGATTGGAATACCAATGAATATTCCATGCTGGATATGGCATGTTTTCTATAGATTTTACACAGTACCATTAGTCCCATAATTCCCTGCGAATCAAGATTCAAAATGGCGGCTATGCAAGTCCCCTATTAATCGTTCAATCATATGTTATTGTATGTAAATCACTGGTGATAATGTTTAAACAAATAAATATAAGAAGAAGACCGGGATACAAAACACAGTCTAGGCCCAAACTTGAGAGAGTCCCTTCAAATGAAGGGAAAGCCTCTCACCTCAAACCGCAAAGATTCATTATAATTCCATTAAGCCCACAAAATGTCATTATATTCCCTTAAAACGCCGAGTCCTAGGCCAAGAAACCGATTAGCGAGGTAGGCTGACATACCATTCTTATCTGGTCTGAGGATTTGGAGAAAGAAAGTAGCCGTGTGGTCAGTTCGAAGTAGGAGTGAGGAATGACCAGAATAGTCAGGTGACAGTCACTGGCGGGAAAGTATTCAGGTTCCGCCACATATATTCCTATATATATTCATATAGCACACATGTATGATGATCTTCGAAATACAGAGACATATTTAACACACTGTCTTGAGATTTGGTACATTTATTCATGGTATAAACATCGTTCAGCAACCCAAAAATAAAAATATTCCATCGAATAATTCCTGTGAATAAAACACTTTGAAAAATAACAATTTTGCAACTTCTTACACATTTTGCTGAAACACATCACATATATATATAGTATTGAGGTGAGAGAGGGCTGGCTATAATAGAAATCCACTGTAAATGAACTAGGTCTAACGTTAAAGGTCTAACTGTCCCTAATAGTGAGGTGTCCGGATAAGAGAAGCATATCTGCAATTAGACGCATTACTGTAGATACAAATATGTTACTTGGTAGTTGTTAGTGTTGTTAAAGTACATGTCAACATGTGGGTCAGATTTTCAGATAATGTACAATTGGCGGCTCTACACATTTAGGAAATTCTCCTAAATTAGGCTGAAAAATGATGAATTCTGGGTATATCTGAGTATACATATCTGGTATCGCATTGACTTACAGTATCAGTTTTGTTATGTTAAACTGCATTTTGAAGCTAATTTTTGTCTTAAATGTGGGTTATTTTAGAGGATTGGTGAAGGCGAATTGTACGTTTTCTGAAAATCTGACCCATGTGCATACTTAGTACTAGCGCTCAGTAAACTGGCTCTGTAAGATTCTGCAGAATAACAATACATCTCTAGTAAGAACAACGATTCTGGTGATTTACCACAAGTGATGCAACACGCCCCAGTTCTATCCCATTCATTGACGGTGATAGATTGAGTCTGTAAAGTTGTTCTGTTTTAAATATTTTATTAAGCTATCACATTATGTAGCCTATATTACATTTGTCTCAGTAGTACTTGATAAAGAGAAATATCAAGAGATTCATACAAAAACCGTTCTAGAATTATAATGTTTTAAACTAACAGTTATATATGTTCACTTTCACGAAATTAGTAAGAAGAAAACATTAATAATGAGAAAAAAAAATAGATAAGTAAACCAGGCTGTGTCAAAGACATCACATACAATTGACATACTCTTTAGTTTCTTCACCACCAATATGTAGGTCAAATTTTCAGAAAATGTACAATTGGCAGCTGTACACATTTAGTAAGTTCTGCTAAATTAGGCTGCATTTTGTTCAATACGAGGTAAATTCGAGAATATTCAGCATTGTAATGATTGTAGCAATCAGTTTTGGTTAGGTTGAACTGTATTTTGAACTTTATTTTGGTCTGAAATTTGGGTTATTTGAGAGGATTGGTGAAAATGAATTTTCTGGCGACTTTACCCATTATACACAGTGCGGAAAAGTCTGTCCCAGAATATTGGCAACACCTCTAGAGTACACTATTTATGGCACATATACAAGATCTGCACCTAATATGTGGTTCTATAGTTATTGCCATTTAGTTAAATATGATAAAGAACCTATATTGCACCATCTATCAAAACTCTTCTCTGGCCATCTCTGTTTGTTATTATATTCACATTGAAAATGTATAGCAGAATGCAACCACTATAACCACAGAGGGAGACACTATCATTGGAGTCAAGCCATATACAAAACCTGCAGCCAATTGCAATATGAAGTTTGATATATATATAGAACTAACCGAAGTGCTGTCTGTGGGATCATTCTTCACTGAGTTGGAGGCGGGGGAAACCCGAGGTGCGGAGCGAAGCGTAGCACCGAGGGTTTCCCCTCGCCAGAAACGAGGTGAAGAATGATCCCACAGACAGCACTAAGGTTAGTTCGAGATTTATTTGACCTCTTACAAATGATTTTAAACATATTAGATTGCTTTTAATTACGGTAACTTGATGCGAGAGCAACACGGCAAGGGAGTGGCATCATTCCAGTGGCGCTTGAGTTTATGACGGCCGTCGTTGACGCCGGGCGTGACGTTGACGACGCCATGACAACCCTGCCCTACTTTCAGAATAGCCAATGAAAACGCAGAAGGATAAACTGGGTCATCTGTTTCTTCCCTAGGGAGGAATGAAACATATTTCTTCCCGCTTCCTCGCATATAACAAGCCTATACAAAGTCTATGGGCACTCCATTCCCGAGGTGAAATAATTATTGTTATTTAATTAACTATGATAAAGAACCAATACAATCTATCAACCCTCAACTCTCCTCTGATCAGCTCCATTTGTTATTATATTCACATTCAGAATGTACAGCAGAATGTATGTCAGTGAACATCTGACCCTCTCGCTGAGTGAACGATTCTTGTTCGCCCCAGTTCATTCAGATTAAGACATGATATATTACATTAAATAGTTCTTGTACACATGTGTTTTATAGTATTTAGCTTCTGTTGACTAATTGCGTCTTACACACACAACCTTTCCTGGCACACGTCCATATATAATCGTTCCACTAAAACCATGGGTGAAGTCACCATAACTCGTACAATTCACCTTCACTAATCCTCTCAAATAACCCGAATTTCAGACAATAATGACGTTCAAAATACAGTCCAACATAACATAACATAACAGAACCCGACGTTTTTAGTCAATGCAATACCATACAAATTCAGATATACCTGATATTTATAATTGTTCAGCCTAATTTAGCAGAACTTATTAAATGTGTAGAATTGCGGATTGTACATTTTCTGAAAATCTGACCCTGTATAGAGTCATGCTACAATGTTATGATATGGGTCAGATTTTCAGAAAATGTACAATTCGCCTTTACCAATTCTCTCAAATAACCCGAATTTAAGACAGAAATGAACTTCTAAATGCTGTTTAATATAACAGAACTGATACTTTAAATTAATGCGATACCAAATATACTCACATATAGCCAAAACATATCATTTTCTTAACAGAATTTAGCAGAAATCACTAAATATGTATAGAGCTGCGAATTGTACATTTTCTTAAAATCTGACCCATATAAGACCAGGTAATGTGGGTCTAAGTACATGCAATAGGGGACTTGCAAGTCCGCCATCTTCAATCATGTTCTGCATGGAGTTATGGGAGTTTTATGTCAGTGTAAAATCTATAATCATGTTCAGCATGTGATCTCATGTAAATATGTTTTATATGTTTCCATAACCAAAGCCTTCATCTTTCCCATCATGCATTTGGTTTCCATTTACACAAGCTATGGTGGGTTCGATCTTCAAAAATTGTACAATCAGCAGCTCTACACATTTAGGAAATTATGCTAGATAAGACTGAAAAGTGGTTAATTCTAGGTATATTTGAGTATATCTGGTATTGTGTTGAACTGTATTTTGAACTTCATTTTTTGTCTTAAATTTGGATTATGTGAGAGGATTGATGGAGGTGAATTGTACATTTTCTGACGATTTCACCCTGGTATTGGTGAAAACATTTTTGCAATTTTCGATAAAAATGTTGTTAAATATAGGCCTATGTATGTCAGACCTGAACTGAATCCATCCCAGCATGCAATGTAACGGACTTGCGCAGTGGCATATGCAAATCCCCTATTCAAGAAGTGCCAAATTAGCAGTTTATTTTCTGAAAGGACCTGGGTCGTCACGATTCACATGTTTATAACCAACGGTCTGGATGTGTCTGTGTTGATGTTTATAGTTTGCTTCATATGCCGCGACGGTCCTGGGTATGACCATAAAGTGCCTTTCTGTCTCTTTTCCCTGTTTCTCTCTCCCTTCTTCTCTATCTCTATTTCCTGGGTAAGACCATAAAGTGCCTTTCTGTCTCTTTTCTCTGCCTCTCTCTCCCTTCTTCTCTATCTCTATTTCCTGGGTAAGACCATAAAGTGCCTTTCTGTCTCTTTTCCCTGTTTCTCTCTCCCTTCTTCTCTATCTCTATTTCCTGGGTAAGACCATAAAGTGCCTTTCTGTCTCTTTTCTCTGCCTCTCTCTCCCTTCTTCTCTATCTCTATTTCCTGGGTAAGACCATAGAGTGCCTTTCTGTCTCTTTTCTCTGCCTCTCTCTCCCTTCTTCTCTATCTCTATTTCCTGGGTAAGACCATACAGTGCCTTTCTGTCTCTTTTCTCTGCCTCTCTCTCCCTTCTTCTCTATCTCTATTTCCTGGGTAAGACCTTAAAGTGCCTTTCTGTCTCTTTTCTCTGCCTCTCTCTCCCTTCTTCTATATCTCTATTTCCTGGATAAGACCATAAAGTGCCTTTCTGTCTCTTTTCTCTGTCTCTCTCTCCCTTCTTCTCTATCTCTATTTCCTGGGTATGATCATAGACTAACTGCCTCTCAGCTCTCCCGCCCTTGATATAACACTTAAAAGTGTTGATAAGGGCGTAAAGCAACCCATCTCACTCACTCACTTCTGGGTGAAACCGCCAGAAACTGTACAATTAGCTTTACATTCATCTCTAAAATAACCCAAATTTAAAACAGAAATGAGGTATAAAATACAGCTCAAGATAAGTGAACCGAATTTCTTTATCAAGGTAATGCTAGATATAGTATTTATCCTTTTTCAGCCTAATTTAGCATTATTTACTTAATGTGTAGAGCTGTAGATTGTAGAGCTGGATATTGTACATTCTCTGGTGACCGACCCATAAAGTAGAGGCAACTACAACACACGCAAGATTAGTATAATGGGTCAGATCTTTAGAAAACGTACAATTGGCAGCTCTACACATTTAGAAAGTTCTGCTAAATTTGGTTGAAAAATGATGAATACCATGTATATCTGAATATATTTGGTATCGCATTGATTTAAAGTATCCGTTTTGTTATGTTAAACTGCATTTTAAACCTCATATCTGTCTTAAATGTGGGTTATTTGAGAGAATTGTCGAGGGCGAATTGTACATTTGCTGAAGATCTTACCCATATGGCTTCTCCACTGATGTATGTTCCCTCTGCGGTCATTGTACTTTGCATTCTGCAGTACATTCTCACTCCGAATATAACAACAAATGGAGCTGGTCAGAGAAAAGTTGATGGTTGATAGATTGTATAGGTTCTTTATCATAATTAATTAAATGGCAATAACTATCAATCTTCATATTGCAATTGGCTGCACATTTTGTATATGGCTTGACTCCAATGACGGTGTCTCCCCCTGTGGTCATAGTGGTTGCATTCTGCTATACATTCTCAATGTGTATATAATAACAAATGGAATTGGTTAGAGAAGAGTTTTGATAGATGGTGCAATATAGGTTCTTTATCATAGTTAATTAAATGGCAATAACTATCAAACCACATGTAAGGTGCAGATTCTGTATAAGTGCCATAAATAGGGTACTCTAGAGGTATTGCCAATATTCTGGGACACACTATACGATACTGTGTACAACGGGCGAAGTCGCAAGAAAATTCACCTCACCAATTCTCTCAAATAACCGAAAATAAAGTTCAAAATACAGTTCAACCTAGCCAAACAGATTGCCAGAGTCACTGCAATGCTTATAATACTCGAATTTACCTAGTATTGACCCAATTAATTGCAGCCTAATTTAGCAGAATTTACTAAATGTATAGAGCAGCCAATTGTACATTTTCTGAAAACATATTGGTGACCTACATATTGGTGGTGAAGAAACTAAAGAAGATGTCAATTGTACATGATGACTTTGACACAGCCTGGTTTGCTTATCTATTCTTTTTATCTCATTATTAATGTTTTCTTCTTACTAATTTCGTGAAAGTGGTCATATACCTGTTGGTTTAAAACATTTTAATTCTAGAACGATTTTTGTATGCATCTCTTTATATTTCTCTTCATCAAATTTTACTGAGAAAAACGTAATATAGGCTACATAATGTGATAGCTGAATAGAATATTTAAAACAAAACAACTTTCCAGACTCAATCTAAGACCGTCAATGAATGGGATAGAACTTGGGCATGTTGTGTCACTTGTGGTAAATTACCAGAATCGCTTTTCTTGCTAGAGATGTATTGTTATTCTGCAAAACCTTACATAGGCAGTTTACTGAGCGCCCGTAACAAGTGGACATGTACTCTCACAATACCAACAACTATACCAAGTACCAAATAATTGTTTATTTACCGTGAGACCTCTTATAGGGGACTTGCATAGACCACATTTTGAATTTTGATTCACATGGAATTATGGGGCTAATGGTACAGTCTAAAATCTATAAAAAAAACAGGCCATGTTTAGCATGGAATATTTATCAATATTCTAATATCAATATCAATGTGTTGTACATGTTTCCCTGACACAAGTCACCATCTTCCCCATCATGCAATTGGTTTTCATGGATCAATTTTACAAGCTATGATATTAGTGAAAATATTCTTGCAATTTTTGATAAAAACCTTGCCAGAAATTCATGTTAGATTTTAACAGAATCCATCTCGCCATGCACTCTAACAGACATGTGCAGTGAGACATGCAAATCCCTTATTTTGTTAATGGGTCAGATTTTCAGAAAATGCTCAATTGGCAGCTGTACACATTTAGTAAATTCTGCTAAATCAGCCTGCAATTTGGTCAATACTGGGTAAATTCACGTATATTCGGCATTGCATTGATTCTAGAAATCTGTTTGGTTAGCTTGAACTGTATTTTGAACTTTTCATGTGAAATATTGGTTATTTCAGAGAATTGGTGAAGCTGAATTGTACATTTTCTGGCGACTTCACCCTAATATTAAATACAATCTTGCAACATCTGCTGACAACAGAGGAGCACACCCAACCCTATTTCCCCGATCATGTATTTGTTGACATGTTACTTTCTTACATGTATATTTCCATTAGATTTAATTAATTTAATTAATCTGATATTAAGTTCTATTTTGTGTTAAAGGGTGATAGGTTCGTACACTATCGTGCTACAGCAAGTGATCAGGGATGGGGAGCTCAATGTGTGCGAGTGTTTGGCCGACCCCAACAACAGGCTCATTGATGTAAGTATTGTTATTATTAATAGGGGAGTTGCATAGCCGCCATTTTGAATTTTGATTGATCTAAGGTAAAATTCAAATTCATGGCTCGATTTGTTTCATGATTGAAAGCATGTATAATAAACCTGTTAACTAACTCGTTATTTTTAGGCGCTTATATCAAAAAGGGGATTTGCATAGCCGCCATTTTGAATATTGATCCGCATGGAATTATGGGACTAATGGTATAGTCTAAAGTCTATAGAAAACATGCCATGTTCAGCATGGACTATTTATCAATGCTCTAATGTCCATATCCATGTGTTTTACGTGTTTCTATATAATAAAAGTCCCCATCTTTCCCATCATGCATTTTGTTTTCATAGATCATTTATACAAGCTATGATATTGGTGGAACCAGTCTTGCAATTTTCAATAAAAATGTTGGCAAATATTTGTGTGTCAGATTTCAACAGAATCCATCCCAGGATGCACTGTAACAGACATGCGCAGTGGCACATCCAAATCCTCAAAGATTTTGAGATACCATTATATTTGTAAAGATAGGATCAAGGGGATTCCAATCATAGTAAATAATAGGGGCATCTAATTCGTACTTTTATATGTATATATGCATGAAAAACCGTTCGCCATATTTTTGGATGGTCACTCAATGGTAAAGTAATTAAATAAATAGTTCTTAGGATGACATATGCATAGATATATTCAATACAGTCTTGAAATATGGTTCATGTATTCATGCTACAAGCAGTGATAAGCATACCAAAAAATGAGAACATTCCACCAATTAAGAGATCCTGTGAAATAATCACTTTTAAAAATATCAATTTTGTGACTTGTATCTCAGTTTCCTGTGACGCATCACGAATGGATAGGCTTAAGCTACCGAGGGTACATTAACTGATGGCTTGACCTATGCAATATATCTCTATTGAGCTAACTAGCATTTTACCGCCTATCATCTAAGTTATAATTGACTGGGAAATTATTGTCAACTTAAATGGAAAGGCTTCTGTGGAAGACCTCATAATTTACTAGAAGATCAGACACCATTCTCCAGTCACCCTGTACCATTGACATGAGGGGAAATATATATATATATATCATATTTTTATTCTGAGTCGATCGGTTACATCAAATTCCAGAAAAGGACGCCAGCCTCTCAATTTGAGATCTTCCTGGGGTATCCTACACTATTAATACCTGTAATCCATAGACACGATATCGGGATGTACATAATTCCTTCCGATCCAGAAGTTAAAATACTAATCTACTTTAGGTTTACTCAAGCTCATGTTATATCGAATAATTCCAATACACTATAAAACAATCAATACCTAATGGCATAATACTCTATAATATTGAAATGTATATACCGACCACTTCCAGTGATAATTCATAGTTCAAAGTTCAAGGTCCAGTGATAATGCAAAGTTCAAGGTTCAAGGACCAATGTCAATGTTCTGTCGGCATTTGTTATTATTAAGTTTTACCAGTTAAGCATACTACTTGACTTTAAAAGTCCATGAGCCCGATCAATATCCTTCTAACTATTAGAACAACAACATACATACAATCACATACAATCACCTCAATTTAAGGTTCAGTACAATCAATTTGAAGTTAAGTAGACAAATAATACCCAGTTGTTTCAAACATATAAATTCAATTTCATCGATATATCGATCCTATAATAAGGACTTGCATGCCTTTTCTTTCATTGTTGGTTTATCTATACAAGTAGATAATCCAGTTTTATTACGTGAACACTTCAAATAGAATCATCTAAACTTAATTCACTCTTCAAATGTTCATCATATTCCGAAAAATACCTTGTTTTAAGGTACTGACGCATCTGTATTCTCGTTTGTGTTAATTGTATATCATCTGGTAGACTGTTCCATAGGTTCGTCATCGCATACACATATGACCGCCTAAAAATTTCATTTTTCGGCTGTGGTACCTTTAATTTCTTCCCATGAGCTAGTCTTCTTAAACCAATGTTTCTCCTATCTAAGTTATCATTATCTCTCGTTCTCATGAATGCCAACTCTAACAAGTGGCTATCTCTCCTGGACGAGAGAGTCGGAAGATTAATCTCTTTATGAATTTCACGAGTACTCGATAATCTTGGCAGTTTAAGAATGATTTTAAAAGCCGAGTTTTGTACCGTTTGTAATTTCTTAAGGTGCGCTTGAGCCGACGAACCATAGAACCAGTCCCCATAATCAATAATCGGTAGCACCATTGTTTTGTACAAAAGTAGAAGGGTGCTCTTCTCACAAGCATTAAAAAGCTTAGATAAAGCATGTATTTTTGACTTTACCAGATACAGTTTTTTCGTGAGAAACACCTTAAAATTCAACCTTTCATCTATCTCCATTCCCAAAAACTTATATTCTGTTACATTTTCCAGTTCCTGTTCTCCTATCTTATATTTCACAATATTCTTCCAGTCAGTTTTTGACCTGATTGTTAATTTCTTACATTTGTTGATGTTTAAGGAGATTTTATTTACCGCACACCATCTAACTATATTATTCAAATCATCTTGTAATTCCATACTTTTGTCCTGTCCCAATAATCTTTCTCTGTATAAAACCGTGTCGTCAGCAAAAAGCTGGATGTCACTGTTTTTCACTACTTTGTAAAGGTCATTAATGTAAATTAAAAACATTAACGGCCCGAGACTTGTGCCCTGGGGCACGCCACATGTCACAGGTTTGAGAGAGGAGAGTTTATCTCCTACCAAGACTCTTTGTGATCTATCCTTTAAGTAGTTTTCAAACCATAAATAAGCATTCTCCGTTACCCCATAACCCCTTAATTTTGACAATAATATCCCATGATTAACCGTATCAAACGCTTTTTTAAAATCTAAAAATATTAAGTCGATAGCTTTCTTATTATTTATGTTATTATAAACCTTACTCAATAAATTATCTAAAGCGTTATTAATTGACTTCCCCCCTCTAAAACCATACTGACATTCACATAATAACTCATTTCCTTCAAGATACTGGGACAGTTGCTTTTGAACACATATTTCTAAAAGCTTCGCAGGTAATTTTATACAAGAGATTGGTCTATAGTTGCCTGGTTGACCTTTGTCACCATCCTTGAATAAAGGCGTCACATTAGCCTGCTTAAAATCGATAGGAATGTCAGATTTCTCTAGTGAAAGGTTAAACAAGTACATCATCTGGGTCTTAAGAGCTATTATACATTGTTTTAGTATTTTTGTAGGCATAAGCCTGATACCTGAGGCTTTGTAATTACTGATCTTACCTGCGGCCACTACAATGTCTGATTCAGTTATCTTCCTAAATTGAAACTTCACTTCTGTTACCCTACCCACATTATCGTACATTTCATTCCTTTCCCTAATCATACCCTCATCTTCAGTTATTTTCCCAGCTAGAGACATAATAGAGACATTATGTAATAATATTTAATTTATGGGCTGGCAAATTCCCTAGTTGAACATGTTCAGTTGACCTGACGTCAGTAAGTGTAGTCCACATGTGTTGTATTTAGTCGCAGTTTGGTTAGATATGTACTAGGGGATGCCCCTTCACTATTATATCATGTCACAATAAATACTACTGTGTCAAACACTAAGGCAAGGTTATATAGGACCGTCTGGGAACAGATATTGAGCAATTCATAGTTTAAAGAAGTAGGTGCAATCTTTAGGCTAAGTTGAAGGGTAGAGAGTTTCAAGGATTATTTTTACATAGTAATATGAAAGGTACGCAGTAGGTTAAGCTTAAAACCGAAAATACAAAATAAATAACATTTAAGAGTTTCAAAAGCCGTTTCTAAGCGTCTGTGCAAGCGTTAGAAATGTATATGCCAAGATGTCACGGACCTTGAATAAAGATTTGTTATTTTTTATTTTAAAAAAAGAAGAAATTATCCATCTGCTTAAAAAGAAAAGAAAAGGGGAAAAAATGCCTTGATCAGTATGTTCTCCAGTTGTATCTAGAACGTCGAAACGCCCGTTTCCAAGGACTTTTGTAGTGTGCTCCCCTCAAACACCCACACATTAAAGAATGAATGATAGATAGGGTGATGATACCAGACATAAAGATTCCTTTTGAACGGTAGTGGTGAGTTATATAGCATATTAAGGTCTATGTTTCTTGACCTTAAGTATGATTCAATTTACAATTAACTTTTTCCCTCCAATTTAAATTGTCCTTAGCGGACGATATTTAACTTTCTCCCGCCAAATTGTCCGTAGCAGACGATAATTAACGTTTTCCTTCCAAATTTCTTGTTGCAGACGACCATTAACTTTGAGGTAAAGTACTACAGCCCTGACGGGAAGGTGGGTAAGTGGGACGAGGTAGAGTTCCAGTACCCACTGATAGACCAATGGAGTCGGACGCAGGGGCAGGACCAGGTGGATTATGGGGGCACAGACCCCTCCATAGACAACCTCAGCGCCAGGCTCCGGATGCAGGATGCACGCACCGAGGATTCCAGGTCCATGGCGGACACTTCCTCACTCCTGTAAGTCTTTGACTGAATTGATTAAAAGTGACCAACTTTAGCCAACTAATGCTACAATAATGCCTCCACCACTATACAGAATTTGAAGGTCTAGCTTAAATATTGTTTAATCTATTAGACCCAGTTTGGTCAGATTCTGGGGTGTATTTTTGTCACAATAGACCATGGCAATCACTTCCAGCAACTTCCGGTAAGGAATGGGGGTTATAGAAGTCGAAAGAACTGGTAAATAAAAGTCAGTAAATGGTAAATAACAGTCGAATCTGACCAAACCGGGTCTAAAAGCACTAATACCCGAGGTTTTGGATGGTCTAAGTGCCTAATGCCTGGTGGAAATTGTCCACCAGGCAACAGACCATCCAAAACCTCGGGTATTAATGCTTTATTAAGAACAAACTTGTAACACAGCTTAGAAAAGCTGCCATGTTGAATATGGCCGCCGTCTTGAAAATATTGAAGATACACACTGTAATCCGCCAGATTTGGATTTATCACATATTAATTACCTAAAAACATGTGTTGTAATGCTTCTACTATAAAACGCCTCAACTAGTTAGATTTATTGAAAACGGGCCTAGACTAGTAGGTCTTTGACTGAATTGGTTAAAAAAAAGTCTTAATCTTGCCCGATTGTGGAGTGAGTTTTTCCAATAATCTTCCCCGGGAGAATATAGTGTTGGTAGGTTCATGGCAGACACTTCTTCACTCCTTTAAGACTTTGACTGAATTAATTAAAAATGAAACGTTCCTCCAGTTGTGTCCAATATCTTTTTGCATCTCTGTCATTCTCCTCCTCTTTATCTCTGGGCCTAAAGGCCCTAGTCCACTGAACCGATTCTCATGCGATTCTCATGCAATTTTGCCCTTAGAAGACCCTTTTGCACTTATTTTTGTAAGGGTTGCATGAAAATTGGCTTAGTTTTACTAGGACTGGGATGTATGTAAATATAAATGACTATAAATGATAAATGTTTTAAGAAAAGTAATAAGAAATGATATGAATGTCTTGTTTCAGGTCGTTTGGGTCGGCCATGATAGGTGGGGAGGATACGGCAGCAGAACAGGCGGCTCTGGAAGCAATGTACATGGCTAAACAGTAAGTCACTTTTATTTACAATAATTATGTGATTATTATTACATTTTCTGAATGGACCAAAATGTATGTGATATGCTTGGTTGTACAGGTTTCTAGTGACCATTCATATATGTGATGTGTTACAGAGAAATGAGTCACAATTGACACAATTGATATTACTCAAAGTGGTTTATTAGATAGATAGATAGATAGAAATATCTTTTATTCATCATAACTGGGTTTTTACATTAATTTTGTACGATGAACAGGTCTACAGGTTTCTAGGTACCTTATAGGATTTACACCTAGGTCTTCCTACCGTTCCCTTTATCTACACATAAAAGCCTAATATATATTACAGTTTGCTTGGGTAGAACCATTCGTCGAGTTTTAAACCCAATATTTAAATGAGTAAATCCAGTACAGGATTATTTACAGGTCGGCAAGTTTTGCTCTCAACCTAGTGTACATAGGAAATACAGTAAAACATGAGCAAGTTAAAAATAAAACAAAATAATAATAATAAAATTGAGACATGCTTGTCTCATCCAAAATATCATATGGCAGATCAATAAGATCTCTTTGGAATATGCTCATTCTTGTTGAGTCTAACGCTGGAAGATATATCAACACATCTGTCAAATTTCAAGACAATACTCATGCATTTCGAAGGTCATCTTACAGACTCTATTTAGCTACTTCACTAGTAAATGTCCAGCCAGAAATAATCCAAACATTTTTTCAAACATAAATATATCAGACATAAAATATAGAAACACTTCTTAGATGTCCTTCATGTTCACTATCACTAGAACCTCATTGATCTCATCTTTTGAAATATGATGATATCTCAAAATCCATTTTTTTGCGACTTGTGACTGATTTCCCTTAAACCCATCATTTATATGGAATGCAACAAGTGATGTGTTTGAAACACTGTATCAGTCACATGAGGAGTGAAAATGTACGTATCAATCATGAGTGGCAAAGTCATGAGCAATAATATGCACTACTTTTCTCTCAAGATGATGTGATATGAATATATTGAGTGCATATAACCTCTTTACTACTGCTTTTAGATACAGACCTATCCATGCACTGCAGTCCAAGAAAATCAATAGAAATCAATACAACTATAATGATATAAATACTGAATATTATTATGCACATGTCTTGTATATATATTAAATATACATTCAATGGTTATACGCCAATATGCTGATAAAGTTCCCAAAGTGAATTCATGAATGTCTGATGTCAACTATTACAATGTCTGATGTATGTTCCTCTTTCCCCAGGGCAAGGCATGATATGTTAGACCAAGAACTTCACAAACCCAGAGATTTCCAGGTAAAGTGTTTTTCTGTTTACCTTACAGCATAACAATCACAGTAATAATTTGCATTCTTGCGTTTTAACATCCTAGGCCCTCTGCTCTTTCTTAGGAACTGATTTCGTTTTGCCCTGAATCATTAAAATCAAAATGTAATGTTGATATAAAGCGAAGATACTGAAAGGTTTCTAAACTCTTTGGGGTATCAGATGAAGGTATAATGGCTAGGGTGCTTACATATATTTGTGTTAAACATACACATACAGATGCTCAAATGATAATGATGAAACATTAATAATGGTTACTGATTAATTTCCATAGATATGTATAATTTGAACCATTGAGTCAGTGTTACCATATTTGACTGTATTGATAATAGAATATTAATAATAGTTGACTGTATTTATAATACCATAATAGTTTACTGTGTTTATCATACCATATTGATAATAGTTTACTGTATGTACAATACCATATTAATAATAGTAAACTTTCCACCCACAGGTGTGTATCACAGTGGTGGAGGCCCAACAACTGTCTGGTCTTAACGTGGATCCTGTGATCAAGGTAGAGGTCGGGGACGACACCAAGTTTACTGCCATCAAACAGTCGACCAACTGTCCATACTTCAATGAAGTAAGTTTATATACAAACATATTGGGAGGAAAGGTATCTTTATAACCTTATTAACATTGGTCTATGGCTGGGACACTCGTCATTCCGTCAATCATTCTCTCATACATTCACTCATTCAACTATTGACTCATTCATTCATTCAGTCACTCACTCACTCACTCACTCATTCATTCACTCATTCTTTCACTCATTCGTTCGTTCATTCATTCATTCATTCATTCATTTATTCACTCATTCATTCATTCTATCACTCAATTATTCACTCACTCATTCACTTTCTCACCCACTCACTCACTTAACCATTCGTTTATTCACTTATTCATTTATTCACTCATTATTCTTTCAACCACTCATTCTTTCACTCATTCGTTCGTTCATTCATTCATTTATTCACTCATTCTTTCACTCATTCGTTCGTTCATTCATTCATTCATTCATTTATTCACTCATTCACTCATTCTTTCACTCATTCGTTCGTTCATTCATTCATTCATTTATTCACTCATTCACTCATTCAATCACTCATTCATTCATTCATTCATTCATTCACTCTCTCACCCACTCATTCATTCATTTATTTATTCATTTATTCACTCATTCTCTCGTTGAGTTCTATCTTAATATTTACTAGTAAATGTCCACGCCGAAATATGGCAAACTTAATTTTCAAAACTAAAAATATCAAACTTAGAACATAGAAATACTTATTAGATATCCTACGGTTTACTATCATTGGAAACTAATTAATCTCGTCTTTACAAATATATATTTCTTGCGACTTGTGACTTATCTTTAGCACATCATTACAATAGTTGTAGTGCGCTGACCGATATGTTAATTGAATATGTTTGTTTTCTCCCTCAGTACTTCGTGTATGACTACAGAGACAGTCCCATCATGCTGTTTGACAAGATCATCACTATCACAGTAAGTCAATACATAATAGGGCTAACCATGTTGAAGGTAGGAAGCGTAGAAACATTCATGTAGGCATGTAAACCCTTCACTATAATCCACAAGACCACCTAGCCACCGAGCATATTTATATAGTTTACATTGTACACAGTTGTATGGAGAAACCATCTCAAAACCAAGTAAATAACACAACACCAACAGTGTCAGATTCTCAGGAAATGTACAATTCGCCTTCACCAATTCTCTACAATAACCACAGTTTAAGACAAAAATGAGCTTAAAAAAAAAGCTTGTTGTTGTTGAAACTTTTATTTGACAATTTAAGAAATGACACTGTCGGTGGGTACTAATCTCCCTACATAGGGAGGATTTAAAGTTCTACCGTATTAGATTGTTTTAATAGTGCAAAGGTTACAAAACACCCAAGGTCGACGACACTCGGGTGGGCTTTGCAGATGTTGGTGTACTAAATATCGAATTTTTGTGCAAGAAGCACCACGCGTAAGAAGGAGACAGAGCATATGATATGCTCAACTAAACTTAACATAGCAGAACAGATATTTCAAAACCACACAATACAAAATATACTCAGGTATATCTGGTATTCATCGTTTTTCGGCCTTATTTTGCAGAATTTATTGAATGTGTAGAGCTGCCAATTATACATTTTCTGAAATATGACCCAATATTTCTAAATGTAACTAAAATTTGCCCTCAGTTCAGTTGTACCTCAGTACAGCTTCTACCTTACTCAAATTACTATAATATAATAATATAACTCATATTTAAGTACATTGTTATTCATATCTTGTTATATAATATCCTCCAGGCGTATGATGCCACGCGGTTGCCTGGGCGGTCGGTGCTGAAAGCGGGGAAGATCTTGGCAGGCAGTGTCATTGGCCAGTTCAAGTGTGACGTGGGCACTGTCTATGCAGCACCAGGTAAGTGGGACATGCAAATTAGGGGCGGGATATGCAAATAAGGGGCGGGGCATGCAAATTAGGGGCGGGGCATGCAAATAAGGGGCGGGGCATGCAAATTAGGGGCGGGGCATGCAAATTAGGGGCGGGGCATGCAAATTAGGGGCGGGGCATGCAAATTAGGGGCGGGGCATGTACATTAGGGGCGGGGTATGCAAATAAGGGGCGGGGCTAAGTTATTGTGCTGTAATTTCATTGGCCCCTTGCAGCAATGATTCAATCTTTATCATAGTGGAATTCAAATGTTGATTTCTTCTACTTTTCTTTACTGTCACTTAATTTTATTAAACTTGTTAAACTTGAGTATGAACATTAGGTAAAAATTGGTAGATGATATTAAAAAAAATGGGCAAAGTGGTACATTATGTAAAGTTGTGGTTGCGTCTTAATCTAGTTTCGTAGAAAAATAGAAATTGGTTAATATTGATTAAGATTGATGTAGAAATATCAAAAAAATGTAATAGTCATACATTGTATGAAATGAGAACTACGTCTTCTGGTTTCAGACCACCAGTTCTTTCGGCGGTGGGCGGTACTACTGGACCCCCAAGACATCATGGAGGGACCCAAGGGTTACGTCAAGTGTGACATCTCCGTCATAGGACGCGGGGACGTCGTCAAGGTAACACAGTCTATATGCAAATTAGGGGTGGAGCAGGCAAACAAGGGGCGGGTCTAAGAGAAGCACTCATACAAAGATATCAACTTCCAAAGACATTAATTTGTTGTCATTGCGAATTAGAATCTAATCATGTATCCATAATTTCTATAATAATATATTATAATCTAGTTTATATTTCTCATCTCCTTGTTTTCTAGACACAAAAACCAGACAAAGATGAGGACAATATCGAGGGGTAAGTATATATGCACCCTTGACTTAAAGCATTATAATTATTGTTTATCGACCTACACAAAACTGAAATGGTAGTATACTACCCAGGATGACCAACTATAGGAGCTGAACTAAACAGCCTGGTTTAGGATGATCATAAAATGTCAAACAGCAATAGATGGTAGTATACTATCCAGGAGTTAGTGGAAGACCAGCTATATGTAAGAGCTGAATTGAACAGCATGGTAGAACATCATACAACAATAGATGGCAGTATACTATCCCAGGAGTTAGTGGAAGACCAGCCATAAGAGCTGAATTGAACAGTTTTGTAAAATATCATATATAGCAATAGATGGTAGTATACTACCCTGATCAAACAATATCATGCAACATTTCACTGCATGAAAATGGTACCAGGTCCAGGCCCAGAACCTTTGTAATGGATGGCCAATTGTTCTACCCCTGCTGAACCCACAACATTTGACCTCTAGTGGAAGAACAGCCAACAACAGACTCTTAGTAATATACATTAAATGAAGGACAGAATATGATGTAAGAAATGTATTTATAAGTCCTTGGTACTATAGAATTCCTGAAAGATAATATAAGATAAGAGTTTTTTTTATTTGTCTTTTAAAGGGTTGCAAATACAGGTATAGAGTATATGCGAATTATGTAGGGAAGACAAACTGGTCGACATACCATTATGAATCTAACAAAGAGATCATGGCTGTTACCATGAATTTAGAATATAACTACAAGAGGATACTATGTTTATTGAGATACTGCATGAGATAAAACTATAAAATTAAAAGTGACTTAGTAGGTATTTAGGGAGTAATAAGTAATAAGTCATTCTTACAGTCATGCAGCACAGTATGATGTTTACATACAAAAATGAAGTGACTTAGTTATTTAGTAAGTAATAAATGTAACAATTATAGAGTGAATTCGGTATAATGGTGCTTTTAAGAAGGATAACCAACATAGGTGATCATACAATATAGTACGACACATGGAAAGTGAGGTGATATAATTACATATTTAGTGACTTAGATATGTTTTTCTTACGTATGCTTGGTACTTGTGTAGAACAGCACTTTTCTACCTACTGTATTGAGGGGTCTCTACATAACCCCCTGACTACTGACCTAGAAACAACAGGAATTAAATGATGACTTTTTAATCTGTTCATCTGAAGGTCAAGGTAGGTCAAACTAGCGCAAGAAAACTTCACTTTGTGACTAGGTACATGAAGTGTACCATAGTCCATATTATTATGAGCACATGTAGAGAGAATGGAACAAGGGGCTGGTAATTGAATATTAATTGGACGAGTTGAATAATCACTAGCCCCTCGTTCCATTCTCTCTATTTACAGTTGGCCTTGCTATAAAGTGGACCTTCTCCTCCCACTTCCCATATATATGGCAGTAAAGGCGTGGACAGACACAGCCGATTTGGCTCCCGATTGTCCCTTCCGATTTTGGTCTTCCAATGAATCCTAGGATTTTATTTTCAATCCTGGTTGATGTTATTTCAAAAAAATAAACCAGGACTTGAAATGAAATCTTATGATTTATCGGGAGACCAAAATCGGGAAGCAATCGGGAGCCAAATCGGCTGTGTGTGTTCACGGCTTAAGGTATGTCACTATGCCTATAGGTATAAACGTCTAATCCTGTTAGACTAATGGTCTCATAGGCATTCAAATGCACAGAACCTGTCTAGGAAATAAAAGACTGAAATTTGTAAACCCACCTTCAAGAGTGGTACACAGTGGAACCTCACATAAAGACCACCTCTCTATAGAGACCACCCCTCTATTATATATACAGTGGAACCTCGCATAAAGACCACCTCTCTATAGAGACCACTTCTTTATTAAGACCAGTTTCTCTCAGTCCCTGATTGGTTTCCCCTTATTAGATGAGCCCCACTAATGCGACCACCTCGCTATAAGACCACAACTCGTTCAGTCCTTAGGGTGGTCTTAATAGAGAGGTTCCACTGTAGTTAGACCTGTAGCATCTAGAGTGGTGTAACCTGAGGTCACTCTTTGTATTATGAAATCACTTGAAGATACAGGCTGCATTTTATTGCTCAATTAGGATTACAATTGGTTACTTTGTGCACAATTATGGGGCAGCACCTGATGATTGCTCCAGCCTTTCTCTGGTGATTTGACCTCATTTCATTCATTACACTTAATCAAGACATTGTGTGGTGGGTTTGATGCAGAAGCACTGTTCTGGTCAACCCTTATTGGTTGAACCAACATTTCACAAGAACATAATAAAGTTGGTGTTTATTTTATTAGTTTTCTCAAGCTTTTGGGCTATTGTGTCCCTTCATCAGGAGGTTGATCTATTAATAATAGTTATGATTTAATGCTATTTATAAACCGTTGGGATGTAGTCCATCGTTCAACCATTTTGTTGAAGAATAAACTGTTTTGTTGTTACAGTAACTGATATATACTTGTTGTTACAGTAACTGATATATACTTGTTGTTACAGTAACTGATATATACTTGTTGTTACAGTAACTGATACTTGTTGTTGCAGGAACCTATTGCTGCCTGCTGGTGTACCCATGGAGCGTCAGAGCGCCGCCTACAAGGTCTCCATCTACCGGGCGGAAGACTTACCACGCATGGACTCTGGTATCATGGCGTCCGTCAAGAAAGCGCTCACCATGAGCAAGTCTGCCTTCATAGACGCCTATGTTAAAGTGTCCTTTGTAGGCCATGTGGTGAGTGGATGCTTAGTGCGTCTTCTTAAAATCTTAGGGGTCTTGAGACCTTAAAATCGACAAATCGACATGGACTATTCTTATTAATGACAAATCGACATAGACAAATCGACATGGCCTATTCTTATGAATGACAAATCAACATTGACTAATCGACATGGCCTATTCTTATGAATGACAAATCGACATTGACTAATCGACATGGCCTATTCTTATGAATGACAAATCGACATTGACTAATCGACATGGCCTATTCTTATGAACGACAGATCGACATTGACTAATCGACATGCCCTATTCTTATGAATGACAGATCAACATGGCCTATTCTTATGATCGACAAATCGACATGGCCTATTCTTATGAATGACAGATCAACATGGCCTATTCTTATGAACGACAGATCAACATGGCCTATTCTTATGAATGACAGATCGACATTGACTAATCAACATGGCCTATTCTTATGAATGACAGATCAACATGGCCTATTCTTATGAATGACAAATCGACATGGCCTATTCTTATGAACAACAAATCGACATGGCCTATTCTTATGAATGACAGATCAACATGGCCTATTCTTATGATCGACAAATCGACATGGCCTATTCTTATGAATGACAGATCAACATGGCCTATTCTTATGAACGACAGATCAACATGGCCTATTCTTATGAATGACAGATCGACATTGACTAATCAACATGGCCTATTCTTATGAATGACAGATCAACATGGCCTATTCTTATGAATGACAAATCGACATGGCCTATTCTTATGAACAACAAATCGACATGGCCTATTCTTATGAACAACAAATCAACATGATCATCTTTTCTCTCCCTCTCTTTCATTTTCTGTCCTTAATTAACCATTGATTCCAGTAAATACTGTACATTGTGTCATTGTATGTTATCTTAATGTTATCTTAATGTTAAAACCAATACTCCACTATTGTCCCCTCGCAGGGCAAGACGTCGGTGAAGAAGAGTTACTGCCCTGAGTGGAAGGAGCAGCTCACGTTTATAGACATGTTCCCGCCGCTGTGTAACCGTATCAAGGTGCAGCTCTTTGATGAGGACGCGCTGAAGGACGAGGCCATCGCCACACACTTCATAGAGCTTCCACAGATCATGGACCCGGGCGGAGACACAGAAGGTAGGACAACTTACACACTGTTAGAATAGAATAGAATAGAATAGAATAGAATAGAATAGAATAGAAATATCTTTTATTCATCACTGGGGTTTTACATTACATTATCTTACGGATGAACAGGTCTACAGGCCTCTAGGTACCTTTTAGGATTTACACCTAGGTCTTCCAGCCGTTCCCTCTATATACATTTAGAAAGCTAATACAGATTATGAAGTACATATTATGCAAAAAACATTTATATAGGTTTTGTCCCTTACGTAGTTAATAGCAGGATAATCCAGTACAGGATTATTTGTAGGCAGGCAAATATTGCTCCAGGCCTAGTATGTGCAGACAGACATTTATTTTTCGGTTAAGGTGTCTGTACAACATCGATGACACATAGTAATAGTAATAACAATAATAACAATAATAGTATAATATGATATAATATACAAAGTAATTTTTTAATCTGTTCATCTGAAGGTCAAGGTAGGTCATTCACTTTTAGAACTACTTTGAGACGATTATTGGGAATATATGGTCTCCTAGTGGAACCAACCTTCCTCTAGAGTAGGTCTGAGATAGAACTAGTTAGGGAGAAGTATGGGCAAGAATACACACTGTTTACTCTAAGCCTAACGCTTGGAATTATCTGTGTCAGGTTGCCTTGAAAATGTTGTACATTTTGCTAAATTACACTGAAACATGATAAATTCTTTGGATGTATTTGGTATTGCTTTTATTGAACTAGTCTTATAATATTTATTGTAGGTGAAGTAGAATTGTACATTCTTTGATGATTTTACCCACCACATTATCCATACTCAAATCAAATATTGGTATGATATAGATCTATTTGCCTTATTGTAACAGGGTAATTAATTGAGAAGTATTTGTATACCTAGCTATCAGTGCACAGTCAAGGTATGCAGGTCAATTTTTTGTCAGCATATAAACTGTTGGCAGTGTTCTTTCAACAAGTGAGGTTTGTGCATACTTTATGGGGACACTTGTCCATATCTGACCAAAAAAACGGAAGGTATCATTGACATACTCTTGATCTAATATATAGTTGGGAAGACTGCTGAGGGTAAGTAAAAGTTGAAAGGAATTTTCAAACTTTCATCAGTTTTTCATTTATTTCCCCCCAATATGGTGGATTGTAGTGCTGTCATTTCCATGTTTCCAACACCTCCCCCTGTGAGGGTTTTCATTGTTGATATGTTGATTGTTTTCTCTGATTGTTTCGGAAGAGTTGTTGAACATGTGAGGGTTAAGTAGTCCATGGCAGTGAGTATTTGGGGTGTGGCATTGCACCAGTTTGTTGATAGGAAGCAACTCCCATAGGCTTAGCATTGCAGACATAATAATTCTCCATTCTTTCATCACTCAAAGAAATCATAGAAATTCTGACAACCAGATATCCATCCATGCTGCCAAAACATTTCAACTTTGATGGAGCACAGGAAAGAATGAATACTTAAACTTGCAATGTTAAGTCTATGGGGGATTGTTTATTTCTGGTCAACATGTTAGTACAAGAGTGCGCCTCATTTACTTTAAATTACTCACTGCCGTTGTGACACTAATGTTCCCTATTTTAGTGAGTTTTTCTTAAAATCATCCAACTATATCATGGATTTGTGTTTCCCCTGAGTCTATGGTGCAATGGAAAACATTATCCATATTTCCATATTATAGATGGTTTCACTATTTATGGAATGTGTGTACATATTTATTTGCTTTTATTGATGGGTCTTGATAATGTTTGATCACCTCCAAATTTGGGAAATTATTTAATTGACATACAAACTAGCCAGATCCACTTCGATCATCATTTATTTACATTATTTCGGTATTTTTAATGGAAATGGTGATAAAGCTGTATATTTGGTCGATTTGCCTTGTCTGCCTATTTTGCCTCAAACATTATGATAGCGAATAACTGATTGGCTCACAAGTAGACGTGACGTCATCAGCAGCTGTAGCGTCGACCAATAAGGAGGCTGCTTACTCTTGAACTGCTTACTTGAAAACAAGCTCATATTTTCATGCGTGGATCGAGTTGAGAAGATAGCACAGCACTTATCCACTCATTTGCAGTGTTTTACAAAAAAATACTCTGTTGGTCCCATATATTTCTTGGTATATTATTAGAAAAACAAAAAATGTATCTAATATATTGATAGATGAACTTAATTATTCTTAATCTTGGTGAGTATTAATGATCTATATTGAAATGATAAAGGGAAAGTCTGTTATGTAAAATGAATGAACTAGGGTTCCCGGAAAGGCCAGTTACAGGGAAGCAATTTTCCTTGAACCATTGTAACTTTTAAGGAAATCCCATATATTTTAGACTGTTATAATATAGCTGTGCAATTGAACCTGACAACCCTCAAGTAATTGATAAAAAAGTCAGAAATACTGAGAGGCTCAGAATTCAATAAAATAGGGAGATTTAGCCACCACAACGCACCAACACAACACCTACGCATCCAGTATTTATGTACCACCGCATCGCTGGATGCGTTAGCGTTGTGTTAGAACGTTGTGGTGGCTAAATCTCCCTATTATCACCAGTGTTTTAAAGTTAAATACATATTTAAATGCTGGTGCTGCAACTATATACTAATAAGGAAGAAAAAAATAAAAAACTGTATCTATTATACTGATAGATGAACTTAATAATTGTTAATCTTTCTAAGTATTAAAAGTCTATATTGAAATGATAAAGTGGAAGTCTGTTATGTAGAATGAATGTACTAGAGTTCCCTGGAAAGGTCAGTTACAGAGAAGCAATTTTCCTTGAACCATTGTAACTTTTATAAGGAAATCTCTCACTTTTATTCAACTTTCATTGGTAGAGAAGAAAACCTTACTGCTTTCCTATTAGTCCTTGCAAAATACAGTAAACTTGGCCAGCATAGAAGCCACGCCTTCAGCATAGAAGCCACACCTTCAGCATAGAAGCCACACCTTTATGACCACAGCTACGAGTCCTGACATAGATCAATATGAATCTGTCCTCATCTTCTCTAGATTTGACTGTATCCTACATCACTAAACATACAGAGCCTTGCTGAGTTACTGACATACTAACATTTGTTGTGAGCAGCTTATGAGCTGAAGATTGAAGATAAGTCCTGATAGGGAGGCACTGTTTACGTGTTCAATTCAAATACTAAATATGAAATGTTTCCATTTTAATACTAAACACTATATATATACCATGAGACATTCAGTTACTTTTAAAAATAGTTATCATACATTTCAAGAGACAAATAAAAAATAAAATATTTTAAAATATATTTTTGAAAAACTTGTTCTATCTGATTCAATAAAGAATTCACGCAATACATGAAAGCTGCCATTGATAATGATACCCCAACAATACCAACAATACCAACAGAAGTGTCATTTCTGGTCTTTAAACCTCAAATCCACTGAGCCAATTATGGGCTGAGTCAGCTGAGTGGTGGGTGGAGCCAGCTGACTGGTGGGTGGAGTTAGCTGAGTGGTGGGAGGAGTCAGTTGACTGGTGGGAGGAGTCAGCTGACTGGTGGGAGGAGTCAACTGACTGGTGGGTGGAGTCAGCTGACTGGTGGGTGGAGTCAGCTGACTGGTGGGTGGAGTCAACTGACTGGTGGGTGGAGTCAGCTGACTGGTGGGCAGAGTCAGAGTTCCCTGGAAAGGTCAGTTACAGGTCAGCTGACTGGTGGGCGGAGTCAGCTGACTGGTGGGTGGAGTCAGCTGACTGGTGGGTGGAGTCAGCTGACTAGTGGGTGGAGTCAGCTGACTGGTGGGTGGAGTCAGCTGACTGGTGGGTGGAGTCAGCTGACTGGTGGGTGGAGTCAGCTGACTGGTGGGTGGAGTCTGCTGACTGGTGGGCGGAGTCTGCTGACTGGTGGGTGGAGTCAGCTGACTGGTGGGCGGAGTCAGCTGACTGGTGGGTGGAGTCAGCTGACTAGTGGGTGGAGTCAGCTGACTGGTGGGTGGAGTCAGCTGACTGGTGGGTGGAGTCAGCTGACTGGTGGGTGGAGTCAGCTGACTAGTGGGTGGAGTCAGATGACTGGTGGGCGTCAACCAAGTGCCTCCCATCAAGATTGAAGAAATCCAATCTTTGTGCCGTTTTAACACCTGAAGAAGAGCTCAGTGAGCATGGGGCTTTACCAGAGCATAATAGTGATGCTTCCTGATTAAAGAGTTGTCCACAAATAGCGGTGTGATTGTACCATGGTTGTATAAGGAGCTATAGATAAGTTAAAGATGCATTCTCATTTAAAATCAATAAAGAAATCCTGGTCTTTTCCTCCCCATCTACAAAGTTTTGGACCATTTCACCTCATTGTTTGTGGTTTCCTACTTCATCTTGATTTACATATTTTATTAAATGTCTCGGCCAATAAAAACGATTTAAAAAGAATAAAAATAATAGTAAGTTGATTGATTTGAGGCTGACAGAAACCATGGTAATGAGTTTTCTAGGTCTTTATTTGGTGACCCTGACGTGTTTCGCCGCTCTTTGGCTTCTTCAAAGGGGTAATAATAATGATAACAATTAAATAATAATAATAATTGTCCCTCATTTTGCAGGCATCCTACCCACATTTGGACCGAGCTGGTTGAACTTCTACGGAGCCCCCAGGAACTATAAGATGATGGAATACTACACAGACCTCAATGAGGGGCTAGGTGAGGGCTGTGCGTACAGGGGGCGCCTCATGCTGTCGGTGAAGACTGAACTACTGGACTCTGAGATGGCCTCAGCCTCCACTGTGTACAAGGATAAAGTCAGAGCGGCTGGCAAGGTGGGAATAACTCTTTTAAATTATATTGTAAAGTTTTCAAGTAAACTTTCAAGTTAACTTTGTGTATTTATATAGAAAGCTCAGCAAGCAAACCTAGCAGCCAGAAGTCAAGGTCACTAATTTAGTTTCGGTTAGTTTCCATAAGTGTTGATTAATTTCTCGCACGCTGCTGCATTTAATTTCACTTTGAAGAACATACCAGTAACCTTCAATATACTATAGCAAGAGTACCATAGTAACTAGTATAAGGTAATTTTCAAGGAGGCCACCTCTTTTGGCACAGACTTTGAAACCAGGGGGGGGGGGCATCTTTTGTGCACAGAGTCAGAACTACAATGATGTAGGCAGGGCCATGAAATTTTGAACAAATTTCAAGGGGGGGGGGGGGAGCATTTTGTACAGGACTTTAAGGGGGGTGTCACATAATTTTGCACAAGAATGTTACACAAATTGTCTAGTCCCTAACCCCGTGGTTAATTATGAACAGTCCCTTGGTAGGTCAGCAGTCCAAGGTGCACATAAATGGGACATTCAATAGATTGATATAAGGGTCAGATTTTCAGAAAATGTACAATTGACAAATCAACATATTTTGTCAATTCTGCTAAATTGGACTGAGAAATCATCAACACTAGGTATATATGAGCATATTTGGTATTGCCTTGATTCAAACAGTCTGTTTGGCTATGTTAAACTGTATTTTGAACCTGATTTTTGGTCTTAAATTTGGGTTATTTGAGAGGATTGAGAGGTGAATTGTACATTTTCTGAAAATCTGACCCATAAGTAGTACCTTGGAGTAATAAAGAGTTGGCTGAATTAAATTTTGAGTGAACGCAAAACAAATAATTAAATTATTGTACTTTTTACCCACCCCTCCAGTGCAACATGACTCCACACTGTCGGGTGGTTATACATATATATTATACCCGTAGTGCTGGATGTAAAGAACATCCGTAGACTTCCCATATCACCAGCTATGTCAGCTATAATAGCATTGTTTAGTAGAGCTTGACACCAAACAGATAGATATATCCTATTCCCTATAGAGGGCTCCTGAGGCGGGTATCTAATTTCTCTTGTCGCTACCAAAAAACAGCAAAATTTTGTCATTTGTCACTAAAAAAATTCTTTATCGTTTGTCACTATATTTTCGTAAAACAGCAAAATTTTTGTCGTTAAGAACTATTAAGGTCCTTGTCGATTTGTCAGGCTAAGAAAGTGTCTTTGTCGTTTGTGAGTAGTTGCCTTTGAAATTTGTCGATCTAAGAAAGGGCCGTGTTGATTTGTCGAATTAAGGCCTCAAGAGCCCTCCATAGCTACTTGCTAGAGCCACACTCAGTCAATGGCTGCATTTGCCTCATACCTTCTCGCCAAATGTATTCCCTGCAACCCCTTGAGTTGCCTCGAAAATATCATAATTTTAATTTAACTTACTATCTAACGGGTAAGTCTCTCAAAATTCTAAAATATACACACCAGAGGATGCCACATCCCAGTCCTAGAATGCATGTAAAAAGCAATATAGGAAAAATACTAAAAAACCTAAAGTTGTTATTCGTTATATATGTTAGACTACTTCAGACCCTGCATTGTACCCATAACTTCTTTTCATTGTCCATTAAAATAATATTATTCGAGTATCTTTCCTAAATATTCTAGACATATGATGTTGTTTTGTGTTGATTTAATCATCCTCTGAACATCACTCTGAACCCACCCGATGCTTAGCCACCTGGTGTAGAGCCAGAAACTAAACACTAAAGTGTCTCTTTGCAGAAACTAAACATTATTCATCGTCGATGAAAAAAGCTCAGGTTGTGTACAAAATGATTAACAGCAATGTTTTGTCTACATAATTATCTGAGATAAATATCATGTGTCATTGTCAGGCTGTTTAGGGCTTTTATTCATATATAGTCTGTCCGAAAAGTAGTTGACACGTGATTCCTTAGTCCCTTTAAGGGGAGGGAAAAGTGGGAGAATTCTGATTTCTATTTATGACAAGGACCTGTCAACCCTTTGCCCAGCGAGTTGCTTATTGCAATCAACCATGGGGAAACAGGGCCTGTATAACCAGCTCTTCCTTCCTATTAACCAAAACAACAGCTGCAGCACATGGAACAGAGACAGCAAAATACAGTACAGCTGGACATTTGGCCATGGTTGGTCGCAAACGGCCATGGTTGGTCGCAAACGGCAATGGTTGGTCGCAAATGGTGATTCTGGGACAATTAGTTTGAAGTCAAAATTCTCCCACTTTTCCCTCCCCTTAAAGGGACTAAGGATTCACGTGTCAACTACTTTTCGGACAGACTATAGATACACATACCAGATAGCAAGAATGTACTATAATATTGAATATATCTCACCGCTTAACTTTAATTGTTTCTTCATTAAAAGGGGTGGCCTAATCACTGCAAAATCTGTCAGGTCCTGGTTAATCATTATTCATTATATAGTTAGCATCAACAGTCGCTATTGATATAATATAATATTAATATATATACTTCTTTTTCCTCCTAGTGACGTCACAGGTGCCTCTTAAGATTTGAGTCAGTCTCTTATATGGCGACTCCACGAGAAAAACAGCGCCGACAAATTTTGTTGTTGCCCACTAATTTGTTGCAACAAATATCTATACAGAAACAACATTTCCCAGAGAATGTGGCAACACATCTTACACTCCTCCATTTGGGTTTTCATTGCAAACATGAAATGAACTGTTGTTAGTGGGCAACAAGAAAATTTTGTCGCCGCTGTTTTTCCTTTAGTGGAGTTCCGCCATTACACTTCAGCTGCTGTTTTAGTCCTTATCTGCTAGCCCTCCTTCCCTTCATCCTATACCTACCTGCCTTGTAAGTGCACAAGTCAGTGATTGATAGTAGTTTATAGATAGAACCTGATGAGAATGTGGTATGAAGAACACTATTGCACTGTCCGAGATGTTTGTTTTTTGGTGGCCCACAAACCGATAGGCGAATGGGTTATGAAAAAAACCGACATCGAGGAAAGTGTAATAGTGTCCCGAGTACCACATTCAAATTTAGGTTCTATATTTACTCCCACGTTGCTATACTTACCTCATATGGCTATCTTTACTGGGGACAGAAAGTCATACCACACATGTTGAACTGGTGCAAATTACCACACTACTCCCACCCATACATATAGCATACATCAACGTGGAGTAAAACACTGTGTCCAACATCATAATCATGTCTTAATAATATATTTGAGACAATTTGGGGCTATAATTGCCCCTGAAATTGTGCATTATAAAGCTATAATGCTCTGAAAGAACTATAATTGCCCTTGGAGGACATTATTATGGTATTAATTTGAGGTTTGGGGGCTAAGGTTGTTTTTGGTGAAACAACGGCCAAGGTCCACCAGAGCCAAGGCCCGCCAGAGCCAAGGCCGTTATTTCATCACAAACAGCCGAAGCCCCTAAACGGAGGGAATTGATAACTTTAGTCGCCAATCTTTGGATTCAACCTCTGAATTCAGCCAGATATATAAGTAATCTAACTTCCTCAAGTAACATGGAATGAATGATCCAAATCGCCAGAATAAAGAGAGAAAAATCAGTGATGAATCCAAGAGCTTGGGCAGTAACCTTAGTTCACTTCAAACACGCCAGGTGGCGCCACCAGTTCCATAGCATCAATAACAGGCCAGTCGGAAATGCCCACTCTTATAACGGCCCAGCATGGTGCAAACCAGGGCAGTTACATCCATCCAGCAAACCCCCAGAATCCAAAGAACGGCGACTAAAGAGCTATATTGCTCTGAAAGAACTATAATTGCCCTGGGAGGACATTATAGAAGTATAATGCCCTGAGAGAACTATAACTGCCCTGGAAGGCCATTATAGAGCTATATTATCCACTGTGTTGCATTGGTTGCCTCTGGGAGATCCAGAGAGCATGGTGCACTAGGAAAACTTGAAACCCTTATAGAACTCTTAAATTAACTAGGATATTATATCATTGGGCGGATAATGAAACCTTAGGCTATTTAAAAAGCCTTTGCCAACACCGTACCCACCCGCCAGCCATGGCAGCCATGTAGCCAGGAGCTGTCTCACATGGCGTGCCGCGTAACATTTGCAAGGGGTGATCCCATTGGCTGAGTGCCATGGCCTGAGGTTCACTGAAGGTTGATGTAACGCGTTGTGTGATTGGTCCATTTCCTATCTCCGTAAAAACCTGACTGTTACCAAAGTGGCCTTGTCGCTTGGCATGTGTTTGTACGTATGAAAAGTCAATCAAAGCTTTGGGAAATGTGATTACTCAGTTTTGATACTAGCAAGACTCTGTTGTATTGGAGGTATTCGCATGGTAAGGCTTTCCCCCAGTCAAGTCATTTTGCAACAATAACACTAGTCTCAGAATGTGCTGTTATTTACCAAATTAAAAATATACAATTTTACAATTGATAATCAGGGTTTCACATGGAAGGTAAGTCCCAACATGAAGCAAATAGAGCAGAAAATCACAATCACAAAGTAAATTAAAGAATATCAATCATCATTGATATAGTCTGCACGAAAAGTAGTTGACACAGGATTCATTCGTTCCTTTAAGAAGAGGGAAAAATGGAGGATTTTTATCTTCTATTTATTCCATTTTTAAAATATTTTTTAACAAATTTATTGGCCAAGTTTCACATTAACATGATATTTTTCATTGCCAGGGTAAACATTATTAGAAGGCATACATCTAGTATAATTTGTATCACTCTATACATTTATTTAACCGTATCAATTTTTAATATCTAATTTATAACAAGGACCTGTCAACACTTTGCCCAGCGAGCCGCTCTTTGCAATCAAACATTGGGAAACAGAGCCAGTATAACCAGCTCTTCCTTCCATCTAAGCAAAACAACAGCTGCTGCACATGGAACAGAGACAGCGCAATACAATACAGCTGTATATTTGGCCATGGTCGATCAACGGCAACTCAGGGGGCAAAGGTTTGAAGTCAAAAAGTCCCCCACTTTTCTCTCCTTTTTTTTTTTTTTTTTTTTCCCACTTTTCTCTCCTTAATGCAACTGAGGAATACTGTGTCAACTACTTTTCGGACCGTCTATAGAAAATCAGGGGGTCCTCGGGGGGTCCTCAGGGGGTCCTCAGACACCACATCTCCTCACAATTCACAAACATATTGAGAGAATGGAACGAGGTGCTAGTAATTGAATATTTATTGGACTCGATTGCTATGCAATTCCGTCCAATAAATATTCAATTACTAGTACTGGGTTCACTATTTATTATATGCCCCTAGTATAGACACATATTGATATATAAACCTTTGTTTTTGGTTTTGAATCGTCATAAAGTATCTAAAAGCTAAAAGAAAACCCAATTCGAATTGTTATGGCACACCATCAAAATATTTGTATTGCACCCCACTTATTGCACCTCTCAAATAGAATGCGCATATTATAATGTACTTGTTGACACAGCACAATGTTTTATTGTACAATCTTCTGCATTTCATATGTGATCACTCTTATTTTTTATTTGCTGTATAAGCAATCCTGAATAGATTTATAAATAAAAACACTCACTCACTGAGTCACTCACATACAAGTTGAACAAATATGTTATGATATGTTTTGTACTTGCTGTATAAGCAATCCTGAATAGATAAATAAAAACACTCACTCACTGAGTCAATCACATACAAGTTGAGCAGATATGTTATGAAGGGATTGAGATATATATTGTATACAGGTTAACTAACGAGTTGGTTGAAGGAGCGTGAATATTGCACGAGTTCCGTAGCAACTCGTGCAATATTCTAAGCGACTGAAACCAATGAGTCACTTAACAGATTTATTATACATGCTTTTCAATCATGAAAATAGAAACAAATCGGGTCATAAATTTGAATTTTATCGGTAATCTAGGTAAAAAAACAGATTGGTTGCCACGACAACACCTCGTAAATCACTAGTGCTATACGCACTATGCATAAATCACTCTAGATACATTGTTTTTAGAGCAATGCATGTATAATAATGGTTCAAATGTCTCATCCCTGATTCAGCTTAATTTATATATATATATATATATAGTTTCCATATTTTAGTTTCTGCAAGTTGTACCTGTAGAGTCAGTTACTCTTGCTTCTCCTCCTTGCATAATAATCGTTCTTCATTACTGGATTAATAATATACCCAATGCCACTTAAACAAAGGGTGCAAGAGAACCCGGTAGAATGTAGTGTGATTGAATTTTCAACTTTACTTTGAAACACAAGCATGTGTTCATTAAAGGCCATATTGGATTGTTTTTATCAGTAACAGCATCTAGGAAAATTAAAATAACGGAAGAAAATTGATTAAATATTGAAGGTCCAGTCAAGAGGTCATGATTTTTGCTTCTATGAGGTCATTTTCAGTCTCATACTACCCTAAATTGATAATGAAATCTAGAATTCCTTTTATTGCAATATCCTATAGCAGAAATAATTAACAAATCCATGAAAATAATGTCTTTCTTGTCATTGGTACACAGATCGAGGTAGCGCCCCGGCGGGACTTCATGGTGTTCGCTACTATATATGACGCCTCCATGATAGACAAGGATCATCGGGATAAACAGGTCTACTTCGAGATAAGTCTAGGTGAGTAGTCCATAGATATTTGTGATGTGTTTCAGGTAAATGAGTCACAAGTCGCAAAAATGATATTTTTCAAACTGCTTCTATCACAAGATCTCTTTATGTTCTGATTTTTAGAGGGTTTAGCACTTACAGTCATATGCATCCATGTAACAAATTGGGACATTGTTTTGAATATATCCTTGCGTTTTGAAGGCCTTTGCAAACATTTGTTTTTCAAAAATAAAAATATCAAACTTAATATATAAAAATACTTAGTAGGTGACCTACTGTTTACTATCATTGGAATCACCTTGATCTCCTCTTTTCAAATATGGTGATATCTTAAATTCCATATTTTGCTTGTGACTCATTTTCCTAAAACAGATCACAGTTGTCCTTCAGTCTATTATCTCACAGACCCACACAGTGTATTGTGTGGGTGAGTCACATGCTTCCCAGAGAGGCATTTGGTACTTGGGTCAGATTTTCGGAAAATGTACAATTGGCAGTTGTACACATTTAGTAAATTCTGCTAAATTAAGCTGCAATTTGACCCACTTGTTAATCTTGTAGATCTGTGTCAACAATCTCAATATTGGGGGGAACTAGGCTAGGTAATTCCATCATTTGAATGTGATAATTGTGATATGTGAAGTGTTACAGGGAAATGAGCCGCATGTCGCCAAAAAAATGAATTCTTGGTTACTATCATATTTGAAAAGATGAGATGAAACTAATTCCAATGACAGTAAATATCAAGGCATCTGATGCTCAGGATGACCCCAGAAACCCATAGAGATATTTAGTACACTGTCTTGCAATTTTGTACATGTGGGTCAGATTTTCCGAAAATGTACAATTGGCAGCTCTGCACATTTAGGAAATTCTGCTAAATTAGGCTGAAAAATGAAGAATACCGGGTATATCTGAGTATATATGGCATTGCATTGATTTACAGTATCAGTTCTGTTATGTTAAACTGCATTTTGAAGCTCATTTTTCTCTTAAATGTGGGTTATTTGAGAGGTTTGGTGAAGACGAATTGTACATTTTCTGAAAATCTGACCCATGTATTGCTATCACTAAGAACACTAAACTGTCAAAGAATATAAACATTCCTATAACGCATTCTTGTAATAAAGATATCTGTAAAATATTATTTTGGGGATGTGTGACGCATTTTCCTGTATCACATCATACATACATATTGATAAATAAATAGCTTGATGTTAGTTTTCTTAAGGTTTTCATTCACACAGGGAGTGGAACTATGCATATGGGTCAGATTTTCAAAAAATGTACAATTGGCAGCTTTAAACATTTAGGAAATTCTGCTAAATTAGGCTGAAAAATGGTGAATGCCAGGTATATCTGAGTATATTTGGTATCACATTGTTATAAAGTATCAGTTTTGTTATGTTAAACTGCATTTTGAAGCTCATTCTTGTCTTAAATGTGGCTTATTTGAGAGGATTGGTGAAGGCGAATTGTACATTTTCTGAAAATCTGACCCATATCATTGTGAATGGTGAAGTCACAAGCAGTGATGCCTACATTTCCACTTGCAAACAAACCTCTCACTGCATTCCATCCAATTTTGTTATTTATTCAATAAACCAGCATACATTTCAATTCAATCCAATATAATGCATTTCTGTTCATGCAAGAAAGGTGTACAAATATGAGACCCACATCTGAAAGTGAGTTCCAGGCCTTCAGGCGGGTTCCTAACTAGTTGCTACTCAAAGAATAAACTTTGATTTTACATTATTATGAAAAAAAAAGTTGAGAGCTATTTTTCTAGATGTCTAAACTAGGAATGTTTTGTTTACAGGTAGCTATGGTAACACTCTGGATGCTAAAGGAGAGATGTCGATGATGAGTGACTCAGAGAACAGTGATGAGGACGATGAGGGGGAGAAAAGCAAGCTCGTCAAGGGGTCGGGCCGGGACGAGGAACCCGAGGTACCCTGTAAGAGCACCACAGACCCCATGGTCAGTATATGGCATCATTTTATTCTTTTTACAAGTTTTTTATTTCAGGTACATTTTTACCAAGTAATATCGACATTTCAGTCATTTTTCGTCCTACCCTGAGTATGTTTCTATTACTTTAAAACTTTACTTTATGAAAATATATTTAATAACTATTTAGTTTTTTTATATACAATATTTGATTGATACCTAATTGGGATGGGTAACCGTGATTAAATTGCCACAAAGTCCTAACCAAGGGCCATTCTCATTTATTCATATGTACATCAGGTATATATAGCAGCATGCATTTGCAGAGCCTCCAGAGGAGAGAAAATAAACTAATCATAAAAGGCTAAAATCAATAGATAACTGCATACATACAAGTTTGTCTGCAGTCATCTTGGTACCGTCCATAAACTTGTAGAAGTATCCCACTTCTGACACCATGTTAGTTTAATCACATATGGGTCAGATTTTCAGAAAATGTACAATTGGCAGCTGTACACATTAAGTAAATGCTGCTAAATCAGGCTGCAATTTGGTCAATACTAGGTAAATTCAAGTATATTCGGCATTGCATTGATTCAAGCAACCTATTTGGTTAGGTTGAACTGTATTTTGAACTTTATTTTCGTCTGAAATTTGGGGTATTTGAGAGGATTGATGAAGGTGAATTGTACATTTTCTGGTGATTTCACCCATAATGTGGATGGTAGTTCCAGACATATGACTGGAAGCTCAGGTTAAGAATATGCCATATGTATTTCTGATGTTTTCTTGTACACAAGCGGCCTTAGTTAATCTAAGGCCCAATCACTTACCATCCTTCAATTGTAACCGTTCTGGAGGCGTTATTTGCCTTTCCATGTCGTCTTTTACGTGATTCTTTCACTCCTGGTACCATGTGATGTTAAGATGAACTGACTCCAACAAGATCTTAAGAGCAACTGTTTATTCTGTACTTCTCCACCAGGGGGCTGGAGGTTGTATACACTAGGTGGCGGCACCTAGTATCTGAGACATCAAGGATAATACACATTAAGGATGATCGCGGGTATTTCTCAGTTACCAAAAACGGCGGAGATTTTACGACATTGACCATGTTCATATTTTTATTTTTTTTTATCATTTCTTAGGTTAGTGATGTTCAGTTATTAAAAAGAAACACTTCTGAAGATTGAACAGATTAGTATATGTTTTTTTTCTTGTTAGTTATTCTTTTACGACACCGTAAGCCACCTTGTTTACATTGAGATTCTAAGCTATTCTACTGATATGTCAAGTTCGGGGGCCTGCAGCTCCTAAAGTAATCTGGGAACCACCAATTTTCTTGTTATTTTCAGAAAATATATTCCTTAAACTATAATATACTAAAGAATCAGCCAACTGTATTTACAATTTATGGTTTAAAATGGATGAAACGTTTCAAAAACACTCTTTTCTCCATAGACGGCCATGTTAAATTAATTAAATAACTTTTTATTTTCAAACGGAAATAGCAAAAAATCTAATTTGGGAACCCCCCTTAAAAAAATTATATTTGAAATCAGCATGATTTGGAGTACAAACTGTGAAAAAATCAGGCTGATCTATTTACTTTGGGAAATACCCGCGATCATCCTTAATAATGATATGACACCATATATTCAGATACGTAAGAGAGTATGCTTGTCATAGTTATATTCTGACCTAAATGAAGAAATCACATTGATTGCAGGTGCCAATGTCCCACATGTCAATAACCTTATACAAATATTTTGGGGAACTTAATTCTAACCGATGTCCATCCCACAGTGGATTTTGTTTGTTTGAATTCCAAATAGAACAACTGTATATTGTACGAGACGAACTACTCCTTCCCACTCTCGCTAAACTGCTACCATGCAATGAAGATTCGATAATCTCCATATAGCGATGTATTACATCACGATCCGCCTATTACGTCATAGGCGATGCCGAAACAAATGCGATGTGTCAGATGTTCCTTATTTACTTATTGGTTTTCCCACCAAAATTGATGGTTCAAATATATAAATACCCTGTTACCATTTCAATTTTCATGAAAATTGTTATATTATGAAAAGTATTTACTTCCCATAATCCACTAGTGGGCAGGGGGGCCCCCTCCCCCTAGAGGGGGGAGGTGGGCAAATTGGCAATACATGGTTTCGCTCCTGGGGGAGCTCATCAGGCAGTCCTCAAGTATCATACCAGGTAGATACAGGTGGCTATTTTACTGTCACTGGGGTGACATATACTAATATTAGAACATAGAACAACTGGTTTGCTTTCGTTATTTCTGTTCTATTACCATGAGTTGGTGTTAATATTTGTCTGTTAATTGTTGCAGGTGCCTAAGTCTGATGACAGATTCTACTACTACATCCCGTGGCAGGAGGAGAAGCCGTGCCTGCATGTGATGGGCAGATGTGAGGACTTGAGGAAGCGGCTCTACCACACCAACCTCATAGAGAGGATGGCAGAACATTTGGTACGTCCAGTTGGCATTAGGCAAATAACAAATATAGGTGTATTTCCTATTTACCTCCCTCCCCCTACCTAGAAAAACCTTCCCCTACCTAAAACTTGACCATACCTGATTAAAAAAAAAAAAATTCTTACTTTTTTTGGATTTTTTGACATAAAAAGCTGATGAAAGCAGGAAAACAGGTTTTCCTGACCCGGAACTGTCAAAAAGCACATCTCTTATGTTTAAAACAACTATTGTTATGAAAATTACATTTTTTTCAGTTCCTGGGAGGTGGTTTCCTAATAAAAAAAAAGAAAAAAAGTTACCATTCCCCCCTACCTAGTTTCCAGCCAGATAAATAGGAAACACACCTATTATTTTTGCTGGCCTTAGGCACTGAGGGTTCTCTACCAGTGTGGTGTCTGAGGCATAAGGTTTCTCCACCCATGTTATTTGGGTCAGATTTGTCAGAAAATGTACAATTGGCAGCTCTACACATTTAGTACATTCTGCTAAATTAGGCTGCAATTTGGTCAATACTAGGTAAATTCAAGTATATTTGGTATTCCATTGATTCTAACAATCTGTCTGGTTAGGTTGAACTGTATTTTGAAATTTATTTTCGTCTGAAATTTGGGTTATTTTAGAAAATTGGTGAATCTGAATTGTACATTTTCTGGCGACTTCACCCATTAAATGCATCATTAATTTATATTTGAATTGAAATATGTTTTTTTCCCTATATTTAGGATGCAGCATTGGAAGACCTGCGGGTGACAATACTGTTTGAGCGTCCATACCAGCGGTACAAGTTAAAGGCTTCATTAGAAGAACTTGTTAGAGGTATGTCATTGTCTTGGGCAATACTAGAGGAGTTCAGGCCTGAAATCAATAATTGATTGTACACATTTGCCATTGCATATATGTGATTCCGTTTTTAGGAAAATAAGTCACAAGTTGCAAAATATGGATTTTGAGATACCATTACTTGAAAAGGGGAGATCAAGGCGATTCCAATGTTAGTAAACGCTAGAACACCTGATTAGTATTTCTGTATTTTAAGTTTGATATTTTAATTTTCGAAAAAAATAGTTTGCAATGTTTCGATCTGGATGGGCAATTACCAGTAAAGTAACTAAATATACTCCATATGAAGGCCTTCAAAACGGAAGGATATATTTAATACAATGTCCTGAAATTTGGTACATGGATTTATGTGATCACAAGTGCTACACCCCCCTTTCAATAAACACATCTTGTGAATAAAACACTTTGAAAAATATCAATTTTGCGACTTGTGACTCCTTTTCCTGAAACATATGTAGTGAATCTAACAATTGAGTATGGATTGGGGTTTGAATCCTTGTTTACCAACTAACTATATCCTGGCCAACTCGTACTGCTACTATTTGCTGCACGCGCCTGAGCAGTGCTGGTCAAAAGTAGCCTTTGTGGAGTTAAGTGTGGGCCTGTCTGGGTGGGAATATAATAAATAGTGAATGGAACTTGTATCGGAATTGAATATTTATTCTATTAGTAGTGTATCGTTCCATTGTCTGTATTTCGGGAAAAAATATACTTGATTATCAGCAGTTAATCATAATTCCAAATGTAGGCCATGGAGGTATGTTACAGCATCATTGCAGATTATTATATTTAATACAAACGTTTGATACTTTAATTCTTAATACTTTAATAATTATGCCAATGCTTATACATTATAATTGAATGAAATATTACTTTCATTCACAGGGTGTGACACATATGCACGGATGGCCAGCAACCTGAATGTGGGAGCAGGGTCGGGCAAGACCAAGCTGGACAAACACAGGCTCAAGTCTTGTAAAACTCACATTGTATGTCACCTTACTCTTCTTTTTTTTTTAAACATTGCAACTCTATTTGGTTTATCCTGCCAACTGATCCTCTACAATCTTAATGCTTATGTGACACGACGACCTGTTTTAATCGATAAAGTGTTTCATTTTCTCGAGAACTTTTCCTTAAATTCTTCTTTTGTGATTTTCTAATTTTTATACTTCAGCCTCACTTACATGGGAGGCTTTCTTGTTTTTTGTTAACTCTCAAATGTTTTATAAGACTTCTGTGTCATATTTATACTTTTCATTCATTCAGAATTCAAGAATCTATTCAATTATGGTCTAATCCTATCATGATCATCATGCAAGCACATTTGTTTCGAATTTTAATGGGGGACCACAAAATGTAAATTTAATTCACCTGTGGAAAAGATCAACATAATATGTTTTTCTTTTTCCTATGTGACTGCCGCCTAAATCTTTCTATTCTCAATATTCATTCTAATATTTAACACCCTAATGCCCCCCCCCCCCAAGTGTGACTGTGCCTGCTCCTCTACTTGAAACGAGATAACCTCTGGGTATGGAAGGGTATTAAACCTGTTTTAGTACCTGACCATGCCCTAGACATCTCATTACCGGTGCTGTATCTACCGAAATGAACCACCTTATTGTAAAAACGATCTACTGCAATAAAGAACTCTTGAATTGAATTGAATTAAATAAACTGCTTATTTTCTGCACAGGAAAAGTTAAAGAAGAGTGCCAAGATGCTGACCAAAGGCATCACACGTGATAACGTCAGAGACAGATTCAAGGAGGCGAAGGAGTATCTGAAAAAACTTAGGCATCTGGCTAAAGAGGTAAACAATTTGTGTTGTGTTTTAAGAAAGTCACAGGTCGCAAAATTGATATTGTTCCCCTTGTCCCAGACACAGTAGTAACATAATACCAGCAATGTTGAACTGTCAATGCAATGTACAATTACAATTTCAATGAAATAAACACAATTTATTCTTAAATAGCAGTTGATGTCTGATTGATCAGAGTAATTTAAATACTCTAACCTCAATGATTTATAGTAGTTCCTTAATTGACTGGATTCTGAGTGATTATATACTCAGCTACATTGCTTTAAGTCTGCCTTACCCCTCAGCCTCAACACTCACTACCCGATGTGTTCCTGTGGATGATAGTGGACGGTAAGAGAGTCGCGTACTCCAGGATCGCAGCCAAAGATCTAATATCAGCCACCCAGCCTGAACTACAGGGCAAGGACTGTGGCAAACTACAGACTATGTTCCTCAAGGTAAGATTATACAATCTCCTCATTTATTGATCCAATAATTGATTAATTGATTGATTATTATCTATTTATCTACCAAGGGCTGAACAAATTAGGTGTGTTTCAGATTTAGTCCCTACTCCTACCTTACCTACAATGACCTTAACCCAACTTAAAAGAATTGAAATTGCTTTATTCATTTTTGAATTTTTGACAAAGGAACCAAGTCTTCCTCACCAGAAAACCATTGAAATGACGAGATTAATTAAATTGATTTCAAATTGATTTCAATCAAATATAATTGACACTCTGAACTCTAAACAGAGTTCATCTATCCATAATTTTCTCTTTATTTTGGCATTACATGACACTAGTTGTACATGTGATACAAATCTATAATTAAAATCTAGGCCTATGATTAAAAAGCTATTATTATTATTATAACAGGTGCATTCCTCTTGTTTAAAATATCTATTGTTAGTCGGAATTATACACTTATGGGTCAGATCATCCCAAAATGTACTATTCTGCTACATTAGACTGTAAAATGGTAAATACTAGGTATATCTGAGGATATTTGACATTGCCTTGATTCAAACTATCTGTATGGTTAGGTTGAACCGAATTTTGAACCTGATTTTTGTCTAAAATTTGGGTTAATTGAGAGGATTGGTGAAGGTAAATTATACATTTTCTGGCGATTTCACCCTTATACACTGTTCCCTAAGGGTGGTTTGCTGACAAAGAAACTACCCTCCCCTGCTACCTAGTTGTCAGCTCCTAGAAATCAGAAACACACTTATTTGTGGTCTAATTTATTGATTAATCATTGTCTATTTATCTTGGAGAAGGTTGAGGTTGAGTCATTATTATATTATTCCACTATGCATGGGTCTTGTGTAAAATATTTAACATTAAAGTTGCATTATCTTATTATTAATGAAGACAATCCCTGCTTTAAAATTAAACACCGAATGTGCTTGATTTCGGTCAAAGAATATAGTTTTCATTTTTGGACCATTCCTTCTCTTTAAGGCAGAAATCACCTGGATAGAACCTCTAAAGGTGTCTGCCATGTTCCTTCTGGTTTATGCCTCATAAATGTCCAGAATTTCTAATTCTGGGTTGGCTGGAATTTCAGTTATTACACATTTCTGACTTCTGACCATGGGGGATTGACAAGGAAAATTAGAACAATGCTGACTAAAAAAAAACAATCTTTCAATATTACAAAATTGACTGTTTTATGCCCCAAACAAAATAAATTTGGGGAAAATATATACATGAATAAAAAATGTGTTTTTTTTATTCATTGTCGATATCAAATTTCGCAGTCCTACTTTTCATAGATCAAATAAAAGAATTAAAAGTAATATTTCTTTGGCCGAAGTGATTAGGAATGTGGCTTTTGCTCATAATAAGAACCAAATGTCCCAGCATTCCATTGCCTGAGAGAGCTTTCTGTAAACCGCGATATAATCATGATCAATGTTTGTGCATTATGAACTTGTCAATTGTATCTCCTACCCCACCACCCCGGGGATAAGTGGGAATGGTAGGGGAATGTCCAAGAAAATATGCCCCCACCCAGGCGGGGATTTCCCTTAATTTACCGAAGTAGCAAGAGATTCCCCTGGGTGGGGGAATCTCTGTCAAGGTTTATATTTGATCAATTTAGGGAAATAAACACCAAAACCGTAAGAAAGACGATGCAAATTAGATTGCTTGAGTTGTTTTATTATTTGTTCGACCAACGTTTCGGAGAACATTTTCTCCTTCATCAGGGTGAATGAAGTTTATATTTTATATCATTTACATTTGCAATGATAATATAACATGGGGTGAGGGAATTTACACAAATTTCTTGCCTTGGGGGGATTCCATCATATTTCCCCCCAAAATTCCCAGGAAATTCCCCCATACCCCGGGAGTTGGGGTGGGGGATGCAATTGACAAAAGTGCATTAGTAAACTCAATGTCATCCACCTAATGACTTTGTAGAAGGTCCCTGGGCGCGGACAAAGTGATATGGTAAGCAGCGAAGCGGTGAAATCAGTTCACCGCAGCATGAGAACTGTTGGCAACTGTTAGGTTAACTGTGGGAATGATGCACTCTATAGAGAAGCTTGATGCTACCTATTTACACCTGGTTAAAGCATGCTGTTGATAATTATGTTTAATTTCTGCTGTATATGTATGTATGTATATTGTTTATTTCCAATACATGATGCAATTTTCTACCAATGTGATGTGTTCTAGGAAAATGAGTCACAAGTCGCAAAATTGATATTTTTCAAAGTGTTTTTCCCACAAGATTTCTGTATCGATATGTTCTGAATTTTAGAGGCTTTAGCGCGTATAATCATATAAATTCATGTAGCAAATTCCAGGGTATTGTTATAAATATATATCCTTGCGTTTTGAAGGGCCTTCATATGGAGTATTTTTAGTTACTTTACTGGTAATTACTCATCAAGAATTTGCAGAAACATTTTTTCAAAAATAAAAATATCAAACTTAAAATATAGAAATACTTATCAGGTGTCCTAGTGTTTACTATCATTGGAATCGGCTAAATCTCCTCTTTTCAAATATGGCGATATCTCAAAATCCATTTTTGCGACTTATGACTCATTTCTCGGATCACAAATAATAATAGTAATAATCTACAGTAGAAATGGGTGGTCCCCTATTATGGCAGCCATAGTTCTTCCAGGGGTTCCCTTCTAAACCTAGATAAACATAATGTACTAGATGTGATTTGAACAGATTCTGGGAGGTTTTTTCTTGCCTATAGACCATGTTTGTATCGACGGAACTACCTGAGGTAAGCTTCCGGTTGAGCACTCAATACCTGTGTCACAAGGCATATTTGATTAAAATAAATAATTGTACAGGTTGGTAAACCCTCTATTTTGGTATTAATAAGTTGATCTGATCAAATCGTGTCTAAAAGCAATATTACCCCAGGGTTTGGTGGTTTATTGTGGTCACACAGACCACAACAAACCATCAAACCCTGGGGTAATATTGCTATAATGGTACAGTGTAGTTAGCTTAACCAGGGAGGTATATACAGAGGGAGTGTTCGCGGGGATTATGCATACCTCTGTTGAAGAGTACAAAATATGACCGTTGGTTGGTAGACATATATAATATATAGATGTGCTGAGAGAACTAAGGGTATAATCTTAGGAACAGGGTTAGCACTAGCCCAGGAGAGTTGTACATTAAGCATGCATGTCTAGACAAGTTACAGCATATATCTTTGGCAATTTGTTATTGGCTTGTTTTTATGTTCTTCCAGAAGTCCAGAAATATAAATCTATTTTGAGATGTTCTATGTTCTATATTCTAGTGTTCTATACCATTCATCTTTTTGGTCACTTCCAAAGTATGATATTGGCAAATTGTCCTCAGATCTGAAAAAGACCCACAGCAAACTAAAACTCCTAGGAAATGTATTCAGTATTTTTACCAACATCAATATCTTTGAAAACTTATGGAAATTGTTGATTTCCCTCTAAAATTTTTAACTTTAAATTTTCTAAAAATTCTCAAAACTATTTTTAATTTTTCACTCTTCTTATCAAAACTCTGGACTCTGGACTCTTTCCATGTCCAGATGGTTTCTTTTGCTTGTTATTACTCGCCATTTTATGGACATTGGAAGTATATAGGCTAGTATTTTATATACCTCCCTGCTAGAACATTTGTTCCATAGTTTGCATGCTCTCTATGTATAAGATGTATTTACTTTCAGAGTCCAGAAGGAGAAGGCTTGATGGACCATATTGTCCAAAGCACCACATCCGACGTTAGTTACACATTAGCCAAGGGACATGTCCAGACTATTGGGGGTAGAGGGAGGCTTGCTTTAGCTCTATATTGTATCTGTGTTGGGAAACAAATGTTTAAGCTTTAAATCATTTATTTTGAACTACTGAATAACTTCTAGAGGAAGACCTCCAGTAGGGTGATTTAGTTCGGGAACAAACATTTTACCAAACTAAAATCTAATGAAAACTAAAGGACTGTTCATAATTAACTTCTAGGGGGAACGAGTTGAGAATTTGCGAGAAAGTCTTGTGCAAAATTGTATGACCCCCCCCCCCCCCCTAGAGTCTTAAATTCTTGTGCAAAATTTCTTGAAACTTTGTGCAAAATGTCATGACCCCCCCCCCCCCGTCACTACATCATTGTAGTTCTGAGTCTGTGGAAAAAAGATGCTCTCCCCCCTTTAGAGTCTGTGCAAAAAATGTTGCTTCCCCCTTCAGAGTCTTTGCAAGAGAAGATGCCCCCCCCCTGAAAATTCTCCTCCCCGACCCCACCCCCTAGTGGTTAAAAATGAACAGTCCCTAATTTGCCATAACATGACAAGTTTAGACGACAGTATCACGAAGTTACTACTGTTTACTGAGCTGAAGCCTCCCCTCACTCCCTCCCAGAGTCTGCATATGTCCCTTTGATGGTCTGTGATAGGGTGCAGAGAGTTTTGTGCTTCCTGTTCACAGACTGGTGCAGTGCCACGCCTCAAATACTCACTGACACTGAGTACTTAGCCTCCCTCTGGGTTCCCCATTATGTTGATTATGTTCCCTCATCCCCCAATACCGTTGGGTACCAGATCATTGTTGGTGTGTATCCTTTAAATTAGATTCAATGAGTTTTATGTTATTTTCCCCTTCGACAATGTCATTTGGACTGTCATGAAGATCAAAGTGATGAACCTGATGACCTTTGATGGATGTGGGATTGTGTCATGCCCTCCTTTAGCACACATGGGAATAATGGGCTAAAGCAAAATTTACTAGTATGTAAGGCCTCGCAACTTTGTTCCTTATAATAATTATTCAAAGCCAAGATGGTAAAAACTGGTCTGACCAAATATCCACATCCCAAGCGGAGGTCTTATAAGACTGCAGCACTTGATCGCAAGAAGGAAGCAATAACTTGAGATTGTGCATCCAGTGACTCAGGGCTATTTTGAATCAAAACCTTCTAATTTTTGGTTGTAGCAATACATCGCAAGTAGTAGAAAGATTATTTGGATAGACTGCCTTGGATGCTGGCTTCAGTTATATAGGCAGCATAGGCTTTCAGGTAAAGGCGGGGTTCCATTGGGACGTTACTCCTCCTGTTTCACACCCTGTTTCCTTGGTAATGGGAAGTAATCGTTTCAAATCAAACATGTTTGATTGAACTGACACCACTCCTGTTACAACCATGTTACTATTTGTTGTTGTTGTTGATAATTTTTATTATTATATGATACACTCGGCGGGTCTAAACTCCCTATAGTAGGGAAGTTTTCAAGCCCTGCCGGACACATTTCCATCATCAAGTAACAGGTGGAGTAATGGTAGAAGTAATAGCTAGTAATGTGCAATGGAACCCAGTCTTTAGGTTAGAAATCAAGGTATCGGCTTTCATTTGGTACAAGAACTGACGTTATTTTTTATTTTCAGCCATTTTTTAATGATATCTTTGTTAATTTGATTTGATAAAAAGTAGATAAAAATATTTTGTGTGAATACTCTTATCTGTAGCTAATTAAGTTGTTGTATAGATGCTATTCTATCACACACTGATCTACAATGTTGTATGATTCAACCAAACAATTGCTCAGAAATGCTCTAGAATGATTTGGGTTTTATGATATCATAATGGTGTTTAATTATTATTTTTTTTACTGACAGATCTCCTTAAGATAACCATATTGTTTGTTGATATAACAATTTTCCTTGTCAGATTTTAAACTCTGCATATTTGATATTTAACCCTCAAATTTTAAGGATTGTGTCAATAATTTTGCAGAAAATACCAAATATTCAATTATTTGTCAGTTCGATGATACTATTTGTACAATTTGTTTTGAGCTTGTCTCTGCAATTTTGTTATTAAATCCTTTTAAAGGCAAACGCTACTATTCACTGCCCCGCCCCCCTTTACCATATACCAAATCTACGGGCATTTTACGCACTATTCCTTTAGCATTGCAGTCTATGAGGAAACGGCCCATTTTGTCACATTTTATAGAATAAAACAAACAATTAATGGCTACTCCTACTGTCCCAAAATTTTCTACACATACAGTTCAGTTTATATACTACAGATAAAAAGGAAAAAAAATATGTCATCGCGTTCGATTTTTTTTCATAGCTGTCTGAAATAGACATGTTTGGGAGACAGAGCTAGCTATGGGTACTCTCAGTTGTACTCAATTAGCATGCAAGTCTATTGGGAAATGCTGCATTTTCCTTTCACGGTTTTGGGAATAAAACAAAAATGGATACTCCAAATGTCCCAGAATTTTCTACACATATAGTGCAGGTAATATTCTACACATATATAGGGAAAAAAATGTATGTCATCACGTAAAAAAATAATTGTAGCTGTCTGAAATAGACATGTTTAGGAAACATAGAACACTTTGAAAGCAGCAGATTTTTGGGTTGTCAGCCATGTTTCAAAGCCCCATAATTCAGAAACTAGCACGGTGACCCATTAATTTTTTTTCAGTTTTAAGAACATAAATACTTCAAAAATCATATACTAAAGAATCAGAAAAATGACATTTATTTTCACTGGGGAGGAAAAAAAATTGTTTTTATAAAAATGGTGAAAAATATTGAGTTTTTTCGGGGTTTTAATTTAAAATTCACATTATGTATTTGATGTTTTCAAAATAAAAATAACAATGCACCCTATAGAAAAGAGGCATAGAATTATTGGCCAAATAATACTCTCTCTAAAACTGTTAATTTTACTTAAATTGAGTGAATATAAATAGTAAATATGAACTATGAGGTTGAGGTACTGCAAAATGGGCCCCCCTTTTGGTCGTCATTGGTACTTTTGAGATGCCAAATTTTGAAGCACTGTAATTCAAAAATGAGCACGGCGACCCAATGATTTTTTTCCATCCATATGACCAGAAACACTTCAAGAATCAAATACTAAAGTTTCAGAAAAATGACATTTATTTTCATTTTCCACTAGATAGTAGCGTTTGCCTTTAATACTTGCCTCTAAAAATATAATATAATTTTGCAGATCTCAGTTTTAATGAGCTTTTCAACATTTCTCACATCCCACATACTAGAATTCCAATAAAAAATAATTCCACCCTCAACAGATAATTATTCTTGGACATTTCTTTTTTTTTTAAATTAAACTCTAAAACTAGAATTTATTTCTAAAATGTTGTTGTTCTGGTTTTGCAGAAAGCTGGCAAAGACTCCAAAGGTTCTGGAGGTTGGGCCATCCAGTGTAAAGTACTGCTGTACCTGTGGTTGGGACAGCACGACCCCAAGCGGCGGTCTAAGGACTACCTCAATGCCATACCCAAGGGTTATGAGGAAACCCTGGAGGTGAAGAGAGCAGACATCTCACCCCCAACCTGCCTCCTCTTCAAGGGTAAGCTTCATGCTATGATATGTGATGGGTTTCAGGATAAAAAGTCATGAGATCCAAAAGTGATATTTTTCAAAGTGTTTTATTCACAAGATATATTTGTGGGAATGTTTTCATTTTTGGGATTGCTTAACGTTTGCACAACTTTTATTCAATATGTTAACAAAAAACACTTCACTCATCGGGTCGACAACATAAAATATACATCGTACTCTCTTCTCATCAAGTGTGCTGTTCTGAAATATAACTTCATATGATCAACAATGTATATATGCGTTATATATCAAAATTCCTTGTATTTTCTTTGATTTTTGCTTCTCGATATGAGAATCATCACAATGTGAAAAGTTCGAGAATAGATTTATTGAAAACAATTTTTTAATGTCATATATGAATTCTCTATTTGCAGGTGAGGTGCACTTCCAGCTCCGAGCATACCTGTATCAGGGACGAAGTTTGATTGGCTCAGACAGTTCCGGGTTGTCGGACCCGTTTGCGCGTGTGATATTCTGGAACCAGTGCCAGCAGAGCAGGATTGTGGAGGCAACACTCAGCCCCACCTGGGACCAGGTACGTGTATTGTTAATAGAGGCTCAGAGCTGAGAGAGTCCCTTCAAACTGAGGGAAAGTCTCTCCAGTCTAGGCTCAGAGCTGAGAGATCCCCTTCAAACTGAGGGAAAGCCACTCCAGTCTCAACTCAATGTTGACAAGGGTCCCTTCAAACTGAGGGAAAGCCCCCAGCTCCAGTCTAGTATCAGAGCTGAGACAGTGCCTCTCAACTAAGGGAAAGCTTATCATTATAATCCCATTAGAACGGAAAAGTACCATATGAATCCCATTAGGACGCCTACTCCAGGGTCAGGAAAGCCATTAGCGTAGTAGGCGTCCAATCAATAACATAACATTCCTATCTAATATGTGACGTGTTTCAGGAAAATGAGTCATAAGTCGAAAAAAATAGATTTTGAGATACCATTATATTTGAAAAGATGAGATCAAGCCGATTCCAATGATAGTAAACAGTCTAATACTCTAATAAGTATTTCTAGATTTTAAGTTTGATATTTTCGTTTTTGAAAAATAAGTTTCCAATGTTTCTGGGGGTTAATAAACACTAAAGTAACTAAATGTAGTCCATATGAGGACCTTTAAAACGAAAGGATATATTATATACATTGTCCTAAAATTTAATACATCGATTGATATAGATATAAGTGATAAACTCGCTAAAAATTAGAACATTCCAATAATGTGATCTTGTGAATGAAACACTTGGAAAAATGTCAATTTTGCGACTTATGACTCATTTTCCTGAAACACATCACATATGTGAGGCTCTGTGTTTGGACTGTTATTCAATTGATCAAGGCTCTTTTCATATTGACATGTTAAATAACCTGTTTTTTTATTTGGCAAATGAAACGTATCATGAATGTGAAATTTTGTCAATAAAAGTATTTAAAAAAAATAATTTTACTTTCTGTTCCCAGGTCCTGGTGTTTGAGAAAATTGTGATGCATGGTGACCCTGAGATGATAGCCAACGCGTCTCCGATAGTTATCATCGAAATCTTCGATTATGATGCAGTGGTGAGTGTGCAGGTTACTTAAAGATATATGCGGGTGTCAACACACACGCCACCTAGCGGCTCCTATTTTTCTTTGAAATATTTCGTTATCATCATAAGTTGAGATGTATTTGTGTACGATTTCCAATATCTAGAGGGTTTATTTTTATTAGAGCAGTTTTGAGTCATGTTTTTTAAGATTCATTTTCATTGATTATGCTGCTTGATTACTAAATTTGGGTGATGTGGTCAACTTCAAATGACCACAACTTTTTTTTAACCACGTCAACGTACAGTTTTTCTTTGCTAAATTGGTAGCATAATACACCATATATATGAGTAGAAAGTTTTGATGAAAAGTCACCGATCATTTTTTTTTATATAATGAAACATACAAAAAAAACATTTTTCCATAGACTTCAATGCTAAAGCTTTGTTATTTTCAAGCGGCTGTAGAAAAAAAAATAAGTCGATGAGAAATACTTTTTTTTTCATTTCTTGCCTTCTTATGTAGTCAGGAATGATCCCTGAACGTTTCATGAACAAATCACCGACCAATCTTTTTTGCATTGAACACCCGCCTATACCTTTAATCATTACATTAAAAGATGATTATTATTATTGCAATTTTATTTCTGTTTTGTTTCACATAATATTTTTCAACAACTAACTGGTATAGCTCGTATGGGTCAAGTTGTCAGAAAATGTTCAATTGGCCTTCACCAATTCCCTCAAATAACCAAAATTTGACACGAAAATTAGGTTCAAAATACGTTCAACATAACCAGACAGATTTATTGAATGAATACAATACAGTTAATTTTTTAACCTGTTAAAAAATGTAGACTGCAGCAGCAGGTAGAAGGCCACAAATGTTCTCGTGTTACATCTTCTCAACTATTTACTGTGAATCATGTCTTGAGATGCTGGATAAATAAAATCTTGAAAAGAAAAAAAAATACTGAATACACTCTGGTACACTGAGAGCAAAAGCGTCTTCATTCTAAACAGTCGTGAAGACGCTTTTTTTGCCCCCACTTTTGAGACGTTTTTTTCCCCAAAACGTTCTCAAAAACGTTTAGAGGGAAAAACGTCCTCACGCAAAAAAGTGTTTAGAGGGTAAAACGTCCTCAAGTAAAAAAGTGTTTAGAGGGTAAAACGTCCTCAAGTAAAAAAGTGTTTAGAGGGTAAAACGTCCTCAAGTAAAAAAGTGTTTAGAGGGTAAAACGTCCTCAAGTAAAAAAGTGTTTAGAGGGTAAAACGTCCTCAAGTAAAAAAGTGTTTAGAGGGCAAAACGTCCTCAAGTAAAAAAGTGTTTAGAGGGTAAAACGTCCTCAAGTAAAAAAGTGTTTAGGAGTTAAAACGTCTTCTAGTCAAAAAGTGTTTACAAGTGAAAAAGCATTTTCAATGATCATATGGTCTTGGAAAATGTTTAGGTCATCGTTTCTCGGCTCATGGGTAATCCATATAATGGACTCTTTAATGCTTATATAAACAGATGTGGGAGCTGGAACAAAAAACACAACAATGGCAACTTCAGTCAATCATCATTTATTTAATTCTGTTCATCAGAATAACATTTATACACTTTGACAATAATTTAGATAATGATAACAAGATATTGCCTCTGGTAAATTTTTGTATTAACAAAAATGAGTGATATTGCAAAATGTCTTTGTATACTAGGGCTATAATATGGTAGTATTCAAACATTTGATTTAATGCCATAGAGAAATTTATCATCATATTCATTAATATGCTAGAAATGGAACATTTCTATATCTTCTGTTCTAGACCTCAGACATTAATGAAACAAAGACAACAATATACCTTATTACACTAATGGCCTAATTTCCCCAGTTGAAAAACAGGAAGCACAAACATTGCTTTCAACATTTCATATATTTGTTAACAATGCTCTGAATGACACAAATATTGTTCAAACATGTCAGCGAACAATAACAACATGTAATATACTAACTCCTTATTTTCAAAGGATTCACAATCTATTTCTCTATTTGAGTCATTATAAACACAAGAACTTTGAGAACAAAATCTAACCTTGCCGAAATAATATAATATTATAATGTATTTATCTCCTTTAGTCATATAAACTATATAACTTTGAGCAGAATACTTTAACCTCGTGTACCACACCAATATTAAACAGAAATATTTGCATGAAAATCATAATATCCCAGTCGTTGATAGAAAAATCTTACCGATGACAGCTGATGTCAATGCTAAATCACCATAAGCAATATTAATTAAATACAAAATAAAGGGTTATGCTAGTTGAATACAGTTGTGGTGCAACCTAAGAAAACGTCTTCTTTAGAAAACACAGCACCAAGGAAATATAAGCACCGATGCTGTATAATAACACCACACATACAGGTCATCAGCACAGAGAACAAAAACACAGAAATAAACTTTTGAAAAAAAAATGAAACTCCAGACTCAATGAGTGCACCACAGGTTCCCCAACGTTGTTGTGTGATTGCATAAATGGTCAAACCAGACAAATGAAATAATAAATCTTCTTATTCAGTGGTGTGTTTTTGAGTTGGGCAAGTGGGTTCGCATTAGGCACTGTTATTTCAAAATTATCTTTTCTCTGACCCAAAATAAATCAGTTAAACTGTAGCAACGATCTCCCATGCTGACACCTATGAGCTGTACTAGTATAAATATAAATATAAGATACAATCAATTCTTATATCTAAATTTATTATACGCGCATTCTATATGAGACGTGCTATAAGTGGGGTGCTATAAAAATATTCATATAGGACGCGTCCTATATGAAATGTAGTTGTCTAAAAATAGCTCTGTTTTTATGCTTCGCGGAGCTTTGGCTCTCCCCGGAGAATGGAAACAAATCCCCGCGATCGGTAATCCACCCGTGATTCTGGTACTATAATTATAGAAATGCATCATAAAACCTACATCATTAAATAGAGCATTAAATTCTCTTTTGAATGATATAAATTAAATTAATGTAGCTCAAGGAATGGCCATGATATGAACGTTTTAATTCAACAATGTCAGTAAGTAAATGTACTGCATGAGACACACAGACAGACTGACAGCTAGGGCACCTACTAATGGGACTCTCAGCGGGACAGTGGGGTTCTCTGTGACTTTTTTTAGATATTTTTCAGCAATATCTGATGATATAATCATCAAATTTGTATGCACATATAATAAATATAGAATGGAACTCGCCGGCAATAATCGAAAAATTTATAGGACTTGATTCGTCCACATAAGCACTCTGCCTACGGCATCGTGCTTATGTGGACGAATCTCGTCCTATAAATTTTCGATTATTGCCGGCTTGTCCCATTCTCTCTATATATATAAGAACATGAGTCATATTGCGGCAAGACATCCTTTGACAAGTTCGAGAATTACTGAATTCAGTTCTGCATGTCTAAACCGCATCACAGAAACACATCACAAAAACACACAATCTCCTACAAAAGTTAAAGTAAAAGTTTTTGTTATATAGGCTATTGCTTATGTCCCCTACCCCATATATATATATAAAAGCATCTCTACTCATTATGTATTCATTACCCTTGGGATGCAGAGCTTTGAGAATAAAGACAATGACAACAACCAACATTGGCCTTGCGTTCAGACCTATATAGAATAGTCTCCTCACTATATTAATATTATCATTACATAACATTATGCAACACATTACTAAGTTACAAGGAACTACTTTCTGACTGTGCAAATCACAGACATCTATATATCTGGCCGTCATCAAACCTTCACAAACACAATGACTTTAGTAAATAAATTATAGTAAACCGCTATGGAAGTGAAACATGAAAATTGATGCAACACTCATAGCAACATTTACCCTGAGTCTGACCTTTGTTAAAAATAGAAAGATACAATTTATTGTACACCATTCCTGACTTGGGCAGTGTCGGCGGACATTTTCCGGTTGTTTGCCTTTGATCTGGCCGCCCACAGGTTGTTGCAGTTGTTGTGTGGATAACTGAATCAATATTGCACTTTTTGATTGGTCTGGTGGACTTGCCGGCCTCTGTAATAGGACAAACAGGAACAAATTTAATTAAAATGAACACTTTTTTCACTAATGTTTCTCATATCTGGTATAAGACCACATACCTGTTTTGTATCTGTAGTTTGTTGGCAGAATATATAATCATTTGTAGGAATTATTATAATATTAATTTAATAATCATTCAACTTGTCACTCATATTTCATTTAAAGAGTACTTACACTCTATACTGGTCCTGTAGGCAGCGGCATGCCAAAGGGTTAACCATAGAGGGCTTTGATATTTACTGCCTACAGGATGTGTGTAGAGTGTATATTACACCTTCTTTATATATTATGTATTATTTTGTATTGGTAACTGTATTACAATACAGGGATGCCAGCCAGCGTGGATAAAAAGATATGAAAGATCCAAAGCAGCTCATGTGAGTTGGATTTAAGAAGTGGGATGGGGTGGTGTTTTTCCCTTGAGGGTAGAAAATCACATTTTGAAAGTGCCCATGCTTTGGGCCTTATTTTGCATCAAGACCTGTAGTCCCTTAGTGAGAGTGCATGCCACATCCACCTCCCTGCTATAGCACAGAGTAGCCACCGCTCTGACACTTCCATCCAAGAAACAGGATGGAATATAACTCGGGGAAGCAGTTGGTCTTTTATTATAAAAGCATAAATTATGAATGAAGGCCTGCTGCCTCTCCTGACAGTGCCACAGCAACCAAATTCTGTGCACACGGTCACAGTTTCAGACCCTACAGGGTAGGCTGGGTAGTTGCCCACATATGCTAAAATACTTATGTACATGCAGTATGATATAATAGTGAATATATGGAGTTTAATGGAGAAGAAATTTTGGTTACTGTTACAGGGACCCTGAATATTTTTGTAAGAATGGACATCATTGATATTCATTAATTGAAACTGGCATCCCTGGGATAAACACTTATTATAGTGACAACTTACCGAAAACTGCACCATAGAGCTGTTAAGTCTTGAAATACATCTTCCTGTTGGTCCCACTGAGGTTGAAAGCCTTCCCGTCCATACAGTTCCTGAGCCTGTTCATAATGCTTGTAGTGCTTTTGGTATCTGTACCACCACAAGCTGGGTAAATAATACCACCTGGAACACAAAGTAGAACATTTTGTATACATTCCATTATCATTATCACATTCATATTTTCCTTGTATATTATATGAGGTGTGGATCTAGGCTATAAAATGAGTGTGTGTGCGGGTGGGGGTGAGGGGTCAAATGGGTAAATCAGTTCAACCCAAAAATCGGAAATCATTTTATGCATTTCTTATTTTGACATATTAACACTACCATAGGATATGACCCATTAGTGTTCTTACACATCTGTCATGATACAAATTAAGGAGTATGTACTTGATTATTATATATATTTTCATGATGGAACAAATCCATGAAGGAGAAAAGAGTGAGTATGACAATGGGTTAGAGGAGTGAGAGGTCGTTGAACTGCTCAAAGAGTACATGACATGAGAAGGAGTAATAAGTTTTTGTTTACAAAATACTAAAAGGGGCGGGCGGGCGGGAGAGGGAGAGATTGGTGGTGTTGGAATGAGAGACATTGAAGTCAAAAGGAGAGGAAGAGGACAGAAGTGAGGGAGAAAGGAAAAGAATATATTCTGTCATCTATTCTTTCTCCTAGCATGTCGAACTAGTATTTCTGTTCCCTATGATTAAATTGTCACTGGATTACACAAGTGAAACAGATTTAGTTGGAAGAGCTTTTGAAATTTTTTGAAACATGATTAATAATTATATTCATTTTGATTTTTTCGGTACAGATGAGAAAAGAACTTGATGTAAATTATAGTGTCATCAGTCCAGATACACGCTTTTGTTCTGGGCTCGTGCTAGGATTGTTTTCCCTTTAGCCACTGTGGCGAAATTCCAAAGAAATATTATCTGACACTGACTTTCTTGTCGCCACAAAGAAAATATCAGTATAAATGACTTATGAATCAATACACAGTATTTTAATGACATCATCAGTTGATAATTAACATACAAAAATAACTTAATAATGTCGATCGTTTTAAAACATTTACCCAGTACAAAAGAAAAATCTGCCCACTAAACTTGCCCAATGGCCAAGTAACAGCTAAGATTTACTTGCTAATATTATTTTCATTTGCCCAAATTCACTTGCAGAATTATTATTATTATACAACTTTTATTCAGTAACTTATACATATACATGATATAAATCAAAGAATAGGGCTAGTACTCCCTCTCCGCTGGAGATCTACCAGGTAGCCCTTAACAAAAGATGTTAAGATGTTATTATGATAACATTACATACAAATTACACCGATCTGTATGTGACTTGATTTTTAAAAGCCTTATTTCTTTTCTAAGTTTTGTATTTTATAAATTGGAATTATATGTGTAGTTAAACTATAATTTGTGCAGACCATATTTGATCTGCATATCTCCCGTTCTTGTGTCAACCAAGATATTACTGAAAATATATTCAACCACCAACTTCAATGGAGTCTGATTTATAATTAATTAATTAAAACCCGTAGAACGTTTCACCTGTAAATTCATTTTACAGTCTGTATATCTTATATACATATTGCCTCATATCACCTCCACCTATGTCCCAAATCTCCGCCCCGAACTCCTAAATTCAACAAAGATATTTACTGTTTACTGTATCCATCATCATTAAAAAGACATACAACCAAGTATCAATTAGATAGAGATTTTCTATTCTATACTTTTCCGATCATGTTTTCTTTTGAGCCCTGATCAGTCACTTGGCATTGGTTAAGACAGAAACCTCATAAAAGCAATGAAATGAATGAAAATATCGTTCTATTGAAGATATTTTGTTTTCGCTCTATCCGTATATTATATGGATTCATTTCAATATCATGAAAGGCTTGTGGGTGTACAAGCATGGAAACCACTTCAAATGTATTGTCATTATAATGTAGATGATATGTTCAATTTTGGGTCACTAATTAAAAGTATTAAGCCAACACTTACCTCAACTTTCGATAGGACAAGCTTCATGCCTTTCTGTCCTTGGCCCCTCAGGCCGATTTTGGTTTCGAGCTCAGTCAGATGCCTATACTTTTCTGAGGTGCCCTACAATTATATGAATAGAACAAACTTATACATAATTCAAAATGAATCATTTTAGTGGTACAGGTACATTCATCCCCTGGTCTTTTCTATCCTTGAAATTTCTACCCCTGCAGTGTGCAACATAGTGAATTGGGAGACCAGAGACTGTCGGTCTCTGCCGAATTGTAACAGTGGAGACCGACAGGATTTTACAGAGACCAAAAAAAGGGGCATTAAAATGGTAAATAACATGCAGAAAATAAGATTGTCTAAGACTGGGCCAGATAGACACAACCAACTAACAAGGCAATAAGTGATTTATCTCGCAGAAATTATTACTTTTAACATGAGAAAAGATTCTCCTCAGATAAAGACCTCACAAGTTCATGTTGCCCGTTTAATTTGAGGTCCGGGCCCAAGAGAGAGACTAAGCTTAATAAGTATTGCCTTAATGCCAATCACAAGTGGTTAAAAAGATAACCAAGAATACGAAAGGTTAGACAAGATAATGTTATCACTTGTTCATTGTAATGGGGACCATCGGACTCAGCTTAATATCAATATCAGAGACCGACACAAATTCAATGGAGACCTGGGCAGCGGTCTCTGGGTTATGTTGCACACTGCCCCTGGTGAACCCTTCATATTCTAACCCTAAGAACTCCCTATGCTCTCAACCCTATTCCCTCTCTCTTACAGCCTGTTGGGTGTCAATATAGGGATGTTTTTTCTCTTATGTGACAATGTCATACAATGATCACAAGTAAAAGTCTATATTTGCTACGCATAACAGTCCATTTTTCTTTCCACCGTCATACTGGTAACAATTGCACAATCTTGCCGTTTGAGATTTTTTTCACTCTACACACAGACGCCCACACACACTGCTATTACCCACTTATTGTATACATACTACATTATCAGAATAGATCAAGATGTTGATCATTCAATTTTAACAGCCAAGTACTGGGTAAATAGATGGCAGTGAAACCATTAAAAAAAGTCATTGCATTCAAACTGCCTTCTTAACGGTTAATATTGAATGGTTTGGAGAGTGAGAGGAATGAGAGAGAAGGGGAGAAGAGTGAGAAGAGATAAAGGGAGAGAGAGAGAGGGAAGTGAGTGAGAAAGAGGGAGGGACCAGAGAAAGAAAGGAAGAAAGGAGGAGGATCAAGATACATCTATCTCCATTACTCCCCGGATGTAGGGGTTGTCTAACTTCACTGATATTACAGTGTAGTCTATTTTAGAGGGATGGGGAAAATATGAAGGAGTGGGAGAGAGGAGGATAGGGGAGCAAGAGGCAGGTGGGCTGCAGAGCAGGAGGCAGGCTGCAGGGCAGGAGCAGGGAGACTGGGAGGCAGGAGAGATACAACATTTAAGGGAGAGGGTGGAGAGAGGTAGAGAGGGAAAGGTTGAAATATTGGGAGGAGAGTAGGGCAGAGAGATGAGGGATGGAAGCCGGTCGGGGTGGGGTGGGGAAGGATGAGGGAGTGACAGGTGTGAGTGAGAAAGGAAGAATGAGAATGATGGAAATAGAGGGAGAGAAAGGGAGAGGGATGATCAAGACATACAATCAAGGAAGGAGGCCAGGGAGGAGGACGAGAGGCAAAGGAAGAGGGAGGGACATATCTGCAGGAAAGAATCAAGAGTAGCTGTGGGGGAGGGAGGGGTGAAAGGACGTTGGGTGAGGGGGATAGGCCTTGGAATATGAACAGGTACATTGCTAGTTATATCATAAATATTTGCTATTTGCACAACTTACCACAGTAAATCAGCAAAAGTGTAGTCGGTGTTGATAACTGGAGGATTCATCTTCAGCTGAGTCAGTTGTCTGTCGATTAAAATTATTCTTTTATTATGTTTGAATAGCATCATTTGTGCATGCATTAATGATCAAATGTTTATGGAAGGATATACACATTAACACAAGCCTGGCTTTGAATATGATTTAAACAAGGAAACCTAAAGATATATATGTTCTTTGATAAAAATAAGTTAATGCATATATGTTCTGTGAATGATAACTATTCTGCGATTTATAGAAAATTCTAATTAACAAAGGATTAATATGCCAAGAGTGATTACAAAACATCTCCATGTCATCAGTCAAATATTGACAAAGCAGCAACATTATTATTCCAATTTAGACACAGAATGAAACAAATTAGTAATATCAATATTCACTTACCAATGTCTGTCTAGCCCTTCAACGAACTCCCACCCGAACTCCCACCGCCACATTGCACAAGACCGTCTGAATATCACAAGGATAACATTAACATGAATATATATATTATTTGGAAATAGATAAGGGATAAGAATAAATGAAAGAATGAATACCGGTACTATTTTGTAGATTCATTTGTTCTGCTATAACAGATATTATAGCTCAGTCAGGGAAGAATAGAGTAGTCAGTGGAGGACAAGTGAAGTATAATAACTAATAGGAATAATAATGGGATCTGTTGGGAAAGGTAATTACTCATTATTGGTGGTCAATTATCCTCCCCCTTCCACTGCCCTTCCCTCTCCATTTTCAAAACATTTTACGCAGTACTATATGGGAGCACAAACCAGCAAGGGTGCTATCTGTATAAGAGACTGTGTGCTCCCCAAGAAAGCAGCTTGATTAGAGGCACTTAATAATGCTAATATTCAGTCAGATGATAACTTTAGTTGTAAACCACATATCTGATGTGTGAATGCACTGGGAAAGAATGATGTGAGAAAATGTAAAATTAAGTAGTTTGTATGTAAGTCCAAACGCTATTATAATTAAATTCTAGGGGTAGAAGTTATATGACTAATGACAACCGCATTTGAAGTCGTTAGGTAGTAGGACTTACTGCAAGTGCAAGCTTGGTTTAGGAAAATTTAGGATCAAAATAAATTATATTCTATATACCGTACAGTGTAATCCGTTTACGACGACCAGTTCTATGAAAAATACCAGTGAAAAAATTGAGAGGTTCAATTTTATATATGGTCAATTCCCACGAAAGTGGTACAGAAGTGTTTTTATGGATTTTTCATTTTAAATTCTTTAGGAGCCTTTGATGGCTTCAGGCTCGTTGAGCTGAATAAATGGGTAACCACTTTTAATGGTCTGCCTTTGCTATTTACAGAAATATAAGCAATTAACTAGGTTTTTTTGTGCAATTTATTGATGGTGGAAAAAGATACACATTTTTTAAAATAAAATAGATAAGAATTGCACTAATTTCACCCTCAGGAGGGAATCAGCATATATCAAGGGAATTACGTATCCATAATATTTAGATTTATAATGAGTATCATGGTCAGGACAGAAGCAGAATCAGTGGGGAAGTGTTTTCGTCACCGACTAAACTCCTTGTATTTTCATGAGGTAAATCCAGTTATTTTTTTTTCAGGATTAAACAGGATAAAATAAAAGTACAATAGGATGCAAATGTGTGTACATCCATACTTTTACCCTTTGAGCTGTATCAAATCTGTAGGGCAAATTTAATCCAAAAGTATTAGAAAAAGGTCACCAACCGAACTTTATCTTGAATAATCTCAGAGATAAGTGAACCATATTTAAGTATGGACGTAAGCATACCTTGCTATTAATTCATAATGAAAAAAAAGAGTTCCTGCTTTATACCAAATCTAGCTTTGGTGGGTAAACATCTACTTGTCACCGATCGAACCCTACCATATAGTGCCCCTAAAAATATGAAAATGAAATATATATGAATGTTGTATGTTGATATTCTGCTAATATTATTTCATTTTCAAGCAAGAAATTAATGGGTTCCGTTGTGCACAGGGAGGTATGAAGGCTAATGGGAAGACCCATAATAATGTTAATATTATGGAAGAGAATATGAGTGAGGTTGTAATAATAATATCAAACTATTAACCAGTATTGATACACATTACCATTGCTAGGTATTCAAATAAGATATGACATGATTATGTAATATTAAATAGCGGTAATAGGGGCTACACTGAAACATGTTAACTGATGATATTCTAGTATGATAGAGTAGTTACCGAAAACAATATTAGATATTGTGACTGGACAGTATTAAGGAATAATATGGCCTAAAATGTTCAGTTCTTTTTATGTAATATTACATAAGATACTGTACCAAGTTAGAGGCTTATTTAGGAATAGCTCAACATAGTAGGTCGTGGAGATATTTCACTATAGTAAAGTTATTCTAATGAACCCAACACACTAGCTCAATATACAACAAAACCAGTAGGCTACATGAAACAAGATTGCAAATCAGAATATCTGAAGAAACCAAACAAACCTGTTGTATAACTCGATGGACTGGATATTTTCGAGTAACCAAGTAGTTAATAAATAAATAGGATTAAAATTGCCAATTAAAAGCAAGGACGAGATGTTCTTTCTTTGTCATAAATTAACATATTAAATAATGTAATACTTTTCCCTCTCATAGGGAGGGCTAGTTCTTCTTCCTCTATGGGGGAGGAAAAGGATGTCAAAAATTCCAGTTGTCACCGACCAAACCGATGATTTATCATATCGATCCTACCTTGTCTTTGATCAAATTTCCTTAATAAATCATGGAATTAATGAGAGGACTCCTTTGCTATTCATTATACCTGATCAAACTCTAAGATATGTTCTTCATTTTGTTCAGAATGGGTTTGGAATGAAGTCATATCAGATAGAATAAATTTTGACAATAATTACTCAAAAGAGAAAAGGTTTGATCTGAACTGAAAATAAAAACGTAGATAAAATGAAATAGTCGTATATTCGCCCTCCAGAGGTTACAAATCCCGCTCAATCTCGCAAAATCCCGTGCAGGTTCCGGTCATTGAATTGCCATTGACTTGTACGGAAAACGCTGCAAATCATCCTTTCTAAGTCCTATGTTGTATTGATTTTTGATAATTACTTTAGTATATTATAGTTTAAGGGATATACTTTCGAGAAATAATAAGAAAATTGCTGGTTTTCATATGTACACATCCAAAAACATCACTTGTCAAACCAAGGGGAGGATTTCAGAGCCCTTCTCTCTTGACTTGCAAGTTTTGGGTCCTGTTACGAGTAACGTAAAACAATTACCAACACTCGGCAACAGGAAAAAAAACAAAGTCTAATCCATTGAACCTTAGAAATGTTTTTTTGTAAGTACTAAACATCAATATAATGATAAATTTGAAAATATAATAAGATTATGAACATGGCCAATGACGTAAAATCCAGATTGGTTGTTGACAAAAACAAAGTTTTGATGTCGGCCCTCCAGTTCAGTCAACGATCATGATATAGATATAAATTTAACAAGTCATATAATATGCAACTAGGGTCCAGAGAAAGATATAAAGGTATTCTTTACATTAAATCAGTTTATTTATGTTAATGGAGCTTTTATTATGTGTTGAGCCTCAAAATACATTGGCCCCAATGGCTAAGGCCTTGCGACGAGTTGCGTCTGCCTGCACACGCGCAAGGCATTATGGGAAACCTCTGGAGGGCGAATGGTAGTAAATAGTAGGCCTATCTATTTACAGTGAATAACATAAAATAGCACAAGTATATATACTCAGTATTTATCAATTTTCACTCTAATTTAGCAGAATTTGATGGATGTGTAGAACTGTAGATTGTGTTTCTTTTTGAAATCTGACCCGTATAGTAAAACTACAAATGTGTTTTTTTTTTACTTGTAGCCACTTTATGGCAACTCAGTAACAAACGTAACTGTTTATATTTCAATATTCCTCCGAGCTAAGGGTGAATCATCAATAGTAAATGGAATTGAATATTTATTGAGCTTGATTTGTTATCATCGCGTCCTATAAATATTCAATCACTAGTACATAATTCCATTCTCTCTATATTCTACATCTTAGCTTCTCATTTGTTATGAGGGACAAAGAATCATGCTTGTCCTCTCATAGGCCAAATCTGATGGTTTTTTTGATTCATTTATTATTCTTATTTTGTCTTTTAAAATGTTTCTTTAGTAGTCATCCTGAGTCGGTGTATGACCAAGCCCTTAGTTAACATGGTTCTCATTATTATTGTATCTTTATATATAATGAATGATATTCCCTATCATATAAATCTCATCAATATTGTCTAGAGCCCATTCAAAGCTGGGGATGCCTTGAGGCATTCAATTCTGTCCTCTCTACAAGACGAGGAATGCCTATAAGCATTCAATTGAACATTCTTTTACACAAAACAAATTTGTCCCAAATCACAAACCTCACAACCTGGAACCCCAAAATAAATGAAACAAGGACCCCTCAGTTAGACAATAAATGATATGTGATGTATTCCAGGAAAATACATCACAAGTCGCAAAATTGGTTCTTTTCAAAGTCATTTACTCACAAGATCTCTCTATTGGAATGTTTTCATCTTAAGTGCATCTAGTCATTGAGGCCGTATGAATCCATGTACCAAACTTGAAGTCAGTGTGTCAAATATATTCATCAGGTCATCTAATAGAGTATATTAGCTTACTGTACTAGTAATTGTCCACCCATAAGATATTGCTAAGTTTTTTGTTTCAAAAATAAAAATTTCAATCTTAAAATATAGAAATACTTATTAGATATCCTATTCTTTACTATCATCGAATCCACTTGATCTCATCTTTTCAAATATGATGGTATCTCAAAATCCATATTTTGCGACTTGTCACTTATTTTCCCGGAACACATCACATATTGTCTAGTTATCATTGTCACCATGTTATATACCCTCACTACCAATACCTACTAATTCTGTTCCCCAGGGAGAGCCAGAGTTCCTGGGCCGGTGCATGGCCAAGCCGCGTATCAAGATGGCGCATGAGCCGTACGCCGCCCCAGACTTCCCCGCGCCACTACACTGGTGGGACGTGTTCCGCGGCAGCTCCAAGGCTGGAGAGCTGCTCGCCTCGTTTGAGCTCCTCCAGGTGAGATAATCATGTTTAATCTTGGAATCAGCTGAGAAATCATGTGTTTATATTGGATCTGATCGCAATCCAATGATAAATGTACATGAAATGTCAGACAACACCAGATTCATGTGGTTTATTTTATGTATAGACAATCGTTTATTTTACAAATTTGTCAGTCAGATTGATATATTTAGCGTGAAACTAGAACTGTAAGAGAGTGTAATAAATTTAATTTCAATAAATATATTTAAACAATATCCTATCACGCACCTCATCAAGTTATTATTCGCACAGAAATATTGCAAATTATTCAAACATACAATGAATCAAACATAAAACAGTGAAATCGTTTTTAGAGTTCCTAAATGGCTAAATGTTAACATTGTTGGAATCCACTCAATCTCATCTTTTCAAATATGATGGTATCTCAAAGTTCAATTCTTTTATATAACAGGGTGAAGACTCTGAGTTTATCCCATTGCCTGAACCAGTGATGAAGGACAAGCTGCCTATAATACCCATCCCACAGGCCATCAAGCCTGCAGTCTCCCGCCACAGACTCGAGGTAAGCCGATACATGGGTGAAGTCATCTAAAAATATACAATTCGCCTTCACAAATCCTCTCAGATAACCCAAATTTAAGCTTGAAATGAGGTTCATAACATAGTAGGCACATATTATACTAATAAACATAATTATATGGTACTCGTTCTACACATGGAATGAGGACCTCATTTTCCGGCGGTAATACAACACCTAACATTTGTCTTTGTGTTGTATCACTACGCCTCCGAAAACTCATTCTTCATTTTTGCCGCGCTCCAAACCTCATACCATATGTGGTTATTACAACGCAATTCCTTTCTATAACTTTGATGTAAACATGATGCATTATTTTTTATAAATATTTCTTCCTTCTTTGTTTCCACTGTTTGTGTATTTCAATCAATAAATGTTTTTGGTTTATTCTAGATCATGTTCTGGGGGGTGCGAGAGCCCAAGCGGGTGCAGCTGTTGACAGTGGACCGGCCGCGGGTGGAGGTGGAGGTGGCGGGTGTCATAACCACATCTAAACCTCTACTCAACATCCAGAGAAACAGTAACTTTGATAAACCCCTGGAGTATGTCGATTTGGTAAGTACTTGCTCATAACTATCATGTATGACAGGAAAATGAGAGACAAATTGCAAAAAATATGATATCTCTTAAATGTATTGCAGCTTTATACATCGCAAAAATCATCAGAGTCTTCACCAAAAAGGCTTAATACACAGCCTGCATATCATATTCTTTTTATATATATAACATAATATCAAAGTATGGTATCGAAAGTGGCATAAAGCAACCCTATCCACCTAGCCTCATGAGATGAGAATGCAGAATATACATTTAATTTCAGAATATATACCTGATCTATTTTTTGAAAAATAAGATTATTGACCACTATCGAAGAAATGAAGTTCTCTGAACAACACATTTACATGCACCCAACACTCATACTAAACTATTTCCCCCCATGAACAGGAGCTGCCAGACAATGAAGTATATTGGCCTCCATTGACTATCCGGGTAGTAGACTGCCGTAACTTTGGTCGTGAAGTACTCCTAGGCACCGCGACCGTGACCGCCCTCCCAGAGTTCATCTACGTTTCCCCCGAGGAGATGTGGAGGAAACAGGAGGAGCTCAGGCTCAAGGCAGAGAAGAATGAGCAGAAAGCTTTAAATACCTCAGGACAGCTGTCTAATGGCGGTAAGTTGTGGTTGTGGTAGGGTTTGTTTTAAAGATTTTATTTTAACTGGGGTTACATTTCATGGATATCCCAGATTTTTGAATGCACCCAGCATATATTACAATGAGTTCTTCATGAGAAAACAAATAGAATTAGAAATATACATACAACACATGTAATAAGGTAAGATCATAGTGTAGTGAAGAGAAACAGTTGTCATTTTTACATTATAATAGTACAGTGTTATAGTTAAACAGTAATATAATGGGATAGGATAGCCACTGTCTACGAGTGTGATCCGTTGCCCAGCGTCATTAAGTTAGTAGAACAAAGCTGTAAATACCTCAGGACAGCTGTCTAATGGCGGTAAGTTGTGGTTGTGAGAGAGGCCCCGGGTGCAATGACCGGGTTCTCCACCAGTAATATATATGACTATGTTGTTATCATACATGTGCCTAAATTACTACAAAGCTTTTGACTTCTAGTACTCTTGATCTAATGCTCAACCATCGTCGATGTCCTTATTATAGTAGTACTAGAAGTCAAAAGCTTTGTAGTAATTCAGGCACATGTATGAACATAGTCATAATAGTTCATTATCAATAACAGGGGTAATCTGTTTATGTTGGTGCCCAAAAAGCTTTGGAATAAATGTTTTAGTTACATTTAGACAGGATGTTTTAGTTACATTTAGAAAGGATGTTTTAGTTACATTTAGAAAAGATGTTTTAGTTACATTATTTCACAGGTTTGTATTTTAGTTTATGGGTATTTATTTGGCCCTTCCTCAAAGGACAAGGACTTTTAGATTTGCAAGTTTTGATATTTGTATAAAAGCTGCCGAAGGTTTAAATCTGTTTTTCGACCAGGAGCTTTATAGGCTGGGCGTAGGTTAATATTTTATTTGTGTGTGAGAAAATATGGCATGTAGGTCTTGCTGAATACAATTATTTCTGGCAATCATGTAGATTTGGTATAGTTCCTATAAAAGTATCTGTCAATATATCTACATGAAGCCTTATTTGAAATGATGATTAATGAATACCTTGAATATCTTGGTATCAAATAATTCAACACCATTTGCTTCATATCAAAGAGAGCATTTGAACAAAAAGCGTAAAGATCTAATAGAGGTTTTGTAGGGGTAATTGTAAGCTCATAGTAAGGATTGTTCTTTTAAAGAAGGTCTCTGAAATGTATTAAGAGGGTGAAGTCACCAGAAAATGTACAATTCACCTTCACCAATCTTCTCAAATAACTCAAATTTCAGACGAAAATAAAGTTCAAAATACAGTTCAACCTAACCAAACAGACTGCTAGAACCAATGCAATTCCAAATCTACTTGAATTTACCGAGTATTGACCAAATTGCAGCCTAATTTAGCAAAATTTACTAAATGTATACAGCTGCCAATTGTACATTTTCTATAAATCTGACCCACTATTTATTGATATTATAAACTATATGCTTGCTATTGCTCCCATGGATGTCCACCAGGCAAAGACAAAAAACAAGATGGTCTGGAAGACGTCCTACAACATGGTACATTTCATTTTGCCTTAATCACCAACCCATGAACCTTAAAGGCATAACTGAATGTTACTGAATAGTATTAAACTAGTGTGATAACACAAGTTTAGAATTATCAACTCAGATTATATACATATATGATGATAAGAAATAGGAATTAAAAAAGTTCTAGCAATGTCCTATTTGGAATTCACCAGCTCTGGAATTAAAAGTTTTTCCTTCTGAAAATGTGATATTATCATTGAAATGTTTTATTGTTGGGAATAAATAGAGTTGAATAACTCTACGTCTCAAGTCCAATCTACTAAACAACATGTGTAACAGTCTCTAGCTACACATGGGATTTCCTAATTTCGAAATTGATCTTTAACAGTACTATGTATCATAAACATATCATAAACAGCAGCAAGAATATAAATTACTAAACTCAACACAAATGAATGGAGGCTGAGGCGAAGTTTAGAGAAGTATTTTTCTCACACCTGTCCACTCCGACTGACGAATGTTCACTGATCCGAGTTTGCCTTCGAGCACTGCTTGCTTATGGAGAAGGGGGTGCCGCCACCTGTCGTTCTAATTTATAACCATATTTGACCACTGTCCAATATACATAATACAAATACAAGTCCTTGAAATTCCATAATGGGAGAGTCATCAATATATGATCTTCCCCATTTGCACTGTTGTTGTTTCAAGTGTTTATTCACAAGATAATTTAGTAATTATTCTCAATCCTGATGATAGAAGAAATAATTATCAATGCACAAGTTAGACAATAGAAGGCATAGGCACATATAGTTCATAGAAGTTCGTACATATCATGGCAACAGTGCAAATTAACATGATTGAAGTGTGCACGTCTACCGATATGTCGACCGCAAATAATCAATCCCCATAGACTAAGCATTGTGGGGGATAGTTATTCCCTTTATACATCTCCCCATTAACAGTTTAAAGACTCTGGTGGTCGTAATAATTGAAATGTTTTTGCAATATATATATCCAAATTATACTATCATAGATTTCATATGGTTAATGACCTCAAATCATCATTATTAAATATTGGTCATTTATTTGATATTTACAAATGAAGCTGTGGAAAAGATGAAGGTTTGTTTAAATGTCATTGCACCATTATTCCCCTGAAATCCCTTTGTTGTATACCTAAAGACCTTGTTACACCAAGCGCTGATATGACCGATTTAACTTGTTCTTACGCTGAGCATACATCTGTAACACCCGCTGAGCAATATAAAATTACCATGCCCTGCCTTGAGAGGCTGTGGGGAGGATGCCAGATATATGCTTGGAGATCTCTTCTACCACATTCTGTAGAAAGATTAGTTATACATTGCTCAGGATGATTTTCTGTTGAGGGACAATCGGCTCGGTGATCGCTTGGTGTGGCAAAGGTTTTTAGTAGTGAACCTATGTTAGTCATGTGATCAGTTGGCTTTTGACAGATCATTTTAAACCTTTAGTGTAGGTTTTTTTGAGCTCTGTGGTAAGCTCTGCGGTAAGGCTTGCGATAGTGCTGTGATGGTGAGAAGTGGCAAGGACCTGCCTACATGGCCAGTAATCCATATAGTCAGGACTTCGTCATTCCTCTCCACCTACAGAACCAGCACAAACCATCGCAAGGCTTACTGCAGAGCTTACCGCAGCCAGTGGAGACCACCCTTTATGTTCTTTGAGTTATGTTATATCATTGTCCATTCACTGCCTTGACTTGGAATAGAGCTATGTTAGATAAAGGAATTGCACCACTTCTGAGTACAGTCATTGCTTAAAGTAGTTTCATTGGATTTGAATAAGTCAGAAAACTGAACTATTTTACTTACACAGAAGTCACCAAGTATGGGGAAACCATGGGTTGGAAACTTCAGTTATCAAACTATTTTGACTTTACCTCAAAACTTTAAAAGAAAAAGAATGCTTAATCAAATATAGCTCTATTGCCAAATCCTTTACCCGGTGGTTTGATTTCCAACAGGTCCCCCCATGAGTGGATCAGTCGTTGGTACCCCAAGGAATGGTACTATTGCTGGCTCAGTCATCGGTACACCCAGACACGGTGCTAATGGATCTGTCGCCGGGACAAGGTCTGGTCCAGGATCTGTCGCTGGTACAAGATCAATGGCTGGATCCGTTGCTGTCCTAAACATGACCAACCAACCCGATACCCCAAGGAGTACCTCTGTATCCAGAGCCCCCTCTGTGATAAGCCACCAACCTTATGGTATAGTTAATGACCCCACCGCCCCTAACGTCATCATCACCAACCCGTCACGCACCCAATCCCGCATGACGTCTCGGGCACCATCAGTGATGGGCTCCATAGGCCCCCCGGTAACCTCCAGTTCCAGACCACCCTCAGTGATGGGCTCCATAGGCCCCCCGCTGAACACCAGCTCCAGGGCACCCTCAGTGATTGGGGTGCCTGCCAGTGGTAGTGCACAGCTGTCTGTACCCCCGGGCACCCCCGGTAGAGCACCCAGCAGGGCTGGATCCATGGGGGCACGGTCAGTCTCCAGATACAGTGTGCCCGCGGGGTCAATCAAGGTACCTTTTGTTTGGGTGTTTGTTTATTTATACAATATTACCTGCCTTATATTTGGGTAGAGCGGTAGTTGTGGAGGTCATCAGACATTTGATTTTCAATCATTATCTCTTGGGATTTTCAATGGGATATCTCTGGGGATTTTCAATGGGTTATATCTGGGGATTTTCAATGGGTTATATCTGGGGATTTTCAATGGGTTATATATGGGGATTTTCAATGGGTTATCTCTGGGGATTTTCAATGGGATATCTCTGGGCATTTTCAATGGGTTATATCTGGGGATTTTCAATGGGATATCTCTGGGCATTTTCAATGGGTTATCTTCTTCTGACTGATTTTGACTTTTGAAATCCATTTAATTTCTTCCAAATTTCTCGAAAAAAAATAACGAAAAAAACCATACGTAGTACATATTTAACAGAATCTCAACTAAACATAGACTCAAAGTATTTGCATGAATCTAAATCATAATTGTATCAAGTCATTTTTCCCCAATTACACCCTGTATTCATGGTCTCCTTCCTAGAATGGAGCCCACCCAGGTGAGGTCGTTATACAAGTGGACCCCAACTCATCAGTTGTCCCACAAACACCAGACCAGGTGGTGATGACAATAGACCAGATGCCTCTCGTCGACTCAACCCAACTACCAGAAACTCCAGCCCAGCTCCAGATTGTGGCACCAGATGGCACCATGCTACCAGTGGGTGTGCTGGGGGTGGGGCCTGATGGGTCACATCTACCTCCAGGGGTAGCTCCATTAGGACCTGATGGTAAGCCGCTACCAGAGGGGGTGTATGCATGCGGGCCTGATGGTAAGCCCCTGCCACCCGGAGTGCTGGGGATAGGGCCGGACAGCAGGCCGCTACCTCCTGGGGTACACCCTATAGGTGCTGATGGTAAACCACTCCCCACAGGTGAGTTATGCAACTTCTTTTGCTTTTACAAGGGCATTCATACTTTCTATGTTCTCCCTCTGTCTCCTTCATCTTGCTCATAGGATAAAGGTTGTTTCTTTTCTTTTGTGTATTCATACTTCTTCACAAATGAACCATTTATGTTAGAATTACTGTGCAATGTTACTCATCTCACATTGTTAAAACTTTCAACTGAAAACCTGTAGTATAGAGAATCATTGCCAGTCGATGACTGAGATGATATTGATACTCAAGATTAGAAAAATGTAAACAACACTTAAGGGGCTGAAAACCTCCCAAATGCGGCAGAGATCCCCTTTAATTGGCAATAATTTCGTTAAAATGTTTTCAATATCAATAGTCTTTCCCTGTGTCTCCTTAGCCTTTCTCATAAATATGTCATTTCTCTTTTTCTCTGTTTCTGCGTATCCCTTTGTCTCTTAAACTGTTCTTGAGGTTTGTGTGTTCACATATTCATGTATTTTTCTAATCTCTCTTTGTCCGTTTCTCCTTCATCCCTCTCAAATGTCCCTTTTATCCATCTATTTCTGCCTTCCTCTTTCTCTCACCTACTTCTTGTTTCTTTCTATTTCTTTCTTTACATCTCCATGTTTTACCACCACTATACTCCCATTCAGTCTTGGAGTCTCACCTATTTTGATGATTTTAATTTCTTTCCATCTTTTTTAGTTGATATAGTCATAATTTTATCAAACATGTAAAACTTTCTGTTCCTCATCCATAGTCAACCATTTTACCAAATAGATAAATAAATAAATAGATAGTAAAATACCAACAAAACGACCAACTTGTGGTGAGTTTGCTTCTTTGTTTTATTTCATGTTCGCAATGTTTCGGTACTGGTAGTACCTAAACCAGGTTAATTAAATAAATATAATATGACAATATAACTTCGCAATATTCCCACAACCCACTTTAATCCACTGTTTTCTCCAATAATGCACAATAAGAATGGTTGACCATAAAGTGCCTTTCTGTCTCTTTTCTCTGGCTCTCTCCCTTCTTCTCTATCTCTATTTCCTGGGTATGATCATAAACTGCCTCCCCCTCAGCTCTCCCGCCCTTGATATAACCTGTCAATGTGTTGATGAGGGCATATAAAGCAACCAACTCACTCACTCACTCACTCTTCAGGTTCAGTTCAGCCAGGTCCCGCCGGGGCTCAGCCACAGGACGCCAAGCCCGCTGCCTCCCGGAAGCCGCCGCCTAAGAACCGGAAGGATTTGATTGCTGAACTTGATTGGTGGAGCAAGTATTATGTCACAATGGATGATATGCAGAAGGAGGAGGCAGAGAAAGAGAAGGGTGAGAATCTATTTATGTATTCTGTTCTTTTAGTCAAATAATTGATTGATTCTTCTTCCTTCAGGAGTAGCAAAGAGATCTGTATTAGTTCTGTATTCTCTCATATAGTCTTAGAGACTGTTACTTAAGTCAATAAGGCTCTAATGTCATACAAGATGAACGTATTAATCTTCTTTTAAGATATATTATGATTGATCTAGAATCTTTTAATTTTGTTGCATGAAATTGCAGGGAATTATATTTGATTGAGATAATGCTTGTATTGTGGAGAGCTATTAATGACCATTATTGTCGTAATTTAACACATTGTGAGTGTGTGTTGTTGAGGTTTGCAGTGCAGTTTGAGTGCATTTAACTAAAGATGTGTTTAATACACATGTGGATAGAGAGAATGGAACAAGGTGCTAGTAATTGAATATTTATTGAACGAGATTGCATTGCATCGAGTCCAATAAATATTCAATTACTAGTACCAAGTTCCATTCACTATTTATCATATGCCCCAAGCATAGACAAATATTGATATATAAACCTTTCTTTTTGTTTTTGAACCGTCATAAAGTATCTAAAAGCTAAAAGAAAACTAAATTCGAATTTTTATGGTACACATACAATAAAAATATTTTGACCCAACTTATTGCACCTCTCAAATGGAATGTGCATATAATAAACACTCTTTCTTCTGTGAACGTTTGTATTTTAATTAATCAATATAGTTAAATAATTTGATGAAGTTTGATGAATTCAAGGTTTTCCAGTTTTGTCCGGGGTTATGACATTGAAGGATTAAATTATGTTAAAAGATTAAATTTGATTAAAAAGTAATTGTACGCTAATTAGGCAAGTCAAGAATCTGTGTTCATTTTTGAGCTACCAAGACTGCCTTTTACCACTACCTTGATAAGATTGTAGTAGCAGAATAGATTGGTGGGATGTATATAGGCTGACCTACAACCATCTTGAGTGAGCAGGAATATACTATCACATTAATCCGTCACAATTTACTCAGCCCCTGGCTTTGTGTGTTGTGATAAGTGTGGTACTCCAAGCATGAGTCAGCTAACTCATTTATTACAAAGTGCTTTTAATATTCTAAATAGAAACATTTTATCACTCTAGTGTGATCACTCTAGTGTAATAATACTCAGGATTAGCACTTAGATATATTACATATATCCTAACCAATTGTCAGATCATATATGTATTCAATCACTGCCTTGAACAGTTTTAGGGCTATAAATACGTCTGGCACAGACTAAACAGATTAATAACATCTATTTCGGGCCTGCTGGTGTACAAGCCACTCCCAAATTATGTAGTCTGTCATGTGTGTGCATTGTAGCTCAGGTGGTTGAGTGTAAGGTATGCAGTATGGAGACTGGGGCCTTTAGGCCTACCCTAGGTAGAACTGTCTGAATAACTCCCATTGTCAGCAACTTTACCTGCACTAACAAAGTTAGTACTCGACTTCCGGTAGGTGAACACCCACATCCTGCACCATGTCAGCCAGTGGGCATTTTTTTTTTTTTTTTTTTTTTTAGCAGTATTACATTGGGCGTTGATCAATAATATAATATTGAGAGACCATTCTTTATTTACTCTAACCTTCCTACTTCGCTACTGTTCCTTACTTTCTGTGAAAGACCTTTTCACCAACTCTAGAGATCTATTCTTCAATCTCTTTCCTTATGAACCTCTATTGCCTCAAAAGATGAAGAAGAAACTGGTGGGGCAGAGACTGATGAGGACATATTGTCCGGGGAAGAGGAAGGTAAAGCATGTGCCTCTACGCATGGGAGCTACTGTCTAATTAAGCAATCTTACATCTAATTAAGCAGTTCTTACACCTAATTAAGCAGTTCTTACATCTAATTAAGCAGTTCTTACACCAAGTTAAGCAGTCTTAATCAAGCAATTAAGCTATTCATTACACTAATTAAGCTAGGTAAGATTAAGCCTAAAGATGATGGTGACTACTTTATCACTACTAATAAATAGAGAGACTGGAACAAATTTGATAATTCTATAATTAATAGTACTGAGTTTCCTTCACACTTTATTACATGCCATTAGCAAAGAAGAATAGTACAATAGGCCACCATACATGGTTCATTTAGAAGCAAAGATTATTCAAATTTGAGATTACATTTTGCAATTCATTAAGTCTTTTCAATTTGTCTTCTCGATGGCCTATTTAACATTTTCGTTTTGTATGATAGAAGTTTGTTTCCTATCGCAGACAACAGTAAAAAGAGATATCAGTACATCAAGATTACGATTAAGCTATATCAGAATTAAGAAGGGACAATTCCTATGGTAGAGCTGTGAGCTAGGCGTTTTTGGCAATTGACAAATAAATCTAAACTTTTTATTTAGATATTTCTCAGTTTACCTACTGAAGGAAATGAACCTCATTGAAATATTCCCCTAATTTCCTTTAAACAAAATTGTAAAAATTGCCAGAGTCTCTTACCTGTTACTTACACTATTTGATGCATCCAATTAGGATGTTTGAAGGGCTAAACTAAAGCTAATACTATGTTTAGCTAAGTTTTGTTAAATGTTCATAACGCTCGGTTTTCATTTATAAATCTGAACTAACAAGGTGGACAATAGAAGATATGGCCATGGAAGCCAAATAACATCCATTTATTTATCGATTCATAATGTTTTCAGATGTAAATAGCTTATTAAACTTGGGTGGTTGATTAGTTCAGACATATCTAATTAACATTTAATGTATGTTAAGGAGGGTGTGCACATGTATATGTACTGTATATGTGTTCATGTTTTATCTTATTGGTCTATTCACACATGCATGCATAACAAATAGATGATATTTTCTAATTGAGGTTTGAGGTATTATTAACAAAGCTTCATACATGTGCTATAAGTATCACTGTACAGAGATATAAGGAATTCAACATTTTTTGGTGTGATGCTCTCACTACCTAAGATTGATAAAATTCAGTATTTTTTCAATATATTTAAAAATAATTTTGCATCATTTTAACTCTTGCTAATTTTGAGTCTTGATAGAACAAGTTTCTTCGGATTTTACTATTCATTTATTTCTATCTTAATTTCATAATGGTTTTAAGTATTTCATTAAGCAGTTCCTCCAATTGATCAGTCTGTTTATTTGAGGAAAAAAAATATTTGTCCTTACCTTACTTCCAGTCTGAATACTGAAAGATGGATTTATTCATCTCCAAATTTTTTTGCTGTCATGGGTGACAGAAAATATGCACAAAAGCCCATGAGTGAAAACTGCACCAGTATTGTAAGTTCTGCGAGTAAAAACATGTGCAGATCACCAACAGATTCTTTTTCATTACAATATAGCATGTTATCTTACAGTCCTAGATCTGTCCCTAAAATAAAGTTTGAAAGCACAAATTTATTGTGTAACTTATCAATGTGTTGCACTTTCCCCCAACCAAATAACCCTAGCTTTTCTGTCTAAAGGGTGTGTAAGTGTTATGGCAGCAGTGAGCAAATTAATTTAATCAAGGCATGCATTTGCACCAATGTGTTGACCAGAAATAAACAATTCCCATAGACTTAGCATTGCAGGTGATAAATACTAACTCCACCTCTTCATTAGAGATTTAAAGATTCTGATGGACATGCATCATTGAAATATTTTGGTGCTATTGATGGATAGTTGCTTGTCCTAAATAATTCTAAAGATTTATTGGACTGATGAAATTATGTCTGCAATGCTAAGCCTATGGGAGTGTGCTTCCTATCAACACACTGGTGCAATGCCACGCCTCAAAAGCCCACTGCCCTGTACTACTTAGCCACCCTATGTGATGTGTTTCAGGAAAATGAGTCATAAGTCGCGAAAATTAGATTTTGAGATCTCATCATATTTGAAAAGATGAGACCAAGCCGATTCCAATGAATGTAAACATTGAGAATATCTAATAATTTATTTCATCTTTTTAGTCAGATATTTTTATTTTTGAAAAAAAAAGTTTGCAATATTTCTAGGTGGATAATTACCAGTAAAGTAGCTAAATATACTCAATAGGACGATCTAAGTAACGCATGGATATAATTAATAAACAGTCTTGAATTTTGGTACATGTATTCATAAAACCACAAGGACTAGACACTCCAAAAATGAAAATATTCCAACAAAGAGATCTTGTAAGTAAACTACTTTGAAAAACACCAATTTTTGCGACTTGTGACTCATTTTCCTGAAACTCATCACCTATGTGAGCAAACACAAAATGGCAAACACTAACTGTGGGTTTGGCTGTCAGCTTTCAAGGAGCAGTTCCACACGCTAAACTACGAGGGATTTGACATGGACGACATTAACCGGCTGAAGGAGATGGCCGAGGAGGATGATGAGGATGAAGAGGATGACGCTCTCACAAAGAGGCTGAAAAAGAAAGGAAAGAAAAAGAACAAGAAGAAATCAAAGGCCAAGAAGAAGGCCATGAAAAAGGCTGCTAAGAAGCGATTGCAAGACCTCAAGGTAATTATAACTGTTCTGTTTGAGTGAATATAGTTTAATATATTTAAAGGGTCCGTTAGTGGATTCAACATCAGATTTAAAGTGTCAGTTAGTGTGTGAGTGGCCACTTAGGATAACAAGCATCCTATAAGTCATGATAAGTTCATCCCCGAAGTGTCTGATTCCTAACTCGATTGATAACTAATGTATAATGCATCGGCCTTTAATTAAATGAAAAAAAAACAAAAAAACTAGCTGTACATAAAACCCATTTAGGTGACTGTTCACATGTGGAGTAGCAAGGTATAGGGTTGGTGGGTTTTAATAACTGGCTCATAGCCACTGATGAAGCTAAGATAAGTCTGAAAGCATGTTCAGTCTAGGCTCAGAGCCTATCAGATCAGTATAAGATTGGTATGTGAGTGATGACTAATGACTTTCCTGGCCCTGGAGTAGGCCCTAATAATGTTTGGAGTGACTTGCAAAGAAATTATTTTTCCTCATAATATGCCAGGCCCCTTTCAAATATGCCATGCACTGATTTTCGTAACAGAATTGGACCTTCTATTATTGTAACAATGCTAATGATTATTTGTATATTATAATACATAATATTGTGAGATATGGGTGACCTTACTAACTATTAATCATGTTTATTTGTTGTAGAGAAGGGTAGGACAAACCATGTGATACATTGTGTCTCAACTTTCTACCTCTAAATATTTCTACTTTCTAGAAAATAGTCCGGGTAGGAAGCATGTTTTCCAGCTTGTTAACTGTGTCTCTATTAAAAGATAATGATTGGAGTTCATAAGCTGAAAGTAATTATGGCTAATTCTCAATAATATGTCTATCAGATGAAGTTCAGCAATAGTAGATAGGGTGTATCGCTTTCTATTCAATTTTGAATGGTGCTGAATGTGTTGACTATTTTATGAAGCAAGATTTTTTTTGTGTCCCCCGAAATATCCTTGCTCCCTCCTACATGGACAATCACCGTTGGATTACATTGGGACTTTATGGTGAGATTCCACAGCCCTGGATGTTACCTAGAAATACATGCATGTTGAGACTATTGCATTTCTTGTATTGAGTCCTTTTTTATTGAATGAAATGGTTGAAAATGTTAGGAGTTTATCGCATCAACTCCTTCATTTCTTGATGTTATGTCTGTGCCTGTTATGCTCTGTAGTATTTCAGAGATGGAATTACTTTAAACTCTATTGTACATGCTATAAGTTCTACTACTATTGGCATGTTCTGATGTGTCTGGCATTGACCATATATTGATCATATTGCTCAATGCTGACCATGTATTGCTCAATGCTGACCATGCATTGCTCAATGCTGACTATGCATTGCTCAATGCTGACCATACATTGCTCAATGCTGACCATGTATTGCTCAATGTTGACCATGCATTGCTCAATGCTGACTATGCATTGCTCAATGTTGACCATGCATTGCTCAATGCTGACTATGCATTGCTCAATGTTGACCATGCATTGCTCAATGCTGACTATGCATTGCTCAATGTTGACCATACAATGGCCAATTTTGACCATATCTTGGTCAACACTGGGTAAATATAATTGATCTTTACTCCTAGTACCAACAAGTCATCCTTATACTTTCATTCTCCATTTCGTCCATTCATTCCCCATCACTCTTACAACCGCCTCACCAAAATAAATGTTCACTTTGAGTCAACCCACTCACACCCACCTCCCATTTCATTATTTGTAAGGGGTGTTCTATTTTACAAACCACATCTTCAATGTGTATTCTCATCATACATTCCAATATGCTGTCAACACAATTAATAAAATTATTACATTATCTATTATTTAACAAACTACTTCCCCGATTAGATCATATATATGTGGTAATCAAGATACATTGTGTAAAATGTGACAATATATGAGGCCGCAATAAAATGGGCAATCTGGATTCAACCAACAAAAATATAACAATTGTGATGATCAACCAGAAAGAAACCAGAAAGAAATCAGCAAAGGATACATATGTCATGAATCATTGACAGGAAAATTAATTCCTTCGTTTTGTTATAACACATTATGCATGCGTGTGCATGATTTGAGTTAAGCATCATCAGACATTGTAGCTTTGACTTGAAGCAGCAACTTGCACAGAGTATACATTAATTATGACGTACTATTAAATTGCTGCTTCTGTCTTCCACCTTCTACCTTCTTAGTATATAGAATGATCACTTTGAAAGATGTTCCTACAGGTTCGTGGACTTGAAAAAAGCCATCCAGAATGATAAAAAGTCATTATTAGAACAAACAATGAAAGTTATCAAAAAGCTTTCACCAATTTTGCAATTGCTGCAAATTTTCCTCCAAGGAGGGAGGAGAATGGAATAAAAATGCATTCTATCGTAGGCAGGCAACCTACTAGTGTCATGTCATATTTGGTAATAAACCAAAATATACACAACTTTAAATTCTCAAATCTTTTATTTCCTTCAGGGTAAATTCAACCAGGCTTTCAGTAAGGATGAGGAAGAGGAAATGGAAGAACTGGAACCGGAAGTGGAAGAGGACAAAAGCCACATTTGTCGAGTGAAAGTAAGCACATTTATTGATCGTGCGACAATCAAATGAGATGATGCTAATACATATCACTTCATTGTCGTCCTTTGAGTACAATTTTAGACAATAGCTCAAAAGTAGATTATACGTTCTTCACCCCCAGACCGGAAGTAGCCGCAATCCAAGATGGCAGCTGTGTGTGCAGCATGCCTGGACAGTTGTGCCCACAGGGGTGCAGGGGGCTGGGGGAGTGTTGTGTTGGGTAATAAACAAAACTCAAAAACTCAACTTGAAAGGGGTTAACACATACCACTTTCTCCCCCATTTGAACAGAATTTGAACCAATTATTCTCATCTTTATATGTTGATATATTAAGTAAATAAGGAAGGTTCATTATTTATCATTTGTGGCTGTTCATTATTTATCATCTGTCACTTGATATCTTGTTATGATGTCAAAGCTATACTCAGATTGGTGTCTGTACGATTTATTTCGATTAACCCATACAAAATAATGAATAATTGATTTATGCAGGTGTATGACCACGAGCTGGAAGAAGTGCCAGAGTTTGAGGGTTTCACAGACTGGGTGAAGACCTTCCACCTGTACCGCGGTAAGAAGACGGACGATGAGGAGGACGACATGAACCGTGTGGTGGGATCCTTCAAGGGTAACTTCTGCATCTACAGGATCTCTGAGGAGGAGGACCAGGCAGAGAATGTGACCAACACCCACTCCATGCTGCAGCCCAAGCTGAGACTGAGTGAAAGACTGCCGCCCACCAAACCCTTTGAGGTCCTCGTAAGGGTCTACATCCTACAGGTACATTCACTTAAACATACATTCTCAGCTTTACTCCATGTTGGTGTATTTACCACATGCTATTTGTATGGTTGGGAGTAGTGTGGTAATCTTTACTCCATGTTGGTGTATTTACCACATGCTATTTGTATGTGGGGGAGTAGTGTGGTAATTTGCAAAATTTGATAGATGTGTAGAAATGTAGATTGTGTATTTTCTGCAAATCTGACCCATATATGCTAGAGTGACCGGTCAAATCCACTACAATTATATATTTTCCTACTTAATCTTAAGGGTCAAATCCACTACAATTATATATTTTCCTACTTAATCTTAAGGGCCAAATCCACTACAATTATATATTTCCCTACCTAATCGTAAGGTTCAAAGCTACTACAATTATATATTTTCCTACTTAATCTTAAGGGACAGATCCACTACAATTATATATTTCCCTACTCAATCTTAAGGGTCAAATCCACTACAATTATATATTTTTCTACTTGATCTTAAGGGTCAAATATATTTTCCTACTTAAACTTAAGGGTCAAATCCACTATAATTATATATATTCCTACTTGATCTTAAGGGTCAAATCCACTACAATTATATATTTTCCTACTTGATCTTAAGGGTCAAATCCACTACAATTGTATATTTTCCTATTTAATCTTAAGGGTCAAATCCACTACAATTATATATTTTCCTACTTAAACTTAAGGGTCAAATTCACTACCATTATATATTTTCCTATCTCCAGTGTTTAGACCTGCACCCGGTTGACCTAAACGGTAAAGCCGATCCCTACCTTATCATCAAGTGTGGACGTAAGGAGAAGAATGACAAGGAGAACAGGATTAACAATACACTCAACCCTGTGTTTGGCAAGTAAGTCTGGGGATAAATACAGGTTAACTAACGAGTTGGTTGAAGGAGTGTGAATATTGCATGAGTTGCGTAGCAATGAGTGCAATATTCTAAGCGACTGAAACCAACGAGTTAGTTAACAGATTTATTATACATGCCTCATGCATCATGAAAATAAAAAAACATTGAGTCATAAATTTGAATTTTACTGGTAATCATAGTAAAAAAACCAGATTGGTTGCCATGACAACCCCACATAACTCACTATTGAAATACGCCCTGGGCGTAACTCACTCTAGATATGTTGTTCTCAGACCAATGCGTGTATAATAAATGTTCATTAAACTTCATGAAATACTCTGAACGATTGAAATCCCAATGGATGTATTTTTCTTATCACTTAGGGACTGTTCATAATTAGCCACTGGGTGGGGGGGGGGGGCAGGGCAGAGGTGGATAATTTGCGAAAAGGTCTTGTGCAAAATTGTATCACCCCCCTTTGAAAGTTTGTGCCAAATGTTTTGACCCCCCTCTCCATCATTGTGGTTCTGAGTCTGTGCAAAAAAAGATGACCGTCTTGTAGAGTCTGCACAAACAATATGCCCCCCTTTCAGAGTCTGTGCAAAAAAAATTGTGCCCCCCCCCCAAAATTCTCCTTACACGCCAATCTATACACTTAAACCAGTTTCTTCTTCTTTCTTATACAACATATTAGATATTCACATATTTGTATGATGCTCTTTAAAACATATTTTTATAATGCTCTTTAAAACAACTAAAGGAGCCTGGGGCCCGAAATGTAACTCTCATTTATTAACATGGTTTCTCTTAGAAATATGGAACATTTCCATTCCATTAAATAATAAAAAGAATTAAATTATAATGACAAAAATAACTTTAATGAATGTGAATTGTACCTTTGCCCAGGATGTATGAGTTAGAAATAAAGGACATTTTAGGTACCATTAAATAATCAAAAGAATTAACCTATAATGACAAAAATAACTTTAATGAATGTGAATTTGACCTTTGCTCAGGATGTATGAGCTGGATGTGGTGTTCCCTATGGACTCCCAGCTGAAGATCCAAGTGACTGACTACGACCAGTTCAGCTCAGATGATCTGATTGGGGAAACCAACATAGACCTGGAGAACCGGTTCTACTCCAAGTACAGAGGCAGCTGTGGTATTGCAGACATGTATGAAATGTGAGTAGACAAGAGGATATATTTTCATATATTATGGGTGAAGTCGCCAGAAAATGTACAATTCAGCTCCAGTAATTCTCTGAAATAACCCAAATTTCAGAGGAAAATAAAGTTCAAAATACAGTTCAACCTAACCAAACATTATATTCTAGCAAAGAATCAATGCAATGCCGAATATACTCGAATTTACTAAATGTGTACAGCTGCCAATTGTACATTTTCTGAAAATCTGACCTATTCACTGAATCATGCAACTGAAAACGTATGTAAATATCTGGTTTTTGGAAAACCCTGATACCTAGAATAAAACCAATAAAATCTTTTTTAAAAAAAAGTCCTTATCTATGTACCCAGATTTGGTTACAACACGTGGCGAGACCCTATGAAGCCGACCCAGCTGGTGACCAAGCTGTGTAAGGACCATAAGATAGACCCGCCCCATTACGGCCGCAATGGTGAGGTCAGCATCAGGGGTCGCACATACAAGGCAGAAAAGAAGATAGAGAACGAGCAAGGTTTGTTTTACCTATTTGTGGTGTTTAAGGAAAATGAGTCACAAGTCGCAAAATTTCTTATTCTTCAAAATGTATTTTTCACAAGATCTCTTCATTGAAATTTCTGATTCTTAGAGGGTTTAGCATTCATAATCATATGAATCCGTGTAACAAATTTCATGACATTGTTTTAAATATGTCCTTGCGTTTTGAAGGCCTTCTTATGGAGTATATTTAGTTACTTTACTGGTAATTACCCATCCAGAAACATTGCAAACCTTCTTTTTTTTTCAAAAATATAAATATCAAATTTAAAATATCGAAATACTTATCGGGTATCCTAGTGTTTACTATTGTGTATACTACACCTTGATATCCTCTTTTCAAATATGATGACATCTCAAAATCCATATTTTGGGACTTATGACTCATTTTCCTAAAATGACTGGAAGTGGCTCACTGCTAATGGGCAATTTAATAATATTCTATTACAATAATAATCACTTTGGTATCGGCTTACAGTACGATATTTGAAATCTGGTTACACTCAAGATTATTAAGTACAGTATCAGTACTAGTACTAGGGTTGAAAATCATTTTTTAATAAAGGTTCCTACCAGGTATGATACATTTCATTGATTACATGTTTTTATTATTTACCCAAACTCCTTTATTGCTCTACCTGCTGCCAGGTGAGCAGTCGTTGACAGATGAGCACATGGCGCTGGAGGTGCTGCAACACTTTGATGAGGTGCCGCTAGGCTTCTCCCTGGTACAGGAACACATAGAGACCAGGCGACTCTACAACCCAGAGACTCCAGGCATTGAGCAGGTAGGTTAAAGGGTCACTAAATGGTCACTCTTTAAACGAGTGGGGGTCTCTTTACAGAGGTGATCTTTGTGCAAGGTTCCACTGTAGTTCTATTTGATGTTTATTGTATGCCCTGAGCAAAAATGTATGTTACAAGACAGAACTATTGAAATGTTGGTCTGATTGATTTATCAAATTTAGGGTTTTTTGTTTTTTTTGTTATACTATTTCAGCAGTATTACATAATTTCATGATGTCACTGCGAGTTGGTGTTCCCATCAACTGCGCCTGGGAGTGACTTTAAGTTAGATATAAATGGATGTAAAATAATGGGATTGGGTGTTGTACTTATGGATACATAATGCCTATTGTCCTAAATGTGATCCGTTTTAGGAAAATGTGTCATAAGTCGCAATATATGGATTTTGAGATACCAACATATTTGAAAAAAGGAGATCAAGGTGATTCCAATGAATGTAAACAGTAAGGACATCTAATAAGTCCTTTTATCTTTTTAGTTAGATATTTTTATTTTTGAAAAAAACGTTTGCAATATTTCTTGGTGGATAATTACCAGTAAAGTAGCTAAATATACTCAATGGTATGATCTAAGAAACGCACTGATATAATTAATAAACAATTTTGCAATTTGGTAGATTTATTTATAAAACCACAAGGACTAGACACCCCAAAAATGAAAATATTCCAACAAAGAGATCTTGTAAGTAAACGACTTTGAAAAACACCAATTTTGCGACTTGTGACGCATTTTCCTGAAACACATCACAAATGTGATCATGAACCCGTTTAGTGACCCTTTAAGTCCAGTTTATCTCAGTCCCAAAGTAGATTTGCCGCTCTAATGAGACCACCTCGCTATGAGACCACAAATCGTTCAGGCCCAAGGGTGGTCTCAATAGAGAGGTTCCACTGTAAATATAGAAGAGAGGAATTTCATATGTGGGTCAGATTTTCAGAAAATGTACAATTGCCAGATAAACACATTTTGTAAATTCTGCTTAATAAGGCTGTTCAGTTATGTTGAACTGCATTTTGAACCTCAATCTTGACTTAAATCTGGGTTATTTGAAAGGATTGGTTTAGGTGAATTTTACATTTTCTGGTGATTTCACCCATGTCTAAAGGATGCCTGTACCAACCTGCTTTTTTCCTTCCCCAGGGTAAGCTACAAATGTGGGTGGATCTATTCCCCAAGGATCAACCCACGCCCTCTACTGTGGTGGACATCACACCCAGGAAACCGCTCCAGTAAGTACTCCTACATGTAGCATTAGCAGCAATTTCTTAGCATAATATTTCATTGTACCATGTTTTTGCTCTAATAACATTTATTTCTAAAAGGGATTAGTGTTGGTACACATATATATAACCACAATTATTTTGAAACTTTACATATGATGAAGAGAAAATGATTATAAGTGAATGCCAATTTGTAATGACTGGTTGTAACCCACTGATCTACAGCAGTCTGGATAGCTCAGTTGGTAGAGCATTGGCATGCTAAGCCAAATGTCCTGGGTTTAGTTCCTGGACTAAGTAACAACTTTATTGATGGGTTCATTACAATTGCTGGGCACCGTATGAAAACTTCACTGAGGGATAGTGAGTTTTTTTCTAAAAAATGTTTAAATATTTTATATTGGCCCGAAATGAAATTTTAAGAAAAATGTTTCTCTCCCCTTACACAGATATGAGTTGCGGGTCATCATATGGAACACAGATGACGTGGTGCTGGAGGACACGAACCCACTGACGGGGGAAGCCTCATCTGATATATTTGTACGGGGCTACATACTGGGCATGGGGGAGGATGACCAAAGTACAGATGTGCACTACAGGTAGGCTATTAGTATTTAGTGTCCTTAGTCATGAATGCCCTTATACCAGGGAGGTATATGAGTCAGATTTTCAGAAAATGTACAATTCGCCTTCACCAATTCTCTCAAATAACCGAAATTTCAGACGAAAATAAAGTCCAAAATACAGTTCAACCTAACCAAACAGGTTGCTAAAATCAATGCAATGCCGAATATACCCGAATTTACCTAGTATTGGCCAAATTGCAGCCTGATTTAGCAGAATTTACTAAATGTGTACAGCTGCCAATTGTACATTTTCTGAAAATCTGACCCATATACAGAGGGAGTGGAAGTCCTTTGTAACGTGTATTTTATCCTGTATTTTGTATTGTGTACCTGATAATCTACTCTAGTTTACTAGTCAACTTGTACCACCTAGTACCATTCTTTTCTATCTGTAATAAAAAAAATTATGGGATGTTCGGAAGAGCTGTGACAGTCACAGACAATATTCCCTTTCCATTCTTGTCTTTATCTTTATGCACTTAATGTATATGACGACGAGTGTATAGGTGAAATTGAAATAAAATCTTATAATGATAATAATAAATTATGAATAAAAGATAATAAAGCCCATTTCAATTACCCTTTCAACAGGTCACTGGATGGTGAAGGTAACTTCAACTGGAGGTTTGTGTATCCCTTTGACTACCTGAAGGCAGAGGAGAAGATAGTGTACAAGAAGAAGGAGTCGATATTCTCCATGGATGAGTCAGAGATGAAGGCTCCATGTAAACTTACATTACAGGTGTGGGACGCTGATTTAGTGTCCGCGGATGACTTCCTAGGTAAGGTGCCATCTCTCTATGTCACTACAGGCACTCTTAGTTGGGGCAGATTGACAGAAAATGTACAATTGGCAGCTGTACACATTTAGTAAATTCTGCTCAATTAAGCCACAATTTGGCCAATACTAGGTAAATTCGAGTATATTCATCACTGCATTGATTCTAGCCATCAGTTTGGTTAGGTTGAACTGTATTTATTTAACCTTATTTTCGTCTGAAATTTGGGTTATTTGAGAGGATTGATGAAGGCGAATTGTACATTTTCTGAAAATCTGACCCAGTTAACATTGGTCTAAACTAAAGTTTTTCTCATTTCTATTCCATTCCTATCCAACCCATCTAAAAGTCATTTGACCTACATTTTGAAGGATTCTGTCTGCTTATTTTTGCTGCTGGGTTTCATAAAAGTCCACCTCTTGGAGACATGTCATATCAATTAGACCAGCATACCAGTAGCAGAATATTGTTAAATTCAGATCCCCGAATAAATCCGGTAACATTTTTTTATGTCATGATAGGTAAGTGCCAGGGTAGAGGAGGTGAAACCTATAACATTACCATGCCTCTGGGCTGACATATGTCTTTGTATTTAAATAATTTTATTCAGCAAAAAAACATTACGTAACGAATACACTATATCTCAGTCATCACTGACTCTTACAAATCAAGTATATTATAGAAAAAAAATCCATATAGTGGAAAATCCATATAGTAATTATTTTAGTTAATATACACATAACACAATGATACTAAGAGCAATACAGATATTAAGACAAAAATGCCCAAGTGACATCCGGGAATCCGCTATGTCCCGTGTTTTTTTTTATTTATTTCACCGTCAGTCTTTAACATGTAATTAAACATAACAGATTTAGTGATAAACTTATACTTGCTTTCGTTTTGGGCGACAGCAACGTCTTTATTTACATCATGACGCCCGTCATGACTCCTGTCATGACGCAATTGTATTTCTACGTGCCGTTTTTTTCTGACCCACGAGTGTCAGAACTATATTTTAGAACGCAACATTACTTGGATCTGTACTGCCATGTACATTTATATTGCTTACTGTTTTCCAATAAATTACTCTAATAAATATATTCAAGTATTTATTTCAATTTTGTGACTCATTTAAATGCGCTTATACTATGATCTTTAGAGAGCTATATTCATTCCATATATCAGCCTGAGGCCTGATACTGCCATCGTATCAGTCTCAGGACTGAGTTGCACTCTCAGTGTTAATTCAATGGGGTGTACATATTGACCACACTCAAAGGTGAAATAAATTAAAAACCACCACCAACGCATCTTTCTTATCACAACAGTCCGCTATGCCATGGAATTCATTCCGGCATCTGGCAGAATTCAGCATGCTCAAATTACCCTAATCCATATCTAAAAACACTTCTACCCAAAAATGCTGAGCACCTTTTTATTAAGCAACTTTACTAAATTTGGCTCCTCACTATTTATATTTAGCTTATGATGAACTTGCCAACACAAATTAACTAAAGAAATCTCAAACTAAAAAAACACATGAAGCTTCATGACAACTTGTTCTAATTATTTACAGGATCTGTCACACTAGACTTGAATAGGATGCCAAGACCGACTAAAGACTCCAAGAACTGTTCATTAAAGATAGTTGGGCCTGACGCGCCCAAGATGAACCTCTTCAAACAGAAAAGATGTAAAGGTTGGTGGCCGATGTATGCTGACCAGGCCCCAGACCAGGACCCAGATGAGAGTGGCCTTCAGTTAATTGTAAGTATTTGTGATGGGTTTCAGGAAAATGAGTCATAAGTCGCAAAATTGATATTTTACAAAGTGTTTTTTTCACAAGATCTCTTCATTGAAATGTTCTGATCTTTAAACGGGTTATCCCTTATAGTCATATAATTCCATGTATCAAATTTTGGGGCATTGTATTAAATATATCCTTGCGTTTTGAAGGCCTTGGTATGGAGTATATTTAGTTACTTTACTTGTAATTACCCATCCAGAAACATTGCAAACTATTTTGTTCAAAAATACAAATATCAAACTTAAAATATAGAAGTATTTATTAGATGTCCTAGTGTTTACTATCGTTGGAATCACCTTGATCTCTTTTCAAATATGGTGATATCTTAAAATCCATATTTTGCGACATGTGACTCATTTTCCTACATCGGATCACATTTGTGAAATTGAATCATTTCAATGTGTAATTAGCTTCTGTTGATGCAGATGTTGTCAAGATTCTTCAAATTATTCCAATGGTTCAGTTCTTAAATTTTGATTCTCTTACATTTAATGTTGTAAGGTCTCTATCAGAAGCCATAGGTGTTGGGTTCTGAATTTTTGCCATAATTGCCAAATTTATTTGGGAAAAACTATACTTTTTACTTTTCAAGGGAATTTTGACTAACTGTATGACCAGGTTTTATGACAATCTGTCACATTATTGGCCCACATTTTAAGCCCTTGTCTCTAATAAAAGCCTGTTGTTGTAACAATTAAATATTACAACCTACTTTAATCAAGGTATATTGAACCTCAGGTTGTCCAAATATTTGGTTATTTCAGACTCTCTGTTAAAGTGACACATATCACCCCCTTTATGCGATTGATTGATCGAATAAAAAAAGTTTTCAAATTCAAATTCAAATCACTGAGCTCCTGATTTTTTGAAAGTTTGCTTCAATTTCCGATATGTGCCAGATAATTATGTCAGTGACAAATGCCCTGAAGGATTAATGCTAGGAAAAAGAGGATTTGGAGGATTTAACAATTTAAAACTCAGTTTCTCAGGTTGCCGCTGGCCCCTCTAAACTGTCCAACAGAGCAGACAGTTGCTGACCTAAGTGTGTACTATAAATAGTTTCTGGGTCACGCTAACGGTGATGGTACTGGAGTAAGTGCAGTGGGTAGCAGACTGACTCCTATCTGGTACCAAAACCTCCACCATAGTGAGTTGGCACCTACGAGCTGCGTCTGTCTGATTTGAATGGACCCAGCAAATCCACTCCACTCAAACTATATTTGCAAATATCAAATAATCTAATGAATACATAACTTTGATAATCCACCCAATTGAGCATACCTATGAAAGTCACTGAAATCTGCAATTACGTTTCAAATGATATAAAGTCAATATGGTGATCTTAGCCACTTTAATCCTTAAAATACATTGTAAAATTTGCAAAGAAGGATGGGAGACCTCCCATTTGCTGGAGAATCCCTTCTCATCACAATCACTGAATCACTTAATCTTTATCACTTGGCAACTACAATAGATCAATTTATGTTTTCCTCAGGGTAAAGTTGAGGCTGAGATTCACCTCCTGACCATAGAAGAGGCCTCGAAAGGACCAGCCGGACTCGGTCGTGAACAACCAGACCCCCTCCCAGAACCTAAGTAAGTGCTCACTCTATTTGATTATGTATAAAAGTGTATTAACAAAATGTTTTTATTTGCAGCCTGCCTATGTTCATTCACAATAAATGTCTTTCATGGTACTTTAATATGTCTTTTTGATTTCATGATTTTCATCTGAATAAATGTCCTGGTTATTGAACCCAATGATTCTGTCATTGTACAATAAATAATTGTTTTATTCCCATGTTGACAAATTCACAAACTTTCAGACACCTTTTATATTTCATTTGTGAATGATTGATAGACCTGTATGTATTATTATGCCTTGTGAATCATTGCATACACCATGTCTTGTAATGCATTTTGAAATATTTACAACAAATAGCAGATATAAGCAGCTTTATGCCATTATATGCATAGATAGGTGCATACCCCATGTATAGATAACCTGGCAAATATTCCCTGTGTATAGATACCTTCCCTTACATAGGTTAATGAGCAAAGGATGCCACCCTACACATGCATTGCTGTAGATCATAATGCATATAGACTGTGACTACAAAATTGTATTTGTGAATGAAGAGATTAATACATATTAAATGAGTCATATTTTATTGAATAATATTATGTTATTTCTTAAAGACAAATATGTTTGAACAAATAAAGGATTTGAAATAATCTATTAAAATCAATCAAATTAATCACCGAACAAAATATTCCTATCAATATGAAAATAATCATCTGGATTGATTTATTTCTGTTTATTGAAATACAAATATATGTTCAGAATTGCTTGGTATATTACCAACAAATCAATCACATAGGAATTAATAACTTCTTCACAAATAAAACTTTTGTGACTGCTTTCAATTTAGAGAGCCTTTCATTCCTGAGGGCAAACTGCCATTTCCTGCAGAGAAAGCAATTATATGCTCAGAGACATAACTAACAATTCCAGCGTCCTGCTTTCAGTCGACCAGATTCCTCTTTCCTCTGGTTCTGCGGCCCCTTTAAGGCCCTCAAGCACGTCATTTGGAAGAAGTGGAAGTGGCCCATCCTAAAGGCTCTCTTCACACTCTTACTTGTGGTCCTTCTGGGGCTTTTCCTCTATTCTGTCCCGGGTGCCGCTGTGACCAAAGTATTTGGATGAACTTCTGCACAGACGAGGAAGACTTAAAACAGAAGTCTGCAATTGCCACCTTGATTGGAAGGTTACAAGCATTTCACACTAATTCTTCTCTTTACTTTTCATTGTTAGTGTCTCGCTTATATTATATACTTATCTTGATGATTTTATCATTGTGTCCATGTCACTAGATTGCTTTTCAGGTATACAGGCACGCTTAAATGGGGATGGATTTTAATATGGAGGTTCCACAGATTCAGCCTATGGAAGTCTGAGTTTATAGATGTCTGATTTACTCTTACGTTTTGTGCTGTAAAATCTCTATTAGAAGGCAGTAGGTGTTATATGTAACCATGGATATGCCAGAGGCTGAGTTTATTGGATACACATACCCAGATTTGCAATACAAATATTTGGTGGCATTCTCTTAAAAAATGAAATGATGATATTCTCCAATATATATGCAAGTGCCGTTCAAATATCTAGTGATAGGGGATTGGTGCTGAGTCTGTGGAACCTGTTGGCTAAACATGCATGCCACTATATATTAGAGTTTTACTTAACATATTGTTCTTTTCTCCTTTAAAATAGCTTCACAGCACCTTTATTATCAGTTTATATCAACATTTATTTTATTTTATGTATTATATTATGTACTTGTGTTAATTATATTGTGTTTTATTCTGCCACACTTGCAGCCGCCCTGACCACTCCTTCCTGTGGTTGTTAAACCCCTGCCGCACCCTGCGCTACATAGTGTGGAAGCGATATAAGTGGTTGATCCTCAAGATCCTCCTCTTTGTCATCCTCATCGGTTTCCTTGTACTCTTTTTCTACCACATGCCCGGTGCCATGGTCAGAAAACTGTTTGATGTCTGAGGCCAAGAGAACAAATGTTTCACATGTGTCAGTACAAAAAGGATATTTAATCTGTTTCTAGGATTCTGTCCTATCAGTTGCTTTTCTGGTACATGAGTCAGGCCAAAAAAATCTGTGCTAGAAGGTGGTTTTTTGTACTGCTTTTTTACAGTTTTTCTTTGTAATTGTGCGCAAAATGGTGAATATTGGTTGAAATTCTTTAATATATTCAGCAAATCATTCAATTTGAAAATCTGTACACAATGTATTATGTGGAACCTATTTTCAAATTGGAAGACAATTTACAAGTAATATATATTTTCGTAAATGTATAAATATGTAAGGGCTGACCCATCTTCCAGAATGATGATAGTTGGTGCTTGAAAAATCAAAAGATAGAAATTAATCAAAGATTGTTATTCTAATTATTATCAATTCCAATTTTAAATGTTTACCTCTGAAAATATTTCACCCAATAGCTAATTAGTAAATACTATTTACACCATATTTACACATTTGTTTTTCAAAATGTAGCTTATTGAGAATTTCGCCTGATAGTACAGTAATTGAGAGCCTGACCCATGCTCCAGATGGTTCTATATACTGTCCCTAATAGATGCAAGGTTGAATACTTTTAGCACATTTTATAAATAAATATAATTTTCTATAGCAAACGTATATCCAAGGTCATATTCTTGAGATTTAAGACACTAATCTTACAGTATCAAAGATCTCAACACATATCATTAAGATATTGTCAAGCTAATTACTCATTCTAATCAGATTTTAAACTAAATCTACAATGTGAGCAAACGAATTTACCTTTCTGACCAAAATTGAACAAGAACATGAAGCTCTATAGATGAAATCTTTTGAAACTAAGAATCAATATTTAAAAACAAAATCAGCTTCTCAAATCATTCTTGGAAATGCTAAAAACATTATATAAAAGACAATAAAGTTGTTTAGCTTTGTATTCTATTCGGGATGTCACTAACAAACAGGACAACTCCATCCAAGCATTTCCAGCGGGACTTTCATGGACGCTTTATACCCCCTGCTCATCTTATAAACCCAATGTTTTGGTTTCAGACCTCTGTGGCATATTATGGAGATATTTCAGATCTTTTCAGGCAATTTGAAATTTTGATATTTAAATGTACAAATTCACAAGGCTTTGGTGATGGGTTCAATCAAACTATTGTCTCTATATATTCTATATTGTATGTTGTTTTATATTATGCATGGGGTTGATTGATGGGCTTGATTGAGGTATTTGAAAATATTTCCTGAGGTTCTAAACTTGCATTAAATTGGTATATATATAAACATTAAACATCTCAAAACCAAATGGAAAAATGGAACTAAAATGGAAATATATTGTCAACAATGGGGTTTGCCTTCAAAGGTTTATTCACTGGATTTGTTATGGGATCGTAAATATTGATATAGATGGAATTACATATGAAAGAATAACAGAAAATTCTAAGAAGTTTTATTAGCTTCGAAAGAACCATCCTACATTTTCTGCTGGACCCTTACTTCAGTGAATAGACATTGATTTTGCACTTCATGATCAATGGAACTTTGTATGCAATTTTCTGGGAACCATTTTGAAAGAAAAGTATCAAATCTCTCAACTTCACAAAATTTACAATGTATTTCTGCTTTGCTCTAAGGTTTCAAAGCTATGGTGGGAATGGTTAACTGCACCCAGTCTCTAAATACTATTTCGTTTATGGTATCTTTGAAAATCTCAAAAACATAGTCAAATAGAAGAAATCAATGACTGCCCTAAAACGACTGGACTTATAACTTTAGAAAGGGAAAAGTAAAAGAATGTCTCATTTGGGGTAATCAACACAAGAACTTTGATTATTGGGAATTATAGATGTCTTAGCTACCAAAACCATAGCAACATAGCAAGGCTTCTTAACTAACAAGCATTATAAAAAGCCAAAATATTCAAGCAACTAATGGTAGTTGCAACTTAGAAAATTTCCCTTTCCAACCTAAAAGTTAATAGGCATAGTTTTAGTTATAGTGAAAAAGGACACTAACACCTAAAACCTAAAACTTTATAACACCTTTTAATTTACATTTGCACTGTTATGTTTTATTATGCATCCAAATACAACATAACCTACAGCATTCTTAAAAATCTAAAGAATTTTTTTTTAAATAAGTATATAATTGACTTCACAATGTTCTAAAGCCAAACAAATTCGACATTGTGGACATTCAGTCCTCTCCTAAGTAAATGATCAAAGACACTACTTATTAATTGAGCAGCACTGTATTGATTAATTGTTGTAATAAATTAATCACATTAACATTTTATTCACATTTGCAATATTAAGTTTTACTATGCATCTAAATACAATTATAACACACAATGATAATATGCAGCATTTAATCAAAATATTTTATTATTAATTAACTATTTAATTCACCTGTCATAAAACCAAACATTTTTGACATAAATTGGGTCGTCTCCCAAGAGACCTCATGACAAAGACTGACATTGTGGTATTGACTAAACACTGAATTAATTTCTTTTTAATTAATTATTTTAATGGCTTAATCACATTAACACTGTACCTAACTGTTTGATCTGCCCCTACAGCCGGCCGGATGGATCCTTCCTGTGGTTTATGAGCCCACTGAGGACCCTCAAACACATAATCTGGAAGAACTGGAAGTGGGCTATACTCAAAGCCTTCCTCGTCCTCCTGCTTATTGTCTTCATTGGCCTCTTCCTCTATTCTGTTCCCGAGGCCACAGTCAACAAAATTGTTGGAGGATAAACAAACATTTAATTCAAGTGGTTATAATCACTGATAAGGGTTGATTATTGTTGATAAGCACGATGTTTGGTAGTGTCTGTGGTTGGGATTGGTTGGATGCGACCCAACAAAGTCCCACAATCTTGGATACTGTTGAAGGTTACAGATTTAATCTTTAGAAAAAAATGCATTTTATTTATACACAAGTTGAACAATGTAAGTTATGGTAGGAGTTTGCAGAGTCAAATCAAGAGGATTGTTGGAGGTTCTGAATTGAGTTGAAAGTAATCATAATGTAATTACTTCATAATGTAAGTTAAGGTCTTTGTTCAAAGGTCTTATACCTGAGCAAGCTACATAACCAAGGAAGGTGCTGGAGAAGAAACCTTTAAATGTTAATTGAGACATTTTCTGATGAGAAATTAGCATAATATAAGCTATAACAGGACTAAGGTGAGCTGGATTCAACCAACTCAAGCCACAGTCCAAGACTTGGTTGTGTATAAGAAACTAATTCTTGAAAAGGAAAATGGCTTGTTATCTATGTTTCAGACTATAATAAGGTTAGATTGAACTGTGCCAAACTGGCCACACAGTCAACAACATTATTAGATGAGGATGAAATCATTTGATTTCTGCAAGAACAAATGACAGAATGTTTAGCTCTGGTAGATAGTATATAGGATAAGATAAGATAACCCCACTGCTGAGGCCATGGTATAAGTCTTGGTAATCTCTTACAAGAAGCTTTAACTGTACATACTGGTATTGTACCCTTTCCCTCAGTTTTGACAAAATAATTGGGAAATAATTGGGAAATAATTGCCTTCCACGCCAAAAGATCCATTCCCTGTCTTTTCAAAGACACCAATCAACATGCATATTTCAGTTATTTTTTTATTTTTAATTCAAACTTTATTTAAGTTATAGAGCAAGTACATCATGTTGATATTGTAGTAATTCAAAACAAGGTCCCCAGTTCACCATACAGTGGTCTTCCCCAGGGTCCTGGGACTTGTTATGAACACCTGTATCTTATAAAGCCAACCCAGCTTTAAACATCTCTGCAAAAATTCTATGATTATGAAAGAGAAAGGAAAAGTGGACCTGCCTCTGCACTTTGTCCATGGCCTACAGTTATGTCTAGTCAAGGACTTGTTGTATGTGCTACATGGGTCAGATTTTCAGAAAATGTACAATTCGCCTTCACCAATTCTCTCAAATAACCCACATTTAAGACAAAAATGAGCTTCAAAATGCAGTTTAACATAACAGAACTGATACTTTAAATCAATGCGATACTAAATACACTCAGATATACCCGGTATTCTTCATTTTTCAGCCTAATTTAGGAGAATTTCCTAAATATGTAGAGCTGCCAATTGTACATTTTCTGAAAATCTGACCCACATAATATACAAGCAAACACATAACATGGGTGAAGTCGTCATAATGATATGCAGTTCATAATCAATTTTAATTTAAGATATAATCTTATTTTGTGGTTTTCATCTTGGTTAATGTACTGTACTTGCATTGACACTAGTAGTTTTCTCTTTTTTCTTATTAGTGTATCTGTATTCTCATTAGTTTATCAGTATCCTTATTAGTCCAACTATATTCTTAATAGTACATCTGTCCACTTTAAGGTGACGCTGGAAGATCTGGCCTTTATCCAGAACCTTGTCCACCATACTGTCAATCCCGTATGTAATATATTAACAAGAAATATTCAAATCAACTCAAATATGCTAGATTAGAACTATTGTGAATATAGTTTTGAGTAATACACAATGTGGGGCAATGTTCCAATTCAAAAGATTAAACCTCTACATTATATGTAATTTAGTTTTTATTGTATTATGTTTGTGAACTGCAATCATAGATATATTCTGACGGCCTGATCCATGTGTGATGTGTTACAGAAAAATGAGTCACAAATCGCAAAATTGATATTTTTTTTCAAAGTGTTTTATTCACAGGATCTCTCTGTAGGAATGTTCTCATTTCGGGAGTATCTAGTACTTGAGGTCGTATAAATACATCTACAGGCACCAAGACAGTGTATCAAATATATTCTTGCATTTCTAAGGTCTATGGAGTGTATTGCTATGGAGTGTATTTGACTAGTAATTGTCCACCACGCAATAATACAAACTTTTTATTCAATCATAAAATCAAATCAACTATAGAATATAGAAAGGTTTTTCTAAATCTTTTTAATGTTAAAATCATTGGAATCCACTTAATCTCATTTTTTTCAAATATTATGATGACTCAATATCCATTTTTAGCAACTTATGACTAATTTTTCTGCAACACATTACAAATATACACACAAACTGACAATACCCTGTTATTAACACATTTAGAACAGGTTTACTAACTTGAATCTTCAGGAATTATCTAGTATTAAGAAACATTCCCAATGTACCCTAGCTTTTAGAAACCAGAAGAAATAAAGGGCCTAGTTGTTGATGAGCTGGTGGTAGACTGCATAATAGTCATTGTAGCCATTCCGGTGGCCTAAAGTCCCATGTCCACTAATGGCCCCCTCACACTATACGACAAACGACGAGTCGGGGGGTCTAAGACGGATTTTTCCGTCGGGAGGAGCCGTCGGGAGCATTTCTAGCTGACAAAACACCAGATTCAAAAGTTGAATCGGGTCGTACAGTGTGAGCGCCCGTCGGGAGGCCTACGACTCAATTTCAGCGAGTCGGGGGTCTTACGACTCAGAAAAAAGTAAAAGAACAAGCTGCACTAGACGTTACAACCATTGTTGTAACGGTTACGACATAAAAAAACACTCTTTTCTGGTCGCTGGGCTCCCGACTCCCGTCGGCTAGTGTGAGCCTTCAAAATTCAGTCTTTAGACCCCCGACTGTCGTACGTCGGATAGTGTGAGGGGGCCATAAGGCAACTGAGTCCTCTGACTGCTTCATTACAAAATGTAACTGCTGATAAGATCAGATAAATGTTTATTCACTTGAATTTAATTCAATACAACCAGCATCCCCACTCAGTCAGCAACTATTGGACTTCAGTGACTCAGTACGCGATGTTGCCGACTGGGGGAAAAAATGGCTTAGTGGATATGCGGCTTAACCTTTACTAACATTATTTATTTGTAAGTGATGTAACCATGCATGAGATTATTTAGTGTAATTAACACTCCATGTCATGTATACATGTAAATTAGATGTAACAAAGTGTGATAGTGGCTATATATAGTGCCTTATGAGAATGCACTTGAAAGGGAGCTACTTTCTTAGTAATAAGGTTCTGGAGGTTTGCTATATTTAACCGTCGCTGGTATCTAATACTATCCCTGTGGCTCCTGTGCATTACATAATATAGGAGGATATTTCCTTTGGAAAATGGTGCCTTTATAAAAAGTGATTAACAAAATGTGCCTAATATGAAAAGATATATTCAAAAGAGGTGCCTTATATCAAAAAAATGTTTTAAATAAATGGTGCCTTATATAAAAAGAGATTAACAAAAGGTGCCTTAAATGTTCAAAATATGTGCCTTATATGAAAAGAGATATTTAAAATGAAGTGCCTTATAAGAACAAACCAAAAAGAGTTTTACTCTCTCTCTATGAAATATTGTTTACTTAGGCTTCCTTGAAGAACTTTTTAAAATCTTCTAACGGTTGTCCTTAAGATTTATAAACTGAATTTACCTACTTGTATCTTACAAAGAGTTTATGAGATGACTCATTAATAGCTGTCCAATTTACAAGAGCCAAGGAATCTCCAAAGCAAGGATTGCTTATAGAACTTCTTGTTGTAAGAGTGTGTACACATGGGTCAGATTTTCAGAAAATGTACAATTCATATTCAACAATCCCCTCAAATGACCCAAATTTCAGACGAAAATGAAGTTCAAAATACAGTTCAACCTAACCAAACAGATTGCTTGCTAGAATCAATGCAATGCCGAATATACTTGAATTAACCTAGTATTGACCAAATTTCAGCCTAATTTAGCAGAATTTACTAAATGTGTACAGCTGTACATTTTCTGAAAATCTGACCCACATGCTCTTTGCCTTAATGTAAGACTGCATTTACAATTGATGGATACTGGTACACATATAATTATGATCTCGCTGCCATGAATAAAGATTATTATATCAAAATATTAACATGTGTCTTATCCTTACATCTTCCTTTTGCCATTATTTGAACCCTGACAGTCACCATTATTGAACCCTGACCCTTGAATGTGCATGTGTGTTGCCATTGAATTAATGTTTTAATCATTATTATCCTTCCTCACCTTCTGTATTTTAATATTTCTTCTTTCCTCATTAATTTGTAGATTTTCTTTTCTTTACTTATTCCGTAGATTTGTTTCCTTTCCAGACCCTGCTCTATAACCTGCCATCTGTCTATCCACCCATCCTGTGGACTCCCTAGGAACCCCTTGCATCCCTTAGAACCTTTACAATTTATTTGTTAATTTCTGTCTAAATATCAAATTAAGAAATTTGACAATAGATGATGGTCAATGCATGTTTATGTTGTGTCATGATTTAGCTATGTTCTTGTATTTACCTTTGAATGTGAAATATTGCTCATATTTTGATTTTGTTTTATTGTTATTGGTAGATATTCTCACATTCCTTATCATTTGTAGTGTCGTTAGCTATCGCATGCAGTAGCAACACTTTGACACCAATTCCTCTGAAAATGCATCATTACCGAACCTGGACAAGAATTCCACAAACTCTATACTTGTTACTTTTATTGATCATTAATTTGTGATCAAGATTCCATTGATCTTATATTGTGTAATTGCATAATTTTATCAATCATCGCTTTCATATTGGTTATTTTCTGCATGTTTATTATTGTTTATTAGATTTCATGCAGTTGCATGAATAGTTAAGCTTAGATTATGACTTGGCATGGGTCATATATAATTTGTAGAATGGCTAACTATCACAAGCTATCGTTCGCTATCGCAGCAATTAAGCATCACCTTAGACTTTTTAAGCACCTTCCACTACATATCCTTAAGCTCTTGAGCAATGCATGCTAGTGGATAAGAATCCATCTTAATCTGTTAGAAATGTATGGTTATGGTTTATTTTCTTTGGTTTATTTCTTACAGACGGCCAGATTCATCCTTCCTTTGGTTCATGAGCCCTCTGAAAACACTCAAATATATCTTCTGGAAAAACTGGAAATGGCTGATTCTTAAAGTGGCCATCTTGATCCTCTTCCTGCTCCTTCTCGCCCTGTTCATATATACCATTCCCGGGGCGCTGACCAACAAGATGGTTGGCGTTGGCGTATAACTGTCCCATGTCCCTATTTAGAAGCACATTATACATCTCCCTATTCAGAAACATTTAGAAGCATATCTGCCTATTTCAGAACATTTAAAGTAGACTTGATCATAATGATGGTAGTTTAATCACATTGATAATTAAGTTAAAAAACTTTCTGAAATTTCTTCAAGTGAAAGAGTTGAATAATGACAGACACTAGTGGAAGAACAGCTGTATGAGCTGAACTAGTCATGGGTACAGTGAAAGCATATTCTTATTTGGCAACATTTAGAACATTATGCTAAGGATTTATCTGTAGTTAAATACCATGGATTCAAATAACCCTTGGAAATTTCTTCAACTAAATAATTCCAATAATCCCAGATATCATAGGGCAAGCTAGAACAGCTGTATCAGCTGAACTAGCGCTGATTAAAATGTGCTTAAAAATGCCCATTTGATGGGTATTGTTCCAAAAATTATTGGTCCTAATTTTCAATTTGGGGTAATATATTTCCAATAAAAATTACTTTCTTTAATCGATCATACCCACAAATTCTCTCCTTCTTTATTTAAGACAGTTTGGTGCTATTTTCCAAAAACCCATGTGCAGTCCTCCACAATCAAGATGAATTATGCAATCAAAAATATTTATTGCCCTTTTTATATGGATTCAATCCAAGTTTAATGCCCTTGCATGCAGCTAGCCTTTCACTATTGACCCTAAGGGAGGTGGCTCCACCTGGCTAGTCTAGCTAACACTACACTAACTACAAGCTGGACTAACATTCACGGGGCCCGCTAGAGGGCAGCTCTGCAGCTGGTGATGGATAATGCACACTTGGGTATAAAGGTAGGTCCAACAGTGATATGTGGCTTGCAACCTATCCACAGCTTACTCTATATTGTGGCTAGGTCAACTCACTAAAGGGCCCTCATCCACTAAGCAGATTCCCATGCGATTTTGCTTGCAACCTGTCAACTAAATCGCATGAGAATCGGTGTAGTGGGTATATGCCTTAAGTCTTAAAATGGCTGATTTTGTTCTATATTTTGGTTATTATTATTATTTTTATTTATTTTTGATTAGTTTTTTCCTAAAGTATTTTCACCAGCATCACCTCTGTATGTTTGGTGACCAACGTTTCCATTTCTGAGTCAACTTTTACCAACTTGTTGCTAAAGAAAGCTGCATTCTCAGTTCAATCAAAAACTAGATTTTCTACCTTTTGTTCTGTTCTTGCCCAACCCATCTGTAAATCATTTGACCAAATTCTTTTTATGATTTCACCCTGTTGTTTTTGCTGCAGGCCTTTATGAAATTGCATGAATTTATATCTTCGGTGGCTCGCCGAAATCCTTTGCTCTGGGGGTATCCCTTATTATCACTCACTGGTGCTGGTTTTATTTTGGCGATTCAACTTCAAATTCTTGTAAACATATAAAAGCAGCAAAATAGTGATAACTCTTAATTCATAAGTTAATTGGGTTACATTACAGGTCTATATGTCAATATCGGGAAAAGTATGTTGGAGATATGTTGCAAACTACATACTATACAAACCCCATCATCCTACCATAATTGTCCAGGTTATTTCTAAAAACTATCGACAAGATCCAGGAAGACAAGATTAATATGTACCTGACAGTCAACTTTAGATTATAAGTATTACTTTGATTACCCCTTGGTGGTCAGTTAATACAACTATTTCCAATCTATAATAATTATTATTATTATCTTGACTAAATAATTCTTTTCGTAAATTCTTCAGTTATTAAGATCTCAAACTATATCACAACCAGTTCTTGTAGAGTAGAAAATTATTTTTAAGAATCTTTTATAAATTAAATGATAGATATATTTCACTTTAACCAGGTTAATAAGAAATAATAGCTAATAAGCTAATGCTTAAGAATAACATGTTCACTATACAGTCTAGGCCCAAAGATGAGAGAGTCCCTTCAAACGGAGGGAAAGCCTCTCGCCTCAAACCGAAAAGTGCCATTATAAATCAATTAAGACCGCAAAATGACATTATAATCTCATTAGAATGCCTAGATCTAGGTCAGGAAACCGATTAGCGAAGTAGGCGTCCAATCACTGATAAACTATTTTTACCTGATCTGAGGGTTTGGACCTAGATTGTATATGCATGCTCGTACATGTCACAAAATTATTTTTATGTTCAATGGGTAGTTGGTGACTTTATTTTTATATTTTGTTTTTTTTATTTCATTTATTTTATCCTATGCTGGATACCTTGTATACTGCCAGTAGCTGTTCCAGACGAGGGTTAATCAACCCAGAGTCTTCATCATCCTTGTGAAACCCTGTATCCACTGAGGCGATTACCTCACTCACCAGTCCGACCACATGATTGGATTAATCCATTCTAGCGGGGGACACTTAGCTGACGGTGACAGCCCACCATGAACATAATCGGTTCAGTAGATATGTGCCTTGTTCATATTGAATATGTAAGATATTCAAGAGTTTTTAACGAACAAAAATAAGCATTCTCATCAACCGTCAAGTTTATTAGAAAAAAACATGTATTTAATGGATGTTCAAATGTAAAGACCAGTAGAAGTTTCTGGAACAGCTGCTGGCATTATTTACCCACAGGATCAACCCCACCCCACCCCCACCTCCACTCTTTTCCCCTCTACCCCCAGCAGGAACCTCTGTATGTGGCCACACACCACATCACCAGCCTTTCTTCCATCTCACATGAAAGAAAACGCATCAATTAAGTCTAATTATCACAATTTTTTCAAAAATATTAATTGTTGAAAGTGTTTTTCTGCAGCCGACCGGACTCATCTTTCCTGTGGTTCATGAACCCGTGCAAGACGCTCAAGTTCATCATCTGGAAGCGGTACAAGTGGCTCATCCTCAAGCTCTTCCTCGGCATGCTCCTCGTCGCCTTCATCGCACTCCTCTGCTACTCTGCACCCGGCGCCATTACCAGCAAACTATTTGGTGTCGGCACATAGTCGCTGATCATATAATTGTTATATTTTGGTACTGTAAACGTATTAATGTTTGCGCAGTATTTATTTTTTGCTATTTTAGCGCACCAACTTAATAAAATAAGTCCTGCGCGAAAGGTATAATTTTTTCTTAAACAATGTGTGAGACTTCGCTGATCATTTTGTTTTAGAATTTATTTTTATTGAGACTGGTTTCGGTGGTTCTCACAGAGATATTCTCACAGAGCTCAAGTGAAAAACAATATTAATATATATAGATATTTCGTTTCTAGATCAAGATAGTACAATGAAAAAGTTCTGATATATGATCTAATATTCAACATTTTAGCTTCTCGGTCATAACAAGCAATAATTTTAAGACAATAGACTTACTGGACTTAATATGTTGATCATGATATAATTGTTTATATTTTGGTATTCAAAGGTGTATTCTCAGCTTTTATGACAAGATGAATATTACCAAATTTAATCATATTATTTACTGAATTTATCAATCTTCGAGCTTCCTTTTGGTCTTTGTTTTTGGTCGTATAATTGGATAGACGTACTTTGCTGAGTTTGGTCATGTTATCTTCGTATTGGGACTAAGCCAAACCAGCCTTAATAAAGGGTTGGTCGCAAATCCAAGATGGCTGTTATGTGAGAGCCTACTGTCTATAGACCAGCCTCAGCAACACAACCTCATGATCTAATCGCCCAATATGGTGGTATTTAAATATGTCTTGCATATCAGGTTCAGATTATCAGAAAATGTACAATTCACCTTCTCCAATCCTCTCAAATAAACCATATTTGTGACAAAAATGAGCTTCAAAATGCAATTTAACCTAACCCAACAGATTGCTAGAATCAATGTAGTGCCGAATATACTCGAATTTAACTAGTATTGACCAAATTGCAGCCTAATTTTGCAGAATTTACTATATGTGTACAGCTGCCAATTGTGTATTTTCCGAAAATCTGACCCATCAGCGAAACTATACTCTGTCTACCATAGCGAGGGAAGATGATGGTATGACCGAGTACAGGAACATCATCTATATAGGATACCACTCTCTTGGCCACCGAGACCGAGTGTAACTGTGTATAAAATAATTATATGTGTCGTCGGAGGTGTGTAAACCTCTGTGTAGTTGGAAACATATTTGTAAATAGGGAAATCATGACGAATTTGGTTGTAGTGGTCATTAATCTGCTAAAAAGGACACTACTATACAAGTGAATGCTGTGGGTTTAATGTTTGTTTGTTTGGAACGGCAACAGAACATGGATATATTTCGATATTGTAATTTATTTTGAAACAATGTTATTTATTCGTTGGGATCAGGTGTGATTCCTACCTCCCCTCACCCTGTTCCCAATAGTAGAACTAATTACAGGGTTCTAATCCTTAAATGTGGTGAAATATCACCGGAGGGATTACAGAATAATTAAGTCTAGGCTCAGAGTTGAGAGAATCCCTCCAAACTGAGGGAATTAACGTATCTCGCTCCAAACCGCAAAGTTCCATTGTAATCCCAAAATATATGACACCTAAAAATGTCCTAAGGGACCCAAAATATATACTGATCTTATCTGATCTGAGAGGCTCTGAGCCTAGACTGCTTAGTCCCCGTTTGTTGGGCTGACCAGGACAGTTATACACATACAGACCGGTTGTACTAGTGATGGACTTCCGTTTCCGGCCGACCGCTTACATCAACGAAAATACAAAACAATATTTACTGGCCAAAATGGGAAGATCATGGCTTTCCACTGGTTCATTTTGCTTCGGCTTGCTTCGGTTTGCCTCAGCTTGGTTTCCCGGGAGGCTTAGAGAAAACGAAGGACCATAAACGAAGGATCTAACTGCCTAATAAAAAGGGACTTCCCAATATTGTTCAATCATGTACACAAACAAAGGTGTTTATTTAATTTTAATATTTTATTCCGGAATAATAGGTGTTTTCTGGCTGCAATTATCTAGAAATACCCAAGTGTTGGGTGTATGTTTTGAAGGTGACAGATAAAGCGTTCATGCAGTCCGGTTTAGGAAAGCAATGGCATTTGGCATTTCGCCCAGAGATTCGGTCTGTAAACTACTGTAGTTAATGAAGGAAGTCAGAGATAAGGGATCCTAGTGTTGTACATTCTACTTTAGTATTTGCTTAAAGTCATATGTCAGTCGCATGTATTATACGTTTGTTTTTCTTTAAAGAAATAAAATGTGAATGCTAGGGAAAATGTACCAAGGGCTTGCCATGACTATTATATATATAGGGGAATGCCGTATGATGCTTGCCATGTAGCATTGTAATTAATTACAGGAGATGAACATAGAGGGAGCTGCTGACCTCATTGTGTGTTCTCAGTTATAGATTGATGTGTTCAATTGAACAAATATAATGCGACCAGAGAGGTAAATAGATGATAGCTGATCTTCCTGTGAATTTGAATATGTATATATGTTAAAGATGATATTATATAATTTAAATGTGTCTTTTTTAATTTCCTGGACAATCCGGATGAACCACGACGATACTTGTAGCAGTCAGGGATATTTGTCCACTGGTAAATTATACATATATTCAAGAAATTGAAAATACAATTGATATGTTGTAGGCACATGTATACATATGACTCAATGTTGTAAAATGTCTCCGATTTAAGAAGTAACCCGTGGTGCCCATCTATAGGCCTTCACTGGACCACATTTATACATTATTACCTCTCTCAATTTTCTCAGGCTTTGGATTAGTTAAGACATCCCCAATTACTGTAATCTACTATAATGGAACATACTATAATTGTGTGTATGGGATATATTAGTCTGTCTCAACAAGTACCACTCTCATCGTACACGATTTAACGAATGTTTAGATTAGAAAAAGTAAAAGTAAATAAAAATAGACTTACAATAGCGAAATTAGTTCATGAACGCATGTTTATGTCAGGTCTTGTTAAAAATAACAAACGAACTATATTAAGTAATTATTTATCAAAATACGACGTTGTGTGTAATGTGTAGCAATTAGAATAAAATCTTATTAACTACGTTTTTTCCCCATAGCAATATGCATCTCATCACTTGAGTACAGAAAAGAAAAGTTCCTGATGCTATAAATATTGAATGGAATTGAATAATACTTTATTTTGCCAAAATTTTTTTACATGTGTAGGAGGATGACAAAATTAGTAGACTGGCTTCTGGATAAGATCCAGTTCCGGTTCCGCCTGTTACCATGGAATAGAATAGAGTGCTAAACTATTTGAACAACTGGCTACATGAGATCTATATATAAATGTAAAATAAAAGTATATGAGATTATATGAATTATAAAGTACGCGAGAATAAAGTACGCGAGAATAAAGTATAACTATATATACATATGTATAATTACCATACCACGTGACCATCATGGATTGATGATGAGAATCATATAAAAGGCTTATAAAATGCATTTATGTATAAAATATTTCAGTCTGTCATGTAACAAACAGGGTAAAACATATGTATTAGCCAAGTGGTCTGTATAAGTAGCATACTATGCAAAGAATGCACCCAATGTTGAATAATTATGTTCGGGGGAAAGGAGGGAAATATGCCTGCCTAGCCCTCAATCGTTATTATGCTATTATTATTCATCTGAAAGTGAAATATGTACTTGACTACAAATGAAACGAAAGCCTTTCAAGACCTCCATATACAGTGGAACCTCTCTATTGAGACCACCCTTGGGGCTGAAAAATGTGTAGTCTCATAGCGAGGTGGTCTCATTTGAGGGGCTAATCTAATAGGAGGGAAACTGGTCTTAATAGAGAGGTGGTCTTCATGCGAGGTTTCACTGTATATATTTAGGCCTACATGTATGTATCCAGGACGTGACATGAATAGCTTATGCTAACTCACTCACACAGTGAGCAGAAAATATCCCTGGTCTTGTACTCTCTTCCTGGCAAAATAACAAATATAAATTTATATTCCTGAATTAAATTGTCTATAACCTCCTGGTAACTATGTAAAGAGGCATTTTACAAAAAATATCAAACAAATACATGGCAAGGTCGCCTCACAGTATTGTTGGCAATGGGCTTGGATGAACAAAGAGATTGACTCAAGACTTGTAATATTATGTAAGTGAGGACTTAAATGATGTTATTTTATAAGCGATTGTGATGAAATGACCAACGTTCTCTGAGTATATTTTGTTAATATGCATGCTCATAAGCAGGCTATGCTTTTATAATAGTACAACATACATGTACATACTATAGGTAATTCATGAAGTACGGGGGAGATACAACATACCACAGTTATATCAATGTAAGTAAATCTCTGTATCATACACTTTCCACTGTATAATTTAATGTTGAATAAACATAATGTGTATAGAAATGATATGGTCGTCTTATTGTGTGTCCTTGCAGAATGTTGAGAAAAGTAAAGAGCCCATAAATTTATATTCTAAAAAGGAATAAGTTCCAATGTAGAATATACAAAAAGCTATAGGTGTGTTTCCGATGAATCTAAAGGAAAACTAGGTAGGGGGCGGGGCTGATTTTATTAATTTAAGGGAACCACCATCCACTAACTGAAAACAATCTTTTTTCTGTATTTCATACAACTTTGTTTTGAACATCAGAAATGTATATAAGAGTTTTAACAAGTTTTAATAACCCACATTTAAGACAAAAATAAGCTTCAAAATGCAGTTCAACCTAACCAGACAGATTGCTAGAATCAATGTAATGCCGAATATACTCTAATTTACCTAGTATTGAACAAATTGTAGCCTAATTTAGCAGAATTTACTTCATGTGTACAGCTGCCAATTGTACATTTTCTGAAAATCTGACCCATATCAAGTTTGGCAACAGCTGGAAGACCTGGCAATTACTCCAGAAGCAAGTCTATCCATTTGTCAATCCTCCGTAGGCCTGTATGCAATAATTTGGCAAATAAAGTATTTTCCAATTAAATACATAATACAATAGTTACAAATGTAGGCCAAGTTTTGATTTCTCAAAAACACAAATACTATAAATTAGATATGATAGGCCTATGTTATAGAAAAATGAGTCACAAGTCGCACCAAATGGATTGTGAGATATCATGATATTTGAAAAGATGAGATCAAGACGATTCTAATGATGGCAAACATTACAACATCTAACAAGTATGCTAGGCCTACTTGAGTATGTAGCCTACGAGCAAAATAATACAATTCCTAAAACGAACTCTTGTGAAAAACATTTGAAAAAATACCATTTTTGCGACTTATGACTGCCTCATTTTCCTGTGACACTTATAACATCTTGCCTTTAGGTAGACCTAATCAGATTTAGAATTGAACGCGTTGATAGGGGCCTATCACATATCTTAAAAGGTCAGATTCTACAATCTGTCTGTATAATACACATAGCCGACAGAATCCCTCCAATTTGAAGCCCCTCGCTCCTAACCGCAAAATCACATTAAAATCACATTAGGTTGTAGCTAGGCACTACTGAGGGCCGGGAAGGCCATTAACGCAGTAGGCGTCCAATCACTGGCATACAGATCCTTTCTGATCTAAGAGGCTCTGAGCGCCATGCATATTATATTGATGTTATAACTCCCATCATCCATGTAGCGGCTACGTGTGCCTCCAGTGCTTTATAATATTCCTGCCTATGTACACCTGAAACTGGGCCATCCAATGCATGAAGAGATACAGTTCCATGTACTGGAGGAAAATTCCCTGCCTCCCGCACAGCCGCCCGGTTAGCTCAGTCGGTAGAGCACGAGACTCTTAATCTCGGGGTCGTGGGTTCGAGCCCCACATTGGGCGCATGTTTTTCTACTCCAGCACATGCCACAGCGACATAAGCGATTCTTACTGGAGGAACCGTGGAAGCGACTCTGTGTCTGTAGTTCACATATTTCTCGTCAGACGGCGCCACTCAACACTGTCTTGTCTGCTAGCGCACCCCGCCTCTCTATGTCTGTTTAGGTTAGAAATACTTTCTTTGGGTTGTCGATCGATGTTTTAGACCCAATGATTTCAAATCCCATGTTTTCTCACTTAAATTCAATATTCTATGTATGAAACTTTTACTATACTTCTGGCTCATATATTATTACATTCATAGGCCTACCCCTCCTCCCCTAAATAGATACTTGCACAATTAAAAAAATCATAATTATCTCTGAATCAAAAGTTGAATAATTCTAATAGTTCTCTGCGAAATGAGACTCTAACAATCCACGAAATATATTAATAATAAGTGCGGTACCGGAAAGTTGACGTTAACAACAGGCAATGAGTTGTTATGTACAGTATTGTTAGGCCAAAAAAAAATAGGTGTGTTTCCGATTTACCCCCCCCCCCCCCTACCTAGAAAAACCTTACCCTACCTAAAAAAAAAAATTGGTTTTCCTAACCTGGAACTGTCAAAAGGCACATTTCCCATGTTCAAAACAACTATTGTTATGAAAAAGACATTTTTTTCAGTTCCTGGGATGAGATATCCAAACAAAAAAAAATAACAAAAAAAAAAAGTTACCACCCCCCCCAACCTAGTTTTCAGCCAGATAAATCGGAAACACACCTATTTTTTTTTGGCCTTATGCAAGTATCAACAAAAACTTTGATCTTTGGCTATGTCATTGTCAACAATCCACGCTTATAATAGCCTACATAGCCTAGCCACATGTAGGTCCTATAGGCCGCCCAGATTATAGAGGCTAATATATATAGTGGGTGAGTTAACTGCATAAAATAGGCTGTTTACTTCAGATCATGCTACAAATGTCCCCGTTGGTATGAAGGTGGCCAAGGGTCATAGAAACAAATTTATCCAAAGACACAAGTGAGATAGCCCTTTGAATAAAAGATATATGGGTTTCCATAGCAACAGTCCCTATTTTTTTTGTTCTTACAAAAAAAAACGGTTTTCAGTTTCCAATTTCAACACTTTTGTTGGGAATGTCACCAAACTTAGGGATAATATTGGTATCCATGAGGGCTATATCCAACCAACCGGTGAGTGACCTTGATGAAGGTCAAGGCCACTATTTTCAAGGTCAAATAGGAAGTTTTGGTCTAGCTTTTGGATGTGAGTGTGTTTCAGTTGTTATAGTGACCCCCTGTTGAAATAAAATAGTAAGTTATCTAGTGAATATTGTTCCCTAAATCAACAGCTCCGCATTGATACTCTATTCTTCTATATATACCTATTTTAAGTACACCTACTATTGTAACAAAAATAGACAGTTCCCTTTTTCTATGCATTTCTATGGAAAAAAGCCCCAAATAGCCCCAATATAAAAAATATTGCAAAGTGAGCTCTGTTCTACATTCACATAAAGGTCTAGCAACCATACATTTAATGTTGCTCTCCTGATATTCCATGTATTCCAACTAGGGCTTAATCATATCTAGTTTATGATGACCTTGATCCAAGGTCAAGGTCATATTCTCAAGGTCAAATCTAGGAAATTGCTCTATTCAGCTCTATACAGCTGAAATTGGCAATTTCCATTGGTTTAGTATCTGTGTATGGAAAATATCAAAGATGCAGTACAATTTCTAAACAGTTCAACATTCAGTTGACCTTCATACAAGGTCAAGGTCATTATTACCAAGACAATGGTTCAAATATGTTGATAAAAAGCGGACCATAGTAATATCAGTCTGTTGTAAAATATTGACAAAATGATAAATTCAGAATATTTTATTAGTTCAGACTTGTCACATTCTCCACTGAAATAATAATTTTCAACCTTAGTGCAATAGACCTTGAATAACCCTGAACTAATGCCAAGTTCAAGGTCAACTTTTTCAAGGTCAAAAGGCATAGCTTTTGCATTTGAATTATATTTCTTTTGATTAAGGTACATGCAGTGATGATTTTTGAGCTACAAACAGGACAAATGTGTTGAAGAACTAATTTCACAGATTAAATGACCTTGATCATGGTTCAAAGTCAAGGTCAAAGGTCAAAAATATTTTATTTCTATTTACATATTTAAGTAGTTATATGTGCAAAGTCTCACCAGCATAAGCCTTTTTTAAGTTCTTGATGGAGGCATTCAAAACCATGACATTTTTAAAGCAAAAGAGCTTGTTGTTCACCTTTGCAAAATAACAAGGGAATATTTTTGATGAGACACATCATCCTTAGTAGCAACCAAGATGGCCAACAGTTAGGATGATTTTGCAATTCTCAGTAAGTAATTTTCGCTTTTCAATATCATAGTGTGATGTATAATCTATACATGAGTATTGTTGGATAATACCACTAGGTGGCTCTTCGACCACCGGCTGACCAATCTACCTGTCTGCCATTCTTCCTACAACCGCTGAAGCTACAGGTCTTGTTCTGTATTTTTTCTTCGGTTCACCATGCCTCATTGTGCAGGTTGCTTATGTGTCCATGAGCGTCCTTGTGGAGACTCAGTGTGTATTTGTCGCAAAGCTGCTATCAAAAAGTGTAAGGAGCTTAAATTGGACGTGGAAGAATTTACTTCTTATCTGCCTGAGATTGACCCGGACGACTCGGAGGGAGGTGCTAACTTCAAGCCTGGTGGCTCTCGTTACGAGCATTTAAAAAAGGAGCCCTTGGACTATGATAAGTTACTTGAACTTAGTGCTAATCAAAAAGTGATATAATAGGGTGTTGCCCCGATTAATATATACTTCTATAAAAATGATTAGTCCTCAGACTTATACTCTAACATAAATTTTGAATAGGTTTGGTGATAGAAGAAAGGAGTGACAGTCTTACTCTCACTCTGTATGAAACTCCACTCCACCCAGGTGTTGAGCCTTACTCACCCAAAGAAGGCTGGGTTGACTTCCCTAGGCAGGCTATTTAGATTGGGGATAATTCCTGTGTTAAACACAATTAACCACAATCTTATTTGGTTCTCCACCAGTGATATAATAGGGTGTTGCCCCTATAAATATATACTTCTATAAAAATGGTTAGTCCTCAGATAAATACTCTAACTTTTGAATAGGTTTGGTGATAGAAGAAAGGAGTGACAGAGTCCGTAGCTGGAAATGGACTGGCTGCGCCTAGGCAGCCTACTCTTTTATTAAGAAACATCCTAGTGCTGCAGGTATGCACCCCAGGCCCACCTTACTTCAGAGCCACTCACTGGTGTAACAAAAGGCATGATAGACACTCTTATTGGGAAGATGGACACCTTGTTGATTAATCAAAATCCTGGTGGTGCCGGCTCTCCGATGATGTATTGTGAAATACCAAGACCATTTTGCCCAGAGATTCGGTATTATGTGAAGTCGGAAGCAGGAAGTCAGATCAGTTGAAGTTTTGTTGGCTCGGCCCAGGCAAGGAGTGGTTGAGGCCTAGCATCAAACTTTATTAATATCCAAGCATTTGACTGAATTTATTCATAAACAAGTTCCTAGATATATGACCGATTTTCATGACTGGTAGGCATTTGGGTTTTTGAGCAATAACGGGATAAATATCATGACAGATTTAATTTTGATGACACTGGCTGGGTGTAACTTGTCAAAATCTGTCATGGGAACCCTACTTTCATGGCTCTATCATCAGAAGTAAGGAAGTTACGGGCAAAAAAACTGGGTTTTTTTAAGTGATATTCTTTTAAATGATTAGCACTGTAACAACTTTGCTCTGGTACAACCAGCCTTTCCTAATTTATTCATATAAATATTATTTAAAAAAAATTATTATTTCAAACTGTAATAATAAAAACAGCAACATTTTGTCCATCCATTCCTTATATGAATTGAGTTTAAGTACTAGCCAATTGATTCTCATAATTTGTATGGGTATGAATACAATACTTCTCTATTAACTAGAGGGGGAACCTATGGGAAATATGTGCATCATTGTATGTCACACTTCTTTATGTGCCTAGATCAACTATGAATATTAAGCTTGTATTTGTATTAAATAGCCCGATAAAGGTTTCAAATCGATCGAGACGTCGGGTTAAATCGTACGACACCCCAAAGGATCGGAGTACGATTTGACCCGACATCAAGATTGATTTGCATACGTAATCAACAAGAGAAGACGATTTACCAATTCATGGGACCGTTCACAAACAATGTCAACAAACTCTAAGCTAGTGAACGCATGGCTGTGCCGGCATTGCTGCTTTCACTGTCAACAGCATGTGCAGTGGAGGCAGACGGTAACCCTTTTAAATAAAACGTTCAAATTTCCGATTAAATGCTTCATTTTGACAAATTATATTCTTTGCAACTTTGGACAATACAAAATCTTGCATATCGTTGTCAAAATACATTTTAAACCGGGTCGGTCAATCCAGTCACGTGACCCTTGAAAGTAGGTCAGTTTGAATCGCACACATGTGCTATTTGACATTTCGAATAGCACCCCCGAATAGCACCCGTGAAATCGCACACATATGTAAAGAATAGATCTAATAGATTATCAAGAAGTGTTATTCACATAGTTTCATAATCCCAGGTTAAATTCGCATAAATATTTAGGGATAGTAGCTAAAAGATCATCCAAATGTCAGCTTGATGGTTGGGGAAGTTGCATCACTGTACATCACACCAATTATATATCCTCACAATTTAGAGGCTAAAGAATAAAGGCGTTCTTATGGATGTTCCAAGAAATATGGATTAGGTTAAATCCTGAGCATTATATTGACAAGTTTTTGTCAGTTTCCTGACTGTGAGGTATGTTGGATACAGCAAAACATCACCACCGTATGTCACACATCACCGTATGTCATGCTCAATTCTTAAGCTACTTAACAGGTAATAACAAGTTAGTTAGTAAGACTGAATGAATCCATCTTAATGGACCAACTGATAGTTTCATATAATGACTGATATCTTATTTCATACATTCTATTACCACAATATTTACCACAATATATCAAATTACAGTCAAAATCTGAATAAATAGGCCTGTTTTTGAAGGTAGAAAAAGAAAATTATTAAAATGAACCTACCACATGAGTGAAATACTACTTTAAACATTTTAATATTGGGTGTGATGTACGATGATGGCAGTGTATGGCTGGATATACAGAAGGAAAACTTTGTCAGGCCACTGAAGGCTAATTATTAGATATTAAGCTGCCAAATTTCGGAGAAGTACAGCTGGGTATTATGTTAATATGTACAAGAAATATCAGCAACATATCAGCAACAAATCTATTTTTGACAATTTTTCAACTGCATTTCGTGAAAAATTACTACTTTTCATGAAAATTGGTCATATTTATGCTGCTCTACTCCATTCTAATTGGCTGATGAAGAATCCTCCTCCATGTGGACTGACCACCAGCGCCCCATCATGCTAAGGTCATGCATTGTCCACATAGTAGATAGGATTCCCTCCACTCCCCCTCCCCTCCCTTACTCCAAACCCAAGTTGGTTATCCTTCCTTCCCACTTGCCCCTCCTCCGTTTCCACTGATTACCCCAGGGCAGCGAATGTTAATTAGATCGGACAGGTAGGGGAGTCAGCTTTAGATAGCTTGTCCCTCCCTCTCAACCCTCCCTCACAAAGAATGCAATTCTTTACATTCATACAATAATTTTCTTTTGATTGAAAGATAATTAATCTTTCAAACAAAATATTAGCCCACTGACCAACCTAGTCTTACCAAACAGAATGAAATACAATTATACAAAGTGTTTACAAAGAAGGAATGTAGATGATATGTAAGGTAATAAAAGTAAAATGTCTTGTTGGATGTCATTGGTGTAGAAAGTTGGTTTGAGGCTTTATTAATATGAGAGTTCAATAAAAATACCTGGTTTGGCTGGATCCTCATCCATGGATTCCACTGTTCCTCTTAAGAGGAATGGATTTCACCCAACGTAAAAAATACTCTTTGTTTCGCTATCTCTCTCGCACCCGGAAGAGGCAGAACAAAATATTAATAGTAAAATATTAAAGATAAGATAAAGACAATGTAGAAGATCTATCTAGGCAATTGTCTATTTAGAAAGTTGAATTACCGCATTGTTATAAGATGTGATTAATTAAAAGAATTGAATTGAATTGTTCACAAAGTGATCATATTATTTACTCAAGAAACCAAATAAATTGTTAAAAACCTATGACATAATCCTGCTCAGTCAGAAATTGGCATCATAATAATATGGTGAGGAAGGGGGACAGAGGAGAGATGTTCAAGAGAGCAGTAGTGGGCCCTAGCACTGTGAGTCACTCCCATATTCTCTTGATTCATGTTTTGGAGGGGTAGGCTTTAAAGGGAAAGGGTCAGGGTTTCTTCTAGGGCAATTTCCTTTCTTTTAAGGGTCCTCAAGCAACACTGTAGGTTGACCGTGCCTCGGGGACAAGCCCCTTTCAGCAGCAAAGGTAAAGAATTCCTAGAGTTATGTCTATATAAGGGTAACCAAACCCCACATAGTCAGACCATGGGATAAAGGAAATAACAGCAGGGGCGGGTTAAGGGACCTCTGTGTGAGAGAGAAGGCATACTTCTGCTCTTTGCAGGAAAGTTAATTGTTGGTTCAATTGTGGAAAGAGGGGAGAAATTGTCATAGGTTAAATTAACCCCACAGAGGGGCATCATTTTTGGGCTGGGGAGAGTTATATATGGGACTTATGGCATTGAATACTATTCACACGCCAATCCTTTCCAATCAGGAGACAACCACCTACTATTATTATCCTAGGCTTTGACAGGAGGGGGTATAGGAGGATGAAGGATAATCACTGTCGTCCAAGTCACCATCAGCCCTCTGACCCATAATTCTTCATACACTAGGACTCCCTCTTCCTCGAATTGATCACCTCTAGCCTGCATGGCTAAGAAGGTTATGACGAGGAATCCAATGGTGAAGTTTCCGAGAAATCTGTCATGGGAGGTACTTCCAGGTAGAACTCCCATGGTTCACCCCTTGGTGGGTGGTGGTCATTGTAGGGGTATGCAAGACAGCTTCTGCACAGGTGAAGAGGGTGAGACTGGGTTGGGAGAGGAGTCAGGTCTCTCCATCTTGGTGGATTCTAGAGGGTGGAGTATCAGTATTTTCAGATGTATGGTTCAGAGCTTTGGGTAGGGGGTGCATTGGTGGTATTTGCACCCTCCCTATCTTGGCTCTGGATCTGGTGAGAGCATCTGGTGGGGGCTTGAGTGGAGGAGCTCCACAGCAGCATTGGGTGGCAGAGGGTGGTGCATGATGACCGGTCTAGGTGAGGCTAGTACTAATACCTCCTTTTGCGGTGGCAGTTGCTGGGGTGGGCATTGACACTTTTTCTTTGTTCTGCTCATCTATCTGAATTGCATGAGGCATGAGTGGTATTGGAATAGATACATTGTCAGGCACTGCCTTAGAATGGGTGGGGGTGGTGGTGGAGCTCTGAATCGTTGGGCTTGTTCAGTCTGTTTCCAAGCCTTATTACCTTTACCCTGATCCGCCCTTGGTTGCCTAGTTCTCAGTACATCTCAATCTATTTCCCCAGATATCAACTTAAGTCTCTGTTTTTATGTTTCTGTTCACCTTGGGGCTCCCTGAGTGTTATAGTGGTACCCCTTATACCAGTTATTATGTAATCATGATCCCACTTCGGATCCAGTGGGGTGCTGGTACCCAATAACACCACTATGTGATCCCCTATGTTTAGATCTTTGGATCCTTAGATGTTTTGCTCTGGCCCTCAATCTCTTGTAATTGGCCTTTCTACTGGCCTCAGTGCATTCAGTGGCCTCTCTGAAAGCATCTGGCCATGTAGGCCTTCACTTAGCATGGCATCTTTGGTTCCATTGGGAGTGGGAACAATTTTAGAAAAAGGATATTTTGGATTGTTGCTGAAAGTAAAAAAATAGGCCTTAAAAGTAGTCCCACAAGAGGTGAAGACTCTGCCAAGAGGGTTGGACCTGAATGCCTTTCCCATTTTGCTGGTAGAATGCCTTACTTCAGTGTCTAGAGATTTGAGATACCCTTCCACTTGTTGGTTTATAAATTCCAGTCCCCTATAGGTGATGACTACATCTAGATGGCCATACCAGGGAATGTATTCATTTGCCAAATAGTGAGCTATATTTTTAGCTGCCTTGGTGGGTATGGGTTTGCTAGCATGATCTATTTCCATTATAATATATGTGTTCCCTTGATCAGAGACTGGGAAGGCACCACAGACATCCATTCCCATTATCTGTCCTGGGTACCTTGCTATGGGCATAGCTGTAGGAGGTACACACTCCTGTCCAACTTCTGACTTCCAACTAGCACATTTTGTCAAAACATTGTATGTATCGCTTCTCATAGTGGGCCATTTTTAGGCCTCTTGGATCCTATCCAATGTTTTTCTCATGCCCTGATGGCCTATCTTGGTGTGAGCAAGCCTCACTACTCGATACCTAGCTGAGGGGGGCAAGACCAAACGGGGGTAGGCTGGCTAACCTTGGGGAGGAATTAGAGTAAAGGGCATGCCAACAATTATGGCATTGTTTGTTTGTTTGTTTGTTTAACTTTTATTCATCAATGATGCTTCAGCCGGACTCCTCCGTACAATTTTTGGAGATTTTCTTGCCGTACTGAATTACAATTTTTTTAATACAAGATAAATAAGAGAACAATCACCAATAAGTCAACGCCTTTAGAGGTGTCTCTTATTAATTCTGGTTTAGGAGTAATTATTCAGGGTATTCATTTTTTGCTAGATGGTATAACAGGTGTGTATGTACAAGTATATACAAATAACGCGCTTGTACTGAAATGTACTAATTGTATAGGATGGTTTATACATATTCAAAGAGTCTGTGGAATTCCGACTCTCAAGTTTTGGTAACATGGTTTACTACTTTAGTTATCATCTCCAGTTCTTTTACTGGATAATTATAGTTTACATATTATTGACTGCTGCTGCTGCCGGGGGGGGGGGGGGGTAGGGGGTCGGGGGTTGTCCATCATCACTCACCAACCAAACAACGATACGGTCAGATTATTTATTTGTTTAATATAAAAAGTCTACATCATTCCAAATATGTTGGATTTTTATCTGGTTAGAAAATCGTTTAGGAGTATCTATATTTTGATATCTCGTTTCCAGTTTATTCCAATATAGGGGAATTTTGTAATATATAGAGTTCCGTACTAACTCACTATGTGGTAGAGGGCATCTGAAGATTATTCGGTTTGGCTGATGCTGTCTGGTGGGTAATATTCTGTCATCTATATGCCTACGGAGCTTCCTCATTCTATATCCTTGTTGGAGCAGGTGTAACCTCCTCTGCTTCAAGGGAAGTAGATTGAAGGTTTGGTGAAAGTGCCTAACGCATTGATATTTATTTGTTCTAGTAATAATTCGGAGGGCTTTGTTTTGGAGTGTTTGGAGGGCTGTTAATTTTGATTTGGCTGCTGAGTCGAAAAATATATCTGATTGATCTAGTAATGGAAGTATTGAAGTTTTGTATATCTGGGCACTCAAATTTTGGTTCAATCTACCTCTCAGGTGTTTCAGTAACCAGAGTTTATGCGAGACTTTTTTCTTTATGGAGGCTAGATGTTTACTATAGTTTAGGGAACCGTCAACGATAGTTCCCAGGTATTTGTATTCATCTACCTCCTGTAAAACTATTTCTCCTAGATTTAACTCATAAGCAGAAGATTCAGTTTTCCACTTAGACCTCCGGGTAGGCCTGTCAAGAAAAGTAGTGACCTTTGATTTGTCTTCATTTAGAGAAATCTTGTTTTTTCTGCACCATAGTATTACGCTGTTTAGGTCGTTTTGTATATGGTCAGTTAGGTCTTTCATGTTTTTATTTGATTGCGATATTATGGTGTCATCCGAAAAAAGTTGGACTTTTGAGTGTTTGATATGATTGGGGAGATCATTAATATAAAGTAGGAAGAGTATGGGTCCCAAGGTGGTGCCTTGGGGGACACCACATTTCATAGTTTTGGGGGAGGATAGCTTATTGTTGACAAAGACGTTTTGGGTTCTCCCTTCTCCTCCACCCCCAGTTGGAATTCATCCATTTCCCTCTGTTCTGTTTTGGATAGAAGAGTTGGTCTTAGCTGTGTCTTCGGATAACTCTGATCTATTGCACTGAGGTACTTCCATACTTCCAATGACCTTGACCTGGTATGAAGGTCAACTGAAGGTTATACTCTTTAGAAATTATACTTCATCTTTGATGTTTTCCATACATAGATACTAAACCAACGAAAATTGACAATTTCAGCCGTGTATAGCTAAATATAGCAATTTCCCAGATTTGACCTTGAGAATATGACCTTGACCTTGGTTCAAGGTCATAATAAACTAAGACATGATTAAGCCCTAATTGGCATGTATGTAATATCAGATGAATGAGCAACATTAAATGTATGGTTGCTGAACCTTTATTTGAATGTAGAAAAGATCTCACCTTGCACTATTTTAGTTAGGCTTTCTTCCATAGAAATGCATAAAAACGCAACTGACTATTTTTTATATCGGCAGCAATAGATTTAGTTAAAATAGGTCTGTATGGACAAATAGAGTATGAATACAGAGCTGTTGACCTAGGGAACAATAGTTAGTAGATCACAAGGTATTTATATATAACATGAGGTTTCAGTAGCAATTGAAACAACAGTATATCAACAAAAATTACTAAAATCTCAACTTTGACCTTCAAAATGGTGACCTTGACCTTTGTCAAGGTCACCAAGTAATTGTCTGCAAACAGCCCTTACATATACCATTCATATTGTCAAGTTTGGTAACATTCCTGACAAAAGGATACAAGTTATACTCTAAATACCTTATTTTGAAAATAATGATACCCTGTTGCCATGGAAACGCATATATTTTCAATTCAAAGGGTGATCTCACTTGTGTCTTTGGATAAAAAGATTTCTATAACCCTAAGGTACACTTATGCCAAAGGGGATATTTGTAGCATGACTTGAAGTATAAAGTCACTTAACCCACCCACTAATAGGCTAAGTACATATTGCATAGGCTAGATAGGTGTGCACATGATTACATGTGGGCGAATTCAGCAAATCGTGTCGTTTTGAGACTGATAGATATAAGATAAGAAATAAATTATATCAATTCATGATAGAAATATCTAATCGTCTGACATAAATCTGAACAGATAATAGTTTGCGGTACGGTAGCCCATAGGCCAATACGAATTAAGTGGGGTAACGTTGGTAAATTTGTGATTATTTATTTGCTGAAATTTATTGTGTAGCCTATCAAGATATATCCTGCCATCGTGGCTTGCTTATATTATCTGCATGACTACCTTGATTTTTAATTTTGTTTTATTAGTTTCACATTTTTCTCATTCGGTAGTATAAACCACACATAGGCCTAGTCATACTGCATAAAAAAGAATATTTCTGAACAATAGACACTCTAACCCTCAGTTCAGATAAGATAAGATAAGAAAATCTTTTATTTGAAATTAGCTGAATACATAAGAAGAAGATGACAAATAGGTCGACATGTCTATATGAAACGAGTTTTGTTCCATTTCTACCGACAGTTACCTTTAATTTGGATAGATTTATATCGGTATGGTACGGTATGATAAGAATGGTATGTCAGTTTACTCCGCTAATCAGTTTCCTGGCCTAGCACCCCGATGTTTAAATGGGAATATAATCACTATAATGGGACATTTTGCGGTCTTAATGGAATTATAATGGCACTTTGCGGTTTGAGGCGAGAGGCTTTCCCTCCGTTTGAAGGGGCTCTCTCATGTTTGGGCCTAGACTGTAGAGGGGTTGGAGCTTTAATAGTACACCTGTTAGTTAAAGTTGCACTCGCAGCAAACGTCGGTCAAGAACTAACTATTTTCTACTCAATTTTTTTCTTTTTTTTGTATTTTTTTTTTGCATTTTTTTATTATTATTCTTTCTTCCATTCTTTTCCAACCCATCTAAAGGTCATTTGACCAAAGTTTTGGAGGATTTTGTTTCAGTTGATTTTGCCACTTGACTTCTAAAACGTCCCCATTTGTATTTGGAGGACCGTGCAGCCCGATTCCTTTCTCACGATGGTTATACTTATTATATTATTTATACCTCACGGACGCCGTTTTTTCTTGGCCGACTCAAACTCAAATTCTTGTAAACATGTAACAGCAGCAGAATATTAATAAATTTAGTCCTATTAGTATAAGTCATAATATGAGTAAATTTGGTAAGACTGTGTTTGTACCAATAGCTGAGAATACACCTTTAAAACAAAGGTTTCTACCGTGAGTACATGTGGGTCAGATTTTCAGAAAATGTACAATTCAACTTCGCCCATCTTCTCAAATAACCCAAATTTCAGACCAAAATAAAGTTCAAAATACAGTTCAACCTAACCAAACTGATTGTTATAATCAATGCAATGCCGAATATACTCGAATTTACCTAGTATTGACTAAATTATAGCCTAATTTAGCAGAATTTACTAAATGTGTAGAGCTGCCAATTGTACATTTTCTGAAAATCTGACCCACATACACATACACACGTGTTAGAGCTTGAGACGTTAGCTTTCACAGCAAGCAGCAAACATTGACAGGTGCAAGCCTAGCTATGGTGTGTAACCTACTATAATTGGTTAAAATAAGGTTTTATTTGACTCGAATATCATATAACTCTGGTTTACTTTAAGAGTTTTGGATATAGTTCCGACACGATTTGAATTTTTATAGCACCCCACTTATTGTACCTCTCATATGGAATGCGCATATAATAAATTAGAATATAATAGTTCTGCTTCACTTACTTCACTTGCTTATTAATCAGAATAAGATGGAATAAAATAAATTATGTGCACCATGAAATATCAAGTACATAATCATTCATAACCGTTGTACATATATTCTATATAATATTTCAATTATTACCATCCAAAATATGATCTGCGAGAGCCAAGACTGGCCAAGCTCACTGGCCAAGCTTTCATACAGCAGACTAGACCACAACTCGCTCCAACTGGGTCAGATTTTCAGAAAATGTACAATTGGCGGCTCTACACATTTAGGAAACTCCTAAATTAGGCTACACATGATGAATACCGGGTATATCTGAATATATTTGGGATCGCATTGATTCAAAGTATCAGTTCTGTTATGTTAAACTGCATTTTGAAGCTAATTTTTGTCTTAAATGTGGGTTATTTGAGAGGATTTGTGAAGGTGAATTGTACATTTTCTGAAAATCTGACCCAACTGCTCTGTTGGCAAGGCTTCCTATTATAGAGTGTACCCGGTGCACGGGGCTGGTGTGGGTCAGATTGTCAGACAATGTACAATTGGTAGCTCTACACATTTAGTAAAATATATGCTTAATTAGGCTGAAAAATGATAAATACCGGGTATATCTGGGTATACTTTGTATTCTGTTGTTTTAAAATATCGGTTCTGCTATATTAAACTGTATTTTGAAACTAATTTCTGTCTTAAATTTGGGTTATTTGAAAGGATTGGTGAAAGTGAGTTGTACATTTTCTGACGATCTGACCCTTGTATCAGTTAAGGAAAGCGATCTTTTTGTGGGAATTCCTTCACCTGAATACGGGTAAGATTTTCAGAAAATGTACAATTGGTAGCTGTATACATTTAGTAAATTCTGCTAAATTCTGCTGCAATTTGGTCAATACCAGTTAAATTCGAGTATATTTGGCATTGCATTGATTCTAGCAATCTGTTTGGTTAGGCTGAACTGTAATTTGAACTTTATTTTCGTCTGAAATTTGAGTTATTTGAGAAGATTGGCGCAGTTAAATTGTACATTTTTCTGAAAATTTGACTCATACATGTAGGAAGGAAGGACCTTGCTGCGTCCAATTCCCAGCTTCTATTAATAGCTTAGATACACAATGGCGGGTAGAAACTGTTGTTTCTCGCTCCAAACTGCAACATGCCATTAGAATCTCATTATCCTATTCCAGGGCCAGCGCAATAGGCGTCCAATCGCTGACATATACTTTTGTTATCAAATCTGAGAGGAAGTGACCTAATCTATCTCATTTCCCTTGCCGTTTATCACATTATCAGTATAGTCCACAATCTTGTATGTGGGTCAGATTTTCAGAAAATGTACAATCTTTTTTTTGTTTTTAAAAGTTTTTATTCAGTCTACCAACAGATTCTTTCTTCATACGGGGTCGATCACACTGTTTTACATCGTACCCTCTCTTTTCCTGGAATTGGTATTTATTTAAACGTGAAGATTGAGAAATAAAAGAGAAAATATTAGCTTCATGCGCATAGAAATGGTCTTTTTTGTTAATAAAATATGACATGTACAGAGAATGATTATTTGGTAACGTTCAAGGTTTGTGTACGGAGTATGACACTTTGGTAGCCAGTCAAGACAAATTACTCTGATTTAAAATTTGTTGTCTAAAAGATTTATGTACCGGGAATGACTTCTTGGCAGCACACAGGCTATACATTTGATATGAGAAAATGTACAATTGGCAGCTCTTCACATTTAGTAAATTCTGCTAAATTAGGCTGCAACTTGTTCAATACTAGTTAAATTCGAGTATATTCGACATTACAGTGATTCTAGCAAACTGTTTGGTTAGGTTGAACTGGATTTTGAAGCTCATTTTTGTCTTAAATGTGGGTTATTTGAGAGGATTGGGGAAGGCGAATTGTACATTTTCTGAAAATCTGATCCATATGTAAACATAGCCTATAGATACTATAATTACTATAAATTTATTCGATCGTACAATCATTCTCATAATCATGGATCAGTACTTGTAATCTATTTTTGTCCCATATAAAAACGGCGGTGGAGATAATACAACAGTATAGGTCAACTATACCAATGTCCATACATGTACAGTATATACCATCCTCCCTAGGCAGGCCCTATACTCCGCAACCATTTTCTACGTACTAGACCTAGTATGGAGTAACTCATTGCGGAATATAGGGCCTGCCTAGGGAGGATGAGTATATATATATATACATGTTGATTCGCTATGCTACAGATCTCTATTTTGAATGTATAACAAAACAAACTCATTCTGTTATATACACGTCATCTGAACGATTTATAAATGGATCCATTTAAATTCTTTTATTTCCTGACCCATAGCTTAGTAGGTTCTTTGTTTATCTTAAGTCTCATAAACTACAAATGTTTTTTTGTTTTTTTAAAAACTACAAATGTTGTCCAGATGTTGCAATCTGTTTTACCTTACGGTACATTTAAATTGCAAGTCATGGTTTGTTTAAATTCGCCAAATATCGACACTCTGTTTCCTTACTTGCATTTTAGCTTGGGGTCTATAACATATAACAGGTTGTATGTATGAACAATCACACGATTATTTGTTTAATGAAAACGTTATTGATCTGGGGGCGTTTACATAATGTAGACGCCCCCAGATCAATAACGTTTTCATGAAAAAAAAAAGAAATCTTGTGATTGTTCATTGTGATTGTTCATACAACCTATATGGGTCAGATTTTCAGAAAATGTACAATTGGCAGCTCTATATATTTAGTAAATTCTGCTAAATTAGGCTGCAATTTGGCCAATACTAGGTAAATTCGAGTATATACAGCATTGCATTGATTCTAGCAATCGGTTTGGTTAGGTTGAACTGTATTTTGAACTTTATTTTCGTCTGAAATTTGGGTTATTTTAGAACATTGGCGAAGTTGAATTGTACATTTTCTGAAAATCTTACCCATATATGGCTTATAGGGAACATACATGTAGGTCAGATCTCCAGAAAATGTACAATCGGCAGCTCTACATATTTAGGAAATGCTGCTAAATTGGGCTGGAAAATGGCCAATACTAGGTATATCTGAATATATTCGGTATTGACTTGATTCAGACAATCTGTTTGGTTATGTTGAACTGTATTTTGAACTGAATTTTTGTCTTAAATTTGGGTTATTTAATAGAATTGGTGAAGGTGAATTGTACATTTTCTGAAGATTTCACCCATGTATATATACATAGATGGTTTTTCAATTCTTTAATTAATGTGCATGTTGTTTTAGGGATTTTAGAAGGGTAAAAACAGGTTTTTTTTAGCTTGGTAAGATGATCTTTTGAAATCTACACATGAAAACGGACCTAAAAATATCTCTTACCATCTCCAAACATTTCTTCACCTTACTCGACATTTTAAATATCAATGTTTTTTTTTGTTTTTAAAAGGTTTTATTCAACATATCCTGCCGACTAGGCTCATACAATTCTAATTAAATATCAATGTTGTTGTGTACATGTATGTCAAATGCATTCTGGGAGAATTTAGGAGTGAAATATTTGGTCGATTCAACTGGGCACCCATTTATATAAGACCGGGTCATGAGTTAATTCAATATCCCTGGTTGAATATATGGGTCAGATTTTCGGAAAATGTACAATTGGCAGCTCTACACATTTAGGAAATTCTGCTAAATTAGGCTGAAAAATGAAGAATACTGGTTACAAAAGACTGATGGAAGAAAATATTTACTAGAAAGAAAGGATATTGTGATCCCTATTTCTGGATTTTTTACTTATATATATACTCCTGTGATTGATTGGAATTATTCAACGAAAATGGTTGTATATCTGAGTATATTTGGTATAGGATTGATTTAAAATATCAGTTCTTTGATGTTAAACTGTTTTTTGAAGCTCATTTCTGTCTTAAATGTGGGCTATTTGAGAGGATAGGTGAAGGCGAATTTTACATTTTCTGAAAATCTGATCCTTATATAGAGAGAATCAATTGTATTAAATGCATATTTTCTATTTGTATGTTAATTAATGTTTGTGGCCAACACAAATCACTCAGATCAGATAAGAATGGTGTGTCAGTGATTGGATGCCTGCTTCGCTAATCGGTTTTTTCCGCCTAGGAGCCTTTAATGGGAATATGATGGTATTTTGCGGTCTTAATGGAATTATAATGGCACTTTGCGGTTTGAGGCGAGAGGCTTTCCCTTCGTTTGAAGGGACTCTCTCAACTTTGGGCCTAGACTGCAACGTTTAAAAAGACAACTATAGGGCAGAGTAAAATATTATATAATGTATACGATCTCATGTTACATGCACCGTATACATATGTATACTTCAATGTAGATCTAATAGTGCCAAGATAGACTGACGAGGGTTAAAATGTATATGGGTCAGATGTTCAGAAAATGTACAATTGGCAGCTGTACACATTTAGTAAATTCTGTTAAATCAGGCTGCAATTTGGTCAATACTAGGTAAATTCGAGGATATTCCACATTGCATTGATTCTAGCAATCAGTTTGGTTAGGTTGAACTGTCTTTTGAACTTTGTTTTCGTCTGAAATTGGGTTATTTGAGAGAATTGGTGAAGGTGAATTGTACATCTTCTGACGACTTCACCCATATAGGGAAGTCCCGGGCGCCTGGTGCAATGTCTATATATGGGGTCAGATCTTCAGAAAATGTACAATTCGTCTTCACAGATCCTCTCAAATAACCTGCATTTAAGACAAAAATGAGCTTCAAAATGCAGTTTAACATAACAGAACTGATACTGTAAATCAATGCGATACCAAATATACTCAGATATACCCGGTAGTCATCATTTCTCAGTCTAATTTAGGAGAATTTCCTAAATCTGTAGAGCTGCCAATTGTACATTTTCTGCAAATCTGATCCATATAGCAGGGTATTGCACAACCACGTGAAATCAACACACGACACCTAGACTTGCTCCACGCCCCTATAGTGTAATGTGTAATGGTGGAACATGCTAGGAAGTAATCGCCAGAAAGTAATTAACATTTAATATATACGCATACCACTTGGGGGATGCATTAAACCATATTTTCATCATACATTAAAGCTTTCAGAAAATTTGATTCATAAAAAAAAAATCGATTTTTCGAGGTTTATATTTTGATAATTTTCGATACTACATTCAATATTCTTTTTTTATTTCCATTACGGCCAAGACAATTAAATAATGTTCAAATGTAAATACACTACGTCCATCATGGATATCCTAGAGTGTTGCCGGTTACACAGATCTAATAGAAAAAATGTTTGTTAAACAATAGCTACTAATTATCGACAATTAGACATATCATTAATACAAAAAAAACAACTTCCTTCAGCGTTTTCAGTCAATATTATACTATCATAGTACATTTTCGAATTATAAATAGCTTGTCAGGCAGATGTAGACAGAGAGAGAGGAAGAGAGGAGAGAGTGGGACAGACAACATGAGAAAAAAGAGGGAGAGAGAAAGAGAGGAGAGACGTGGGGTGGGGGGGGGGGGGGGGGGAGAGAGAGGAATTATAAATATTATATTGAAATATATATTTCCTAGATGAAGTTACAGGAAAGAGAGATCTATGGTAATTATTTAGATAGATAGATAGATAGATAGATAGGTGATAGATAGTACGTTGAATAAAACTGAAATAAATTACAAAAACAAATCAATTGACCTGAAGAACAGCACACAAAGCCATCCGCTCAAAAGCTAGCGAAAATAAAAATAAAAAAACCTTAATGCTTGGGAATTATTCCTCACCACCACTAAAACCAAGAGGAGAAAGCCAGGGACTCCCACTATATTAAACCGATATCTCTTCCCACCTCGCTAATCAATAGTAATAATAGATTAAATAGATAATCGCTAATCAATAGTAATAATAGATTAAATAGATAAAATATAAAATAAACATGAAGGACCGAGCGCCAAGTCTAGCCACGGGCAGGGGCAGGCCCAGACAAGTGGGTGGTGCAATGGATCAATACTAGGGTAAGATTGTCAGAAAATGTACAATTGGCAGCTCTATATATTTAGTAGTTTCTGCTTAATTCTGCTAAAAAATGATAAATTTTGGGTATATCTAAGTATATTGGGTATCGCATTCATTTAAAGTATCAGTTCCGTTATGATAAACTGCATTTTGAAGCTCATTTCTGTCTTAAATCTGGGTTATTTGAGAGGATTGGTGAAGGCGAATTGTACATTTTCTGAAAACTTGACCCACTAGGCGGTGGTATATAACTCCCCGCTCTACACTCACTCCTCAGTACCAACACGGATCTTGCCCGGACCACATTCAGAGAACTCTCTCTGAATGCCGGCGCTGGAACCGGTGCTCATGAGCATCGCTTACTTCGAACTTCAAGTGAGATGAGGAAGACGTAACGAAGGTAGGGGTCCGGTGGTTACCGTACCATTGGATCCCAGGGTCGGCTGGGTGGAGGAAGATCCTCTGAAAGATCAAAACTGATCCTTGAAGTTGATCAATTCCATCTCGGTGAAGGCCCATGGGTAGCTCCCACGGGGTTGGAGTCCCCGTCAACAACTCCAAAACACCCGCAAGTTTTCTTGCATGATTTCGGGGCCTGATGAGTGACAGTTGCCATAAGCGAGCACGCTATCGTGGGGGTTTCCCCCTCACGCCCAGTGTCGGTGGCTGGAGCTTGGACGGCCCCCCCAGGGTGACTGGCTAGGAATGTGGTGGGCGTGGTTATACACGTGGTTATAGATCTATACCCATCCTGGTCGGTCATTTTGGGGGACATAAAGCTACGACTTCAGATGTAAACAAGAGAGAGGAACGTCATTCACTCCAGCACAAGGAATATATTATTTATAAAGGTGGTTTGTATCAGATAAGGATATTTTTGTTTTCGTTTTCTAAAATCTTTATTTTCTTTACCCTGCCTTTTAGGCTTTTACAATGCTAAACTTTTGTCTCCTCGTATTGTTGAATCTGGAAAATAAAAACAACCGATCATGCAAGTATGTGTAGTATAATATCGGGACAATTTGGGAAGAGGAACTAGCAACATTGGACACTTGGTTTTCATCGGTAGAGAATATGACATTGAGGGTGGGTTGTCATACATGATTTTTCGCAGAGTTTCCCTGGATATGAGCATCTGGGTCTTTTTATTTTTTTTTGGCAACTGCTTTATTTCCGTATCCTGCCATCTGGGCTTCTACAGACTAAATTTTCATACAGCTACACATGTTTTAAACTTCTTTTTTTTTCTTTTTTAGAACTCTTATTTTCTTGTACTCCTGAGAGTTTGGAATCGTCTTAAATTTCTAACATTTTAATTCTCTGTTAGCAAGCATCTCCTTCAACCAATTTCTGAAAGATTTCCACTTATTTGTTTATCTAACTTCAACTAATGCTCGACAATTGCTGCTTAGAGATATAAATGTGATTCGTTTGAAAAATGAAGTTTGAGATATCATCATATTGGAAAAGATGAGATCAAGCCGATTCCAATGATAGTAAACAGTCTAATAAAATAATAAATATTTCTAGATTTTAAGTTTGATATTTTAGTTTTTGAAAAAAAAAGTTTCCAATATTTCTGGGGGTCACTGAACAGTAAAGTAACTAAATGTAGTCCATATGAGGACCTTTAAAATGAAAGGATATATAACATAGACTGTCTTGACATTTGACACATTGATTGACATAACTATAAGGGACAAACTCTCCAAAAATCAGAACATTCCAATAATGTGATCTTGTGAAAAAAGACTTTGCAACTTATGACTCATTTTTCTGAAACAAATCGCAAATATTGATCTAAATTAAAACCAAACAAGTGTCTCATCACAGAGGTTTAGCATAACTACAAACGTTGGTACTGTTATTCACATATTCATTACATTATCTTCAAATGTGTGTGTGCTATGCCTTTAAAAGATCAACCAATTCACTGCCCCCCATGACATGAAAATACAGGTACAGGAAATTTCAGAATACACAGTGTAAAATATTGATCTAAAACTTGTAAGATTTAATTATGTAGTCTCATTCAGACATGACCCTGAATTCTTCAACAGAATCATGCTGGGACAAGGCTCCGCTACAAGCTATAATTCCTGACTGAATAAGACCGCAAAATGTCATTACATTCCCATTAAAATGCCGAGTCCTAGGCCAGGAAACCGATTAGCGAAGTAGGCTGACATACCATTCTTATCTCATCTGAGGGTTTGGGCCTAGAGTGCCTGGGGCTTAATATCCTTATGGCCTAATTCACCGGTTACTAAACATATATCATTTAGAAATTAAAGAGTTGACTATATCCAAAATAATTATATTCGCTAGGTTATACAACTAAAACATGATTTTATCATGTCTTATTGATTTATATTTGTTAACACACGCATAATTCTACCATCTATTTAAATGAACTAATTTCGCTTATTATTGATTTGATGATTGTGGTATTTTATGGGTCAGATTTTCAGAAAATGTACAATTGACCTTCACCAATCTCCTCAAATAACCCAAATTTCAGACAAAAATAAAGTTTAAAATTCTATTCAACCTAACCAAACAGATTGCTAGAATCAATGTAATGCCAAATATACTCGAATTTACCCAGTATTGACCAAATTGCAGCCTAATTCAGCAGAATTTACTAAATGTTCACAGCTACCAATTGTACATTTTCTGAAAATATGACCCTTATATTATTTCCCCCACTGTATTTTCCTTAGAAATAGGTCTACTCCCCTGCATCAGAATTTGCAGCGTGTACAACAACTCCCGATCGTGGTAAACAAATGAAGGACCATGTATTTTCCCAATATACACTCACATTTTAATTCCAGGAGCATTACGGATTTAAAAACTAGAAAGTCTGGAATAATGTTAATAATATCTCTGGCCGGGTAATATGCGTAGCCCCGGGAAAGATCACACACAACTGGGGGAAATGATGAACACCTATGGACCAAAATAAAGATGGACATTTTTCTCTTTCTTCTTATTGAAGCTGACGTTTGTTCCTAATGTATGAGATGAAACAAATATTTAGTGATTTAATTGTAAGAATCCTGATACTGAGGAAATCCCTCTATAAGATAACATAACATAACATAATTTTGTATTAGTCATAAGATGGTACAGACAAAAACGTTGTAGTCATCTCGAAAAGAGGTCTGGAAGACCATGGCTTTCATGCTGTTCTTCTGTTGGTTACACAATATCTAATTCTATACCAACACTACGTACAGAAACTTTCTGTCCATGTAAATTACACAGTATGCATCTATAACATCATGGGGCATATTTTTCACATTATTATTGCGAATAAAAATTATGAAAACAAATATAAACCCTGACGGACATTCCTCTCCTAGGGGAATGTCCATGATACTGGGGTAAGGGAACAACCCGCCTGGGTGGGGGAATATATTCTCATGGGCACCCCCCTACCAGGATCCCCATACCATTCCCCCCTACCACCGGGGGTGAAGGCGGGGTGCATTAGTTCTAATGAAATCTCGCCAAAATACCCGTTTTTATAGGTTCTAGAACAACCGCCGACCGGTCTAAACATTCTAAATCTTTCGTAAATCTATGACCCGCCTGTCAGTACATGACCACAGCCAAAAACCCATTGATGTATCACTTCAATTTCTTGCTGTTTTACTAAATATAATTGGTTGGACTTTTGCTTATATAACAACTAGTGGGAACAGAAGGTAACATCTGCTGTAGTTTCATACATTGGAATGTTTAATATACATTTATAAATAATATATATATACAAGGATCCACCCATAAGGAGATATACCTATGCTGTATGGATGTTGCAAATTATGACAAATCACTACCGGCCAGGATTATTTGTGATGTGTTCCAGAAAAATGAGTCACAAGTCGCAAAATGGATATTTTTCAAAGTGTTTTTTCCACAAGATCTCTTTATTGAAATGTTCTGATTTTCAGAGAGTTTAGCAGTTATAGTCATATGAATCCATGTACCAAATTTCGGGACATTTTATTAAATATATCATTGCGTTTTGAAGGCATTCTTATGGAGTATATTTAGTTACTTTACTGGTAATTACCCATCCAGAAAAATTGCAAACTTTTTTTTTCAAAAATAAAAATATTAAACTTAAAGTATAGAAATACATGTTAGGTACCCTAGTGTTTACTGTCATTGGAATCACCTTGATCTCCTCTTTTCAAATATGGTGATATCTCAAAATCCATATTTTGCGACTTATGACTCATTTTCCTGAAACAGATCACATTTGTGACAAGATACTTAATTAAGTGATTAGATATGGAGAGGTATACTGCATGTTTCACCAATATTCTGTTGCTTAATGCATAAATATGAGTGTTTTATGCTTCCACAGAAGAAAAAGGTGGAGCTGGTTATATATCTATCCTTTTATAATGCTATATGTCTGACAATATTCCCATGGGAGAATGCTGGCCCATTCATGAGTAGGCCGTTCACTTCATTGTGTAGGTGTCGCCGGCTGACGGCAAATACCCCAACTAAAGAAACTGGAAGTCGCAGGTATGACTTACTAATACTAATAGACCGGTCTATTAGTATTAGTAAGTCATGCCTGCGACTTCCAGTTTCTTTAGTTGGGGTATACTCACCTGCATCTCACCAAGGTCTTTTGTATTTAAAGATTTGTTTTCAGCCAGGGATGAGGGATTATGTAACAATTTGCTCGGAACCTGTCAATATAATTACAAAAAAAGAAATCCACTGAGTAGAATCTGATAACAAACTTTTACATACATGTGTTCGAAAAGAACATTATGAACACTAGAATAATAATACTGTTTCCAAAAGCCTGGCACTTAGCAGTTTTTAAAGAAAATAAAGAAATGTTAAAATCCACTCGCAGCGTTGTGCCTTATTCAAACAGGCCCTTTTTTTCTCTCTTTGCAAATCAACTTTATTTCCTTAACCTGTCGCCGTAGCCTCTACAATACTAAAACAACTTTTATTTCGGTTTTATCTTTTGTCTTATAACCTCTAGGTTTCACCATTTACTCACACAATGAATTAATTATAGCATATTTGTTACCGTACAGCCCTAATGTGTGTGCAGATCAGTTTTTATCCAGTACATCACAATACAGTATTTAGTTATCAGAACCACTTATGTACTTATAAAAGCCTATACTGCTTTTGATATACACAAGTTCTGTAAAAGTTCACCATTTAATGTTAATAAGAACTATTATCTGTATGATAAAATGCTATCAATAAACAAACAAACAAACATTGCTGATATCATGCCATTAGAGGTTAAATTGCTGATAATGGCTAGTTGGAACACTAGTTCCCAGGTAGAAGCACATTCCCATCGTTGTATGAATGACGGAAATACAAATTAAAAATAAAAAGAATTTAATAATAATAATAATGATATTTACTTTGGTCATGTAGTTCTCCACGGTTCTAAGCTTTTACTTTTAAAGTAAAGTAAGTAAATATAACTTTAAATAGAAGAATTCAGATGTCCCGAAATTTGGTACATGAATTCACTTGACTATAGCCGCTAAACCCTTTGAAAATCAGAACATTTCAATAAAGAGATCTTGTGGAAAAACACTTTGAAAAATATCAAATTTGCGACTTATGAGTCATTTTCCGGAAACACATCACCTATATGTTGGACTTTTGTTATTCATAGGACAAGCCTTGCGTATTGTATACCTCGATGATACTAACCTCAGAAATTCCTGATAACAAATAACACACTTTTTTAAAAAAGGTTTTATTCAACATAACTTGTCATTGAGGCTCATGTAATTCTAATAGCAAGTTAGTCGTGTCCCTTATATATATTTTCATTTTAGATTTTGTGTTTTTGCAACAACATTGTTGTACTCTTAAATTCTTCTATTCATTTTCGTTTCATTGACAAAAGCACGGAAAAAACTTTAAATCTCATGAAATATCCTTTGTCTATATATATATGTAAACTTTTGTCGCCGTCACTGGAAATAGCACACTTTAGGATAATACTAACATGACAGAAATAATACAAGTGATAACCACAACAATGGTTCAATTATCACATGTAGACATGAGTACACTATTGATAAGATAAGATAAGATAAGATAAGATAAGATAATCTTTTATTTGTCAAAACTTAGTACGATTACAACAACTAGAAAAGGACAAATAGGTCTACATGTCTGTATGAAAATTATTGTTTTCCATTTCTGCCGACAGTTACCATTAATTTCGAACGCATGAGTCTTGTACTGGACTGAGCAAAAGTGATGAAATAATAATAAAACGAGAGTAGTGATGGTAGCATAAAGTACACTACGACATATCAAATCAATCAAAGGAGATTACTAATAGAAGGCTAAGAAGATACAGTGCCATGAGATGAGATATACTTCTCGGGGTAGTATAGGATATACTGTCCTGTACTTTACAAGTTGAGAGGTGCTTAGATTTTTATCAATAGATCTGACATAAATTACAGGTTAAAGTAATTATAATAACAGGGAGGGTGAACAAGGTAAGTATACTCTATCGCTGTACTGTGGTTTTACAGTGTTCTGAGGCATGCACATAAATTGCACTTTATCATTTACTTTCTAGTCATGTAAAACGAATGAATACATACAGATACAAACAAACGTATACAACTTGGCGGTTTGTTACAGGAAAATGCGTCACAAGTCGTAGACAATGGATTTTGAGATATCATCTTAATTGAAAAGATGAGATCAAGTGAATTCCAATGATAGTAAGTAAACATGAGGACATACAATAAGTATTCTAAGTTTGGTATTTTAATTTTTGAAAAAAAGAAGTTTTCAGTATAAATTTTGGTGGACATTTGCTTTACTAGCACCCAAACAACTTTATAAGATGACCTTAGAAATGCATGGATATATTTAATACACTGTCTTGGAATTTGAAACATGTATTCATACAACGAAAATTGTTAAGCACCCCTAAAATGAAAACCACTATGAAAAGTATTACTTTTGTGACTTGTGACACATTTCCCTGAAACACATCACTTAAATGGGTCAGATTTTCAGAAAATGTACAATTGACAGCTCTGCACATTTAGGAAATTCTCCTAAATTAGACAGAAAAATGATGAATACCGGGTATATCTGACAATATTTGGTATCGCATTGATTTATAGTATCAGTTCTGTTGAATTAAACTGCATTTTTAAGCTCATTAATTTTGTTCTCTTAAATTTGGGTTATTTGAGAGGTTCGGTGAAGGCGAATTGTACATTTTCTGAAAATCTGACCCAAATAGAGCCTACTTATTCCATAATTGTGATGTGTTTCAGGAAAATAAGTCATAAGTCGCAAAATTGATATTTTTCAAAGTTTTTTTTTCACAAGATCACATTATTGGAATGTTCTGATTTTTGGAGAGTGTGTCACTTATAGGTATGTCAATCGATGTCTCAAACTTCAGGACAATCTATGCAATATATCTGTTCGTTTTAAAGGTCCTCATATGGACTACATTTAGTTATTTTTCTGTTTATTAACCCCAGAAATATTGGAAACCTTTTTTTCAAAAACGAAAATATCTAACTTAAAATCTAGAAATACTTATTATTTTATTATACTGTTTACTATCATTGGAATCGGCTTGATCAACTCTTTTCAAATATGGTGATATCTCAAAATCCATTTTTTGCGACTTATGACTGATTTTCCTAAAACGGATCACAATTGCGCCTCATCTTCTGAGAGCCTCAAAAATATCTCCTCCTCTGCGGAGAACACCTCTATAGTTGTTATTTAGTTAATTAACTAATTATAACAAGAATGCGGATGGTTTGGGAGACCACACATTAAGGTAAATCATTACAGTAATAACCAATTACCTAGACATACCTTGGCTCAGGATGTCCTTTTCCCCCAGGAATGCGTCAATCGTAGAAGATAAGGGGTCAGATTTTCAGAAAATGTACAATTCGCCTTCACCAATACTCTCAAATAACCCACATTTAAGACAGAAATGAGCTTCAAAATGCAGTTTAACATAAGAGAACTGATACTTTAAATCAATGCGATACCAAATATATACACATAATATTATACCCAGTATTCATATTTTTTCAGCCTAATTTAGGAAAATTTCCTAAATGTGTAGAACTGCCAATTGTACATTTTCTGAAAATCTGACCCATACACAGGACATTCCATGTTGCACCATGCAATGGATACGGGAGAGGCGGGACATGATAATAGGGGAGTCTATCACAATGCATGCTGGGATGGATTCAGTTTGAATCTGATACACAACTATTTACCATCATTTTGATCAACGCAAGGATTTTTCAATAGTACCATAGCTTGTGTAAATGATCTATAAAGACGAAATGCTTGATGGGAAAAGTGAAGTCCTGTTTTATGGAATCATGTAATATACATGGATATTTATTACATCAGTCTAGGCCCAAATTTGAGAGAGTCACTTCAAACTAAAGGAAAGCCTCTAGCTCCAACCGGAAAATGCCATTATAATCCCAATAACACGCCTATTCCTGGGTCAGAAAAGTCATTAGCGCAGTAGGCGTCCAATTACTGACATACCATTCTTTTCCCATCTGAGATGTTGTGAGGCTAGGCTAGGTCTATGATGTGAGTTCTCATGGGCTGCCAATACACATAATCAACAGCCTACACAATGTTTGACATGAAACGTGTCTTGAATTGGGTTTACTCTAGACTGAAGAATGTAATATGATTACCTCTTTGTAAAATGCATCTAAGTGTATCTCCATTGTAGATACATGTTTGAGATGGCAATCCATGAAAACAACCATTTATCATCAATTGTATGTGCTATATCAGGATATATGAGTCACCCTCCTTATGTATATGGGTCAGATTTTCAGAAAATGCACAATTCGCCTTCACCAATCCTCACAAATAAACCAAATTGAAGAAGATAATTAGGTTTTATCATAAATTGCATGTGATATATAGATACATGTCACAGTCCTTATGTATAGTATGTGTCGCAATACATTAATACAATACATAAATAATAGTAATGATAATAATATTGGTTACTCATTATTACGTAATATTTGCATAATATGATATAACTAATGAGGCATACAACTGGATATGGGTCAGATTTTCCGAAAATGTACAATTGGCAGCTCTACATATTTAGGAAAGTCTGCTTAATTAGGCTGAAAAATGATGAATATCGGGTATATCTGAGTATATTTGGTATCGCATTGATTTAAAGTATCAGTTTTGTTATGTTAAACTGCATTTTAAAGCTCATTTTTGTCTTAAATGTGGGTAATTAGAGAGGATAGGTGAAGGCGAATTGTACATTTTCTGAAAATCTGACCCATATAGTTGTTGAACATTAAAAGCCGGGCTAGACAATTTTTTATCCCACCCTCCATCACCAAAATGATCATTTCCCATTTTTTTATATACATAATGAACCCATGAGATTTCTTTTATATTATATTTATACCCCCTTTTACCCAATACCTGTATTTTTTACACTCTACCAAGTCGTCGAATTTTATGTCAAAAACTACAAAAGAAAGCATGTTCGTCGATGGATTTTAGTTTTTTTTTCTCCCACATTGAGTAAATAGAATTATTTTATAAAGAACTCCACCCCTCTTTTAATGCGTCTTTTGTAACTAATAATTTTTAAAAAGTGGCCGATAGTTTCTTCTTTTAAAAGACATTGGTCACAGTTTTGTGGAAATAAGGAAATTGGTTTCACAATTCTTAAAGCGCATATCTTGCAGTGCCAACACAACACAACAAGGCACTATACAACTGTCACTGTACCCGCAAGTATCCGGGTCAGATTTTCAGAAAATGTACAATTGGCAGCTGTACACATTTAGTAAATTCTGCTAAATTAGGCTGCAATTTGGTCAATACTAAGGAAATTCGAGTATATTCGGCATTGCATTGATTCTAGCAATCTGTTGGGTTAGGTTGAACTGTATATTGAACTTTATTTTCGTCTGAAATGTGGGTTATTTGAGAGGATACCTAACTAAACCTAACCAAACAGAATCAATGCAATGCTGAATATACTCGAATTTTCCTAGTATTGACCAAATTGCAGCCTAATTTAGCAGAATTTACTACATGTGTACAGCTATGATTCATGGTAATAACGTATTCAGGCTCTTGACTTTGATTTTTTTATTGGATAGCCTAAACTGGGCTAAACGTTTATTACCATGAATCATAGATAATTTAAGAAGACATTTCTTAATAGATTCATTGATTATATCAATGTCTATAATGAACATGAATAATTATGGATAATATGGAGTGGTAATAGGAGTATTTGTAAAAGTCTTAGACTAAAAAGCAAGACAGATTATAACTGTTAAAACTGTTGTATTGTTATGACCCAATGTACATCTTTATATGAACAAGACCATTATGAATGGTATGTTACAACACATGTCATTTCCACATACCAGACGTACATGGGTCCGATTTTCTGAAAATGTACAATTCAGCTTTACCAATTCTCTGAAATAACCCAAATTTCAGACATAAAATAAAGTTCAAAAGACAGTTCAACCTAATCAAACATTGCTAGAATCGATGCAATGCCAAATATACTCGAATTTACCCAGTATTGACCAAATTGCAGCCTAATTTAGCAGAATTTACTAAATGTGTACAGCTGCCAATTGTACATTTTCGGAAAATCTGACCCAAATAGGATGTACAGGCAGGACAACAACAGCCATCAGTTAGAATTACCTATACATTTCAACCCTCTAGTTTCCCACCTAGTTGCCTTTTTTTTAAAAAATATTTTATTTTATCTTGGGTTGTCGACTCCCCTTTTCGGGGTTAGTTCTGTCGGTCCAAGACTTGACAAAAGCACATGTTATATATACATATATGTACAGCCTGTTGAAAAGCATCTCTTTTGTTACTTCATAGAACTAAGTACCAGAGATAAATAACAGCATTTACAGTGAGATTTTAAGAAATTGTTTTTCTTGTCACATTGCCACTTTCCATTCAGTTTATATCACATGTGTTAATTTACTTCAAGCCAATATTTATATTTTATCACTTGCCACTCTAAACCATCTGTGCTGCATTGCCCTGTGGACGAAGTCCCAAGCAGTTTCTACATACATTTTGTATTTGTGATAGCCAACAGCTTGTTAAACTTAAATACATAAATTGGGAACTTTTAGGCATTTTATTTCTATTATTTTACATTTATTTTTGATTTAATAAAAAACCTTGTACTTAACCTTAAACCATGACCAAGGTGAGGGTTAAAAAACTGTATTTGTGAATCAATTGTTCTCCATCTTTAAATGGACAATCTATGATGACAGACCTTCTTAGGATCCAAAAAAGATTTCAAGTCCACAGTTTGATGAACCTTGGTGAATGTAGAATTGTGTAGCTTTTTACACAAATCACAATAATCATCATACAAGCTCCTTCTGATGATCTTACTGTCTTTTCTCCATGCATGGTACTTTAAATATTCTTCATCATGCTCATCTAAGTACTTTAAATAGTCTGCTAGATCCTTTGGTGTTGTGAAATTGTGGATAGGAATGTATGAATCCTTTGGCAGGAAGTAATGATATTCACTACCATTAAATCCACCAAATACAATAGGGACAAGACCAACAGCCAAACTATTGTAGGGCTTCTCTGTTATGTAATCCTCACAGGCAGAATTTTCTATGGCAATGGCAAATTTATACTGTTGTTTTTTGCAACCTGATCATAGCATGGATTCCTCAGTGCATTATGCTTGGAGTTACACTTCTGACCATGCAAACACCTTCCATACATATCCACTTTGATAAATTGCTGTAGCCTTTGAATGTACTCTATCCTGTATTCAACACAGTGAGATATTATCCCAACAATCTTAGCTATTTTAGATGAATTCCTGTTTCTCATCTGAGGAAGATCTATGAGTTGCAATTTTTCTCTACCCGGAACAACTTGGTGCCATGAATAGGGAACCGTTGATTTCCTCATGTATGTCAGCGTCCAGTTAAAAAAGTCACTTTTTAAATGTGAGATATGTTTTTCTCCACGTAATGCAGACTCTCTTGTATGAGCTACATATATTTGGTCAGGCTTCCTAAGCTTAGGAAGGTGCCCAATAGCTGTAGAAACTTCAAAGATGAGAGTATCATAACTGAGATAATTGCTCCTGTTATGAGACAGGTGACATTGGAATTGCCCACATGTCAGAAGTGGTGTCCTTTTTACAAATGGTGATCCAAAGAATTTGCTCCATTGCAATATCTTAATGGATTTTCCTTTTGATGTCATAGCATTGGATATATTGATCTTGATCAACGCCAATGTCCTTTTGTGTAGGTTAGGGTGGTAAATTGTTGCTATGCAGAAGCCTATCAGCATGATTCCTGTAATTAGGACCAGCAGACAAAACCTCTGTCCAGCCATGTTCAACTTGTACAACCAAAACCTATCAACATACATAATATTAATAGATTGTTATTTCCATATACATTTACAAAGTATAATATGATATAATTAGTGATAACTAGCTGTTTTCTTCTATTTGAATGTTTAAAACTCACCTTAAACTATAAATGTCATAATCATACTAGGATCAAAACTCTGTGTAACTGAGAACAGTATAATATGTTTTGCAGAATCAAATGTTTAAAACAAACAAACATAATATAAAGGGTGGACTAGAACATCAGTTCAACCTGTTGTCTATCTGCAATACCTTCTTCATTAACACCGTTCTGCTGCTGTATCTCTTCCTCTCTCTCCCTCCCTCTCCCTTCCTCTCCCTCCCTCTCTTTCCCTTCTTCTCTATCCCTCCTCCCATCTCCTCCCTCTCCTCTCTCTCTCCTCTCCCTCCTCTGCCTTCTCTCTCATCAGCTTTCTCTGCTCTATATCCCTCTCCTCTCTCCTTCTCCTTCTCCTCCGATCCTTCTCTCCCCTTTCTATTTGCTCCTTTCTCTATCTCTCTCTCTCTCCCTCTCCCCTGCTCCTCCTTATCTGTTCCTCCTCCTCATGTTTAGGCTCACAGCCTCTCAGATCAGACATGTAAGTCGAGGATTCTGCTTTCTTTATTCTCTCTCTCACTCTCTCTCTCTTACTCTCTCTCTCCCAGCTACAAACTGCAAAATTAGAATCAAATCCCATGACGATACCTACTAATCGATTATAGTTATTTTCATTTTTTGTAAATCAATTAGTTCATTATTCTTTTTCACTAATTTTATTTTATTTTTTCAATTTTTCAATATTTTTTATTTTTGCTATTTTTCGATTTTCAATTTTTCTTTCTTTTTTTTTTCAAATATCTCCTTTTTCAATTTGCTATTTTATTTCAATTTTTTCAATTTTATAATAAATCACCACATTTCACCCCTCCTATTGCAATAGCGTTCACTGGGTATGCCTTATCAGGAAAGCAAGCACACTTCGTATAATACCTATTATACTAGCAAAGAACCCGTCCTCCAGATGGTCCCCATCTCTCTTTACACTTCCCCCTCTCCCTCTTTTCCCTCCTGCTCTACTCTGACTTTCATACCTCTTTTCTCTCCCAACCCCATCTCCGATTCCCCCCCCCACACACACACACACTCTCCCTTCCCTCTTCCTCATGCTCCCCCTTCTCGCTTTCTCTCCCTCCTCTCTCTCCCTTCCCCTACATCCTTTCCCCCTCTCTTCCCCCCTCTTCTTTCCCTCCCCCTCCCCCTCTCCTATTCCTACACCCTCTTCTTCACTCTCCCACTCCTCTGCATGTAGGAAGGTCACCCTCACTGCCCATACTTCCCCCTCTCCTTCTTTTCCCTTTTCATCTTCTTTGTCTTTCATACCTGTTTTTCTCTCCCAACCCCATCTCTGATTCCCCCCCCCCCCCTCTGCCTCTCCTCTTCCTCATGCTGCCCCTCCCCGCTTAGGTCCCCTTGGATGTAGGTTGTGGAAAGTGATGTAGTATCTCACAGGGTCTTTCCCAGGCTATAAATAGAGTGTAGAAATTGCAATTTAAAAAAGGTTTAAAAATCACATTTTCACCCCAGATACCTTCATAATCGCATGTAATGTTCTCCAGAGAGGGTGGACAGAACTCTACAGATTAATAATTTAAGATGGTTTGTAAAACGACAAATTATGAGAACATGTGACACAAAGAAACAAACCCCTCTTTTCTTTATATGGATTTCTACCTCTTTTCATAGAAATCACTCTTCCCGTATATTATATGGATTATTCCATATGTCTAAATAAATCTTTAATTGGCTTTCGACACATGTTCCCATTATGCACAATTAAACATGCCATGTTCTTTATAAACATAGGTCACAGAGTGCCTATATATAGGGGACTATACTGAACATAAGTCACACAGTGCCTATATTGGGGACTATAGTGATTAGGTAGGATAGGTCACACAGTGTCCAAATGGGGGTAGCTAAACCCTCTGACTTGGCAGAAACAAGCGCCTACAATGTTGCATCATGAAATGAGAGTCATAAAATGAGCGACATTGATTGGCGCAGCAAGATTTATCTAACCAATCAAAAAAAAAATCTAAATTCAAAAAATCAAAAAATTGGCTGCATACGAAAGGATCCGATGTGCGCTGAAATCCTAGATTACCTGAGAAATGGTGTTATCCCCGAGGACGAACAACGAGCATGCTTGGTGGTTCTGAGAGAATCTGATTTTCTTATCAAAAATGATATCCTCTATCATTTGGAAACCATTATAGGACCTAAGGGCGGTATCAAAGCTCAAGTTTGTATACCAGGGGAATTGAGGGAGTTAGTGATGCAATTCCATCATGACGCAGTGACCGGCGGTCACTTAGGTCCTGGTAAGATGCTGACAGCAATGAGACCCAGATATTATTGAACTTCAATTTCTAGAGATAGTCCATAATTTCTGTGTGTCTTGTGATACCTGTGCAGCTAACAAAAGGATGACTCATCCTTATCAACCTCCTCTAACTATCAGGGACCCTGCTCCGAGGCCATTTGATACCATTAATTTAGATGCCTTGGAAAGGTTACCTGAGACTAAAACAGGACAGAAACATATATATGTAATAGCAGATTACTACAGTAAATACATTATATGCTTTGCTGCTCCTGACCGGCTGTTACTTTTGGAAAATTGTTCTTCTCTAAAGTTTTATGCCCAGTGGGAGGTGTTCGCAGGATCATAAGTGATAATGGAAAAGCATTCACGTCTAAACACTTTGCTTGTGTGTGTGCAGAATACAAGATCTCACATTCCTTTACCTCTACGGCTCATCCAATGGCGAGCGGGCTGGTCGAGAGATCCAATCGTAGCATTCTAGGTGTTCTCAGGAACTACATCTCAGATCATCAGGATGACTGGCATGAATACCTAGATGCAGTGACTTTTGCTCTCAATACTACTATCGCCTATGGTACTGGCCAATCTCCCTATGCTCTTGTACATGGATGTAAAGCTATCTGTCCTTTTGAAGCTAATATTAGCTCGGACATTGATGAAGGCGATTCTGTACAAGAACGATTTGCTACCTTATTGCAACAGCAAGAAATTGCTGCTAAATATGCTCCTCAACATCGTGAACGGACCCAAGCCCTAATGAAAGCAAGGTATGATCATCGTGTTTATGACCCTATGCTGAAAGAGGGAGATCTGGTTTGGCTTCATTGGCCTAGGCTGGAAGAACCGACTGTTAATTAAAACTAGCTTGGCAATTCCATGGACCTTACTATCTAGTTAGATATCAGACTGATAGTACAGTGTTCCTCAAGAATGCCAAATCAGGGAAATACCTTGATAAACCGGTCACCATTATGAGATTAAAGAAGGGTTTGTCTCGTGCTGATGTAGAAGCAGACTGGAAAGGGTATACAGAGGAGCCTCAAGATCCAGCCCCACTGGATGCTGGAGATCTGCCTCTGGATAGTTTTGTAGAACCCTCAGTCGATAAGGTAATAAATGCTCCTCCTGTGGTTGATGAACAAGAAGCAGATCAGTCGGTACAAGCAGATGATACTGGATTCTTAGATGCAGAAGATGAAGATGACCTTCTACTCGGGGCGGAAGCTGAGATCCAAGCAGCGGCTAAGTCATGCCCAAAGGATGAGCCAATGGTGTATCATCCTATTGAGAAGGTCAATGATGTCTGTCGACCACGAGGAGAGGAGATAAAATATCTTGTTCAATTTAAGGATGGAGATCGACGGGGGATACCTCTGAAACAATTCAACAAAACAGCTTGCCAAAAGTATGTTACAACAGAGGAAAACGTTAGAGAGGTTCCCCATACCCGGTCTCGCTAAAAGAAATGCAGTCTTGATTCCCATCTCTATTTTTCTTCCATTTTACCCTTGTTCACCGTTATATCATAAATATATTTCTTCTCATCTTCTATTATAACCTCTAGGGAAAGATGGTGCTTTATCTCTCAGTTCTAACGCGTGATCTGAGAGTGCTTAACATAACTTTTATTCCCGCAGGCTATGACAAGGAAAAGGAATTTATTTACTTGGAAGCATGTTAACATAAGGTTTGCATTTAAAAGGTATTTTCTGTCCGTTTTACATTAATTCCATTTATTCAATTTTATTCTTCTTAAAGGTCTGAAGTTTAAAAACGAATGGACTGTAAGCCCATATCCAGACTCTGTTATTGGTATAATTAACTACTTAATGCAAGCTAAGCATTTTACAGTCTAGCCAGGGGTTTAGCACTTCTGTTAGCATCAAAGCCAGACCTGCCAGAGGGGGTTGCTCCCTCTGTGCTAAAGCTGTTAGCAGGTCTAGGCAGGGGCTTGGCATCATTGTGCTAACCCCTTGTACAAGCTAAACAAGGACTTTTACCTCTCTGTAATCAACCTTATTATTAATGCCAGACTAAGAAATTATGATGCTATCCTCTTAATTGTTGTTTGTTTCATGTTGATGCCAATGCTTGTGACTTATGGAAAATAAACAGAACTTAGGCTTGCAAGTTCCAGGTAGTGTGGTAACCTAGTAACCCCCAACCCCCTTCTTGGGTATATATACTCAGGTCCTCATCCCTATTCCTCAGTTATTACTTTGCTTCTGAAGACTGACATTGTCCAGTACTTGTCCAGTACCACACTACCAAGACCTCGGCTATATTGAAACTACATTCTACTGTACTACAGGAATCCCTTGTGTGAGTTATCCTTCATAGTTATTGACTTATCACTATTCTGTTGTGCTTGCATACCTGGACCATATAGCACCATATTGACACACCTACCTGGATATCAGTGTCACAATCATTGTCTGTTATAGCACTAGCTTTCCCCATACCTCTCAACGAACATTGACAGTAGCCAGAGAACCATTATTTCAGTATTTTATTATTCTCTAAGATATATTGCTAGGCATATCTTAATATATGCCATGGGCTAATCTGGCCATGTTTTTGTGGATATGCACACCTATCATGGCATAATACACTGAACATACATCACACAGTGACCAAATGGGGGTCTGAATATAGGGGGTCTGAATATAGGTCACACAGTGACTAAATGGGGATTATACAATATATAGGTCACACAGTGCCCAACTGGTCACTATACTAAACATAGGTCACACAGTACCCAAATGGGTACTATACTATACATGTTTCAGGAAAACGAGTCGCAAAATTGATATTTTTAAAAAACGAAAATATCAAACTTAAAATCTAGAAATACTTATTAGATTATTACAGTGTTTACTATCATTGGAATCTGCTTGATCTCATCTTTTCAAATATCATGGTATCTCAAAATCTACTTTTTGCGACTTGTGACTCATTTTCCTAAAACATATCCCATATGAGTCCTATTATTTGAATGCTAGATATATATTCACTGAGCATTCCCATTGGCCAGGATGCAGAATGAATTTGAAGCCAACTCAATAGAACAAGACTATCCTATAAAGTGTTTCACGAAAGCGAGTCAGGAAATATGCACCACCATTCCTATCCCCCATCTTGCAGAAGCACCCCCATTGTCACCTCTAGACTACTGAAGCACCCCCATTGTCCCCGCTAGACTACTGAAGCACCCCCATTGTCCCCGCTAGACTACTGAAGCACCCCCATTGTCCCCGCTAGACTACTGAAGCACCCCCATTGTCCCCGCTAGACTACTGAAGCACCCCCATTGTCCCCGCTAGACTACTGAAGCACCCCCATTGTCCCCGCTAGACTACTGAAGCACCCCCATTGTCCCCGCTAGACTACTGAAGCACCCCCATTGTCCCCGCTAGACTACTGAAGCACCCCCATTGTCCCCGCTAGACTACTGAAGCACCCCCATTGTCCCCGCTAGACTACTGAAGCACCCCTATTGTCCTCGCTAGACTACTGAAGCACCCCCATTGTCCCCGCTAGACTACTGAAGCACCCCCATTGTCCCCGCTAGACTACTGAAGCACCCCCATTGTCCCCGCTAGACTACTGAAGCACCCCCATTGTCCCCGCTAGACTACTGAAGCACCCCCATTGTCCCTGCTAGACTACTGAAGCCCCCCATTGTCCCCGCTAGACTACTGAAGCACCCCCATTGTCCCCGCTAGACTATTGAAGCACCCCCATTGTCCCCGCTAGACTACTGAAGCACCCCCATTGTCCCCGCTAGACTACTGAAGCACCCCCATTGTCCCCGCTAGACTACTGAAGCACCCCCCTTGTCCCTGCTAGACTACTGAAGCACCCCCATTGTCCTCGCTAGACTACTGAAGCACCCCTATTGTACCCTCCATCTTGCTGAGGCACCACCATTATACCCTCTAGACTACTTAAGCATCCCCAATTCCACCCTCCAACCTACTCAAGCACCTGCAAATCATTCTGTCATATTAGTGAAGTATCTCCAGTTTACCCTCTATCTTGCTTAAGCCTCAACCCTCTAGACTGCTGAAGGACCCCAAATTCTACGCTATATCTTGCTTAAGCATCCCTAATTCTACCCTCCATCTTTCTCAAGCACCGCCATTCAACCCTCTATACATATCAAAGGTTTATTTTTTCCAAATCTTTGTACATATGGCCTTCACAGAAAAAATGCACGCACCTCTACCTTGACAGCTCTTACAACATAACCCTTTACTTTACGACAACAATAAAATAAGTGTTCATATGATGCACACAAGAGAAATACATTTAAAATAAATTTAGATTAAACATAGCACATAACATGTTACTGTATTTCCACATAAATTATATGTGATCCGTTTCAGGAAAATGAGTCATAAGTCGCAAAATATGGATTTTGAGATATCATCATATTTGAAAAGAGGAGATCAAGCTGATTCCAATGAATGTAAACATTAAGGACATCTAATAAGTACTTTTATCTTCTTAGTTAGATATTCTTATTTTTGAAAAAACCTTTGCAATATTTCTGGGTGGATAATTACCAGTAAAGTAGCAAAATATAATATATGGGATCATCTAAGAAACGCACTGATATAATAAATAAACAGTCTTGAAATTGAGTAGATGAATTCATACAACCACAAGGACTAGACACTCCAAAAATGAAAATATTCCAACAAAGAGATCTTGTAAGTAAACAACTTTGAAAAAGATTAAACATAAATTAACATAAATTTGTTGTGTAGTTGTACTGACAGTTGGACCAGAAGTAAACAATCTCCATAGAATCAACGTTGTTGCGATAAAAGCCTCTGCGCAAGCCCTGGCCTATGGGAGGTTTGTGCAACATGTCCATACAAGAGAGTCCTTAAAAAATGCCCCCTGCTACAAGGGTGGGAAAGCATGGAATGTCCTCACTTCAATCCGAAAAAAAAACTCCCTCATCTGAACAATTGTGATGTGTTTCAGGAAAATGAGTCATAAGTCGCAGAATTAATATTTTTCAAAGTGTTTATTTTACAAGATCACTTTATTGGAAGGTTCTGATCTTTGGAGAGCTTATCACTTATATATATATGGATCGATGTATCAAATTTCAGGACAATGTATGTAATATATCCTTTCATTTTAAAGGTCCTCATATGGAATATATTTAGTAATTTTAGTGATTATTGCGCCACAGAAATATTGCAAACATTTTTTTTCCAAAATAAAAATATCAAACTTAAAATCTAGAAATACTTATTAGATTATTAGACTGTTTACTATCATTGGAATCGGCATGATCTCATCTTTTCAAATATAATGGAATCTCAAAATCTATTTTTTGCGACTTATGACTCATTTTCCAGAAACACATCACAATTTAAGAACCTCCTAAACCATTGGACTGGTTGGTATGCTGTTCCAATGGGTGGGTCCAATGCTTCAAAGACCAAGTTTCAAATTTCCAAATGGAAGGACACAACTTTTCCCACTTTGAAATGCCAAAATGCTGAAATTCAGAAGGTCCAAACTTTCAAATATCTTGGGACATATAATATTATATCTGAACATCTAATTAGTCATGAGAATTTTGAAAGAAGTTTTATCAATTAATTGCAGAATCATAAAAACCTAGAAAATGAAAGAAAGTTCCGCTACAAAAGCTCAACAACCCATGCATCATTCAAACAATGAACAGCTTGTTGATATTTCTCTTATATGTATGGGCCTTTATGAAAGTTAATAAATAGTGCACCTACCGTAATGTTTTCTCCCTGCAAACTTGTAATGAACTGCATCATATACATGGGACACATGACTGTTTATATGACACTGTTCTGTTTACTTATTGCATCGTTCATACTGATACACATGGTAAATTTGTATAGCGCTCTTACCAGCAAGCAGTATAAAAGTGGGCTCTGGTCCAAAACAGGAGTGACACTGTCTTCTTGCCAGCAAGGGCATGTATTAGTTGGGTCATCTGGAGCACTTCTGTGGCCGTTGAGAGTATAGGTTCATTTCTCGATGGATTTGTCATCTATGATGGCTAAATAAAAAATTTAGCCGGGATGTCTCGTCAGAAAGTGCGGGTTGACTCTGTGAGGGCCCCAATCCAAAATGGCCGCCCTTGACCAATCGGAGAATTATTTTTTCAATAGTTTGGCCTACAATACTGGTCAATTTATTGTTATTAAGGTTTTGGGGGTCAAGGAATTCATATTTGACATTAGTTTGATGATTTGACCTTGATTTGACCTGCAATGTGTCATCGTGCTGCTTCAAAAAGAAAGTTACTCACACCAAATTATATTGGGATTAAGATCACTATCCAACAAAAAAAATCATTGAAATTGACAGAATGGCCCATCCAAACTGGACATTGCACCATTCATGATCAAATCAGACTGGAATATTATACAAATTTCTTACACCTACTATGAGAATAACCACATTTCTGTTCTGTCAATAATTATTGAACTGGCAAATTCTTCTGAACCTTACTCTCTCTCAAACCCTTTTGGATACTTCTTAGCAGCCCTGGGATAGTTGGGCTGAGACTTGTCTGTATTCTTGGAGGGGTTTGCTAAAGCCCTAAGATTGGATTAGACTTAGAGTTCACTGGAGAAGCTCTGATAGACTCATTGTATCACTGTTTGCATGGATTGCTGTATGCTGTGTATTGTGCATTGTACTGAATACGAAGGAATTGTAACTTGCCATGGATTTAATACCAATAAACCATAACTACTCTGTAATCTGGGATTACTCCTACTTTATTCCTCGACCTTGCTGCATCATCACCCGCTACCATTAAGTTGAGCATGAGCCACCTGGGTTTATTTACGACATGATTCTAGTCTACAGTCAGTCTATGATTACTAGAGTAACAATGGCTGATCGACACCCATTAGTGGAGATTAACGACAATACATCAGACCATGGCAAGTGCCTTCCCCCTCCCCCTCCTGATAATGAGATCACTAGTGAAATAATCACTATGCGTAAATCACTCTAGATACATTGTTTTCAAAACAATGCGTGTATAATAAGGTAACTATTTTCGTTTTTGTTGTTGTTTTCTTTTACATTTTTACAGGTTTTCATTCGGGTTGATTTATTACATATTAAACACTCTCATCTATTAAGACTGTTTTTCGTTGTGTTCTGTAAATGTTCCACAGAGTTTTACTTATTGACAAAAACTATAATAGTCAAATCCATTCTGGTAACTTTGTCGCGGGAGTTGGATCAGACAGAGACAATTAATGATTTGATCAAATTGAATAAGTGTCTTTTTCATTATTCGTTTTTATTAGAAGAATATGCAGAAATAAATTCTGTCCCTTATTTATATATTGACATTAATTCATCAATGCATTTGATGATAGTAAATTAAAAATATAAAACACCATCAAATGAATATTGCAATCGTAGGTACATTATTGGTTTGGAAATAAGAGACTAAATGTCATAGTATAAATTAACGATCCATTAGATATTAAACGAATACAATAATCCAAAGCTCAAAATGCATTATAACTTTCTTTTCAGTTAATTGGTCTTACACAATCCTAGCCCACGTTGCTGGCCTTGATTCCCCAATCCAGCGGTTCAAAACACGACACAATTTTTTTTTTTTTTCTTTTTTTTTTCAACAAAAATTACTTTTCTTCCAGACACATTGTTAACCCAGAAATAAACAAAACAAACTAGCTTAATCTAAACAGTACCTTTATATCTATCTCCGGAGACATGTTTGATAATATATTAACCTGTTAAAACTATATTTATTTCATGATTTCCGTGCACACTGAGTCCCGTCAAGGCAAAAAGCAGTGGCTGACATTTTATTTTTTGAACGTTTTTATTTAGTTGGTGGCCAGACACCTCTCACCCAGTGAGTCACAACTAGTTGACAATTCTCACCTCCCTCCAGCTGGAGAATGCTCCCTTCATGCAATTATCAATTAGAACACAGGAATTTCAAATCAAATCAAATGATTTTTCCTCCATTGGGTACAGGTGGTATCAAATAATGTGGACGATACTGTAGGTCTTGCATCATGTGTAATTAATAGCTAGAGTTGACACAGGAATACGTTAAACACTGCTCCAGTGTGAATGATTGAGTCCTTTCACTCTACATGCATGTGGTGTGTTTGTGTGAAGTGTTGACCATTGTGTTGACCACTGTTGTGGAGGTGTACCATTGTGTGGAGGTGTACTGGTGTAATTATGTTGTGTGCGTCTCCTGACAACCCATACACGTATGTACATAAAGTTGTATCACAGAACATGAGTCATGAGTTGAGAAAAAATGGATTTTGAGAAGCCATGATATTTGGCCTCCTGTTGCTGCCACTATTGTAAATACCTTACCATGTATGGATTGCTCATGTATACATATCACAAGTCATGAAATATCTCTTTACCTCATATCTGGGGGGAGAATGAGTGACTTGAATTGGTCACATTATGTTGGTGTTGTTCTTTTCCATATGTAAGGTCTTTTAATTCATGATATTAATGACTGATGTAACACTGATTGATTGTATGGTCAGTGAACAAGTTTATCGACCAAGTATTATTTTTATTAATGTTTGCTGGAAGTAATGTATTGTCATAGACAATTATTGCTCGCAATAATACATAGTAAACAGGTTTTACTAACCAATTATCATTATAACAGGTCTATTGGGTTAATGTCTTACACAAGATAATTATTACTCATTATATCACATATCATATTAATAGACTCTGTGGTGAGTTTTCATTGTAAATTGGTGCTGTATAAGCTTTAACTTGAAGACTAATGTATCCAGAAGTGGTGCTTTGTATTTTATTTTGTTATTCTGGAGATTGGAGTAGGTATATCCGATGGGCGGATCTGGAAGATCTGTTTGCAGAGGCTCCTGTCCATTTCATGTAACTGTACTGATCAACTTGAATAAAAATCTTTATATATATATATTATGATCTGACTGTCACCTTATCCAAAGCCAAAGCTTGTATATTGTACATCTAAGAAATGCCATGTCATATATTTAGCACTTATTGGACGAGTTGACGCATGGCGCGTAAGTAAAGAACAAGATCGTAGATCAAGTTCTTTATTTACGCGTCTCCGTGCCTCAACGAGTTCTATAAGTTGATTATTATACATGCCTAATTTTAATTTTGCAGATAAAACGTGTTAATTAAAAAGATAATAATATAATTTACCATATCTGGTTTTCGTACAAGAGGAATATAACTTAGAAAAAGGTGAACGATCAAGATAGAAGGCACTCGCACAGCCAAACTTGCGTCGGCAAACTTGCACCACCAAACTTGCGTCGGCAAACTTGCACCACCAAACTTGCGTCGGCATGACAATGCACCAGTAATGTACTAGTCCATTATCAGTTAAAATAACTTGATTGTATTATAACGAGACTATGTATATATTGATTCGGATTATAGGAAACTTATATTTTCTTAAAATGTAAAAAGGAATCGAACTGGAATGTTGAATACACCTTACGGTTTGTAAATATGAAATTGTAAATGATATCAATGATATTATTAGTATATATAATTGTGATGTGTTTCAGGGAAATGAGTCATAAGTCGCAAAAAATCGATTTTGAGATATCATTATATTTGAATAGATGAGATCAAGCCGATTCCAATGATAGTAAACAGTCTAATAATCGTATAAGTATTTCTAGATTTTAAGTTTGATATTTTCGTTTTTGAAAAAAAGTTTCCAATATTTCTGGGGGTCAATAAACAGTAAAGTAACCAAATGTAGTGATTTTTTATTTTGATTTTGAAATTTTTTTATTCAGGACACAGACATTTCCATACGACAGTACGAATATTCCCAGAATAGCCTGATTTTTAAATGTACTTTTGAATTACATCAAGATATTTCTATGTTAACTCATAACTTTAGTATACGAAAAAAAAGTAAAAATAAGAAATAAAAAGAGAAATTTTGAGTCTAAACTAATTCTACAACACTAAATTTTTAAATTAATCATTATACCTACTTAGCGACTGATCAAACCATTCGAGTTTACTGTTACTTCTAGTAGTAGTACAGTGATACAAATGGGTACATATCTGATTAGCATACAGATAGTTTTAAGTAGATCAGGCTAATTTCTTAAAAACAGTAGTACAAATAAAAACAACAATTACACAATGTTCCGCGTCGTGCTCTTACATACTGACCATTGAATATTCCATTTCTCGTTAAATTATAGCTTTTCAAATATTACATTATTTGTCATCATCACTTTTTACTTTTCACAAGGGCCTACTCGCGAGGTAATACAGCTTCAGTGCAACAGTTTTATATATATTAAACATCTTAATATTTTTACATTAAGGAACTTTTCCGACATCTGAGAACAATTAGTCAGACAAAAAATATTCCGCTACTAGTCCATATGAGTACCTTTAAAACTAAAAGATATATTTCATAGATTGTCCTGGAATTTGATACATTGATCGGTATAGCTATAAGTGATCAACTCCCCAACAATCAGAACATTCCAATAGTGTGATCTTGTGAAAAAAACACTTTGAAAAATATCAATTTTGCGACTTATGACTCATTTTCCTGAAACACATCACAGTTAATAGCAAATACTGTAATTTAGTGATAAGAGGACATGAAAACTGGAGCTGACCAACCACTATTTATTCAATTCTTAATGTATTCATAATTCAGTCAGAATTATTCCGAAATGTATTGTCAATGAGACCTAAAGGATTCATATTGTAAAATCAACATGGGTGGACATCAAAAAACATCAAAATATGTACAATTTATATACCACAATGACGAACATTATTGACGAGGTTTAAATCGAATTTCCGGTGTTGGAACACTTTGTATATTATTCAAAATAAAATATTATACTCACAATGGTTCAGCTTTATTCCTAAATTACATGCATTTGAGGAAAAATGTAGTTCCTATTTTGGTAATGGCTGAAAATGCATCTTTAAGTGGGACTTCTGTAATATATGGGTCAGATTTTCAGAAAATGTACAATTGGCAGCTGTACACATTTAGTAAATTCTGCTAAATTAGGCTGCAATTTGGTCAATACTAGGTAAATTCGAGTATATTTGGCATTGCATTGATTCTAGCAATCTGTTTGGTTAGGTTGAACTGAATTTTGAACTTTATTTTCGTCTGAAATTTTGCTTATTTGAGAGGATTGGTGAAGTTAAATTGTACATTTTCTGAAAATCTGACCCATATAGGTTTCCCCCCTTTATCTAGTTATATGAAACAGACTGTAGTCATATTGATAGAGTCATAGAACATGTTCTAATATAGAATTACGCTGAGTCATGATTTGATCTAAAATCTGAGATTAGGCACTTGTAAGTGGAAGTGTATTTATAGGAATTAGTGTCAGTGTTTGGGCTCTGCCTGGCAAACTGGCAAACACCATTACAGCGTTCAGCAACAATAGAATATGTTAACAAAAAGGTTAGCTCCCTCCCCTGGATAAGGCTAAAATATTTTATTTTAGAGTATGTTAGTAATTAAGGGTCTTTTTTCTGTATCTCAAAATGATCTCTATAAACTGATTGGATATGATCATTGTATTGGATTTATACGTTTTTATTCCCTTTTTCAGCAAACATGATGAGGTGAGGGATGAACGGGTGTATCGTTGATGTTAACCGTTCGGATGAATTTGTTGACAGATTGAATAAAAGGTGTAAAAAAAAAGAATATCTACAACTTCTGTTTTGTCCCCCATCTGAAAGGATATAAATGTGAAATAGGAAAAATCAAAAATATCCAAAACTTTTCTTTTTGGAATATCCAACACCTTTTTGTCAACTTTCTTTTCCTTTTCGGATTATTCTTTTCTTTTTGGAATATCCTTTTCCTTTTCCGAATAATCCACTCCTTTTCCAAATATCTAGTCCTTTTCACCCAAATGTACCATGATGTATTCCTACCCCAACATGACTGGGGGGGGGGGGGGGGGTGAGAGGGAGGGTGAGAGGGAGAGAGGGAGAAAGAGAAAGGAAGAGAAGACAACATGGCAGGGAAAGAGATATCATCTATGTAATGACCTTGTAGGTCCTAAATAAACATGTTTCCAAATCAAATCAAATCAACTGTATAATTACCGGTACTGACTTCACCAAGTATAGCATAATTATGTGATATGTAACAGGTAAAAGAGTCACACGTCGCAAAAATAGATTTTGAGATATCATCATAATTATTTGAAAAGATAAGATCCAGAGGGCGACTGGCACTAGGTTAGAATCGTCACAATAGATAACTCTTAAATTAACTAGGATATTATACCGTTTGACTGATAATGAAACTTTAGGCTATTTAAAAAGGCTTCGCCCACCACCGACTGCCCACCGCCACCCACCGCCATGTTGACGGCCGCCTATGGGGCCGTCAACATGGCGTTCTGAGTAACGTTTGGAAGCGGTGATCCCATTGGCTGAGAGCCTGGCTCAAGGTTGATGTAACGCGCCCTGTGATTGGTCAATTTTCCCCCCTGAGTTTTACCGATGCGAAGCCTAGTGTTTACCCAAGGTGCCATGTGGCCGTACGCAGGGTAAAATGTCTGTTCATGCTTAAGCATATAGGGGTCAGGGAATCGGTGATTACTCAGTTGTGATACCAGAAAGACCTTGATATATAGGAGGTAATCGCAGTCTATATTATTTCTCTAGGCGTGGGGACATTGTTTTGGTGGATTGGAAGTCGGCAAATATGATTTTGGGAGGATCGGTGGACCATCGGGTTATCTACTGGTATTATCAATACGTAAGTGGGCGTGGCTCAAATCATCGGTAATGCTTGAGGCATATGAATATGCCAGTGACCCCGGTCAGTCAAGCCGATTCTAAAGGTTTGCAATATCTCTGGGTGAACAATTACTAGTAGTAAAGTAGCTGAATATATTCTTGTGCAAAATTGTATACCGCCCCCCCCCCCCCCACTAAAGCCTTGTGCAGAATGTCATGAGCCCCCCCCCCCCCCCTCCCCTTCAGAGTCTGCACAAAAAAGCATTTGTTATGCAACGGGCCCCTAGTCTAAGTCTCCCCATCCCACCATTGACTTCTACCATCAAAGGCCTTGTTGACATAGACTCAATCATCTTTACACTGTCTGCTATTTCTCCAGACATGGCATACTACATAAGGGCTTATATGGTGGTTCAGATTTTCAGAAAATGTACACTCGGCAGCTGTACACATTTAGTAAATTCTGCTAAATTAGACTGCAATTTAGTCAATACTAGGTAAATTCGAGTATATTTGGCATTGATTCTAGCAATCTGTTTGGTTAGGTTGAACTGTATTTTAAACTTTATATTTGTCTGAAATGTGGGTTATTTGAAAGGACTGGAAAAGAGGATTTGTACAGTTTCTGGCGACTTCACCCATATACAAACGCCAAGTGTTATTTGACCATGTGTTGCAGACAGTACAAATAAACACACAGAGTTGGCGGTTAATCCAAAAATGAAAAATGGAAAATGAAATTTATATTATATTCATAGCATTGTAGACTAACATATCGGTGCTTTGGTATTTGTTGCCATCATGTCACATCATGCTAACATTTATTGACAAAGTTATTTGGGTCAGATTTTCAGAAAATGTACAATTGGCAGCTGTATACATTTAGTAAATTCTGCTAAATTAGGCTACAATTTGGTCAATACTAGGTAAATTCGAGTATATTTGGCATCGTATTGATTCTAGCAATCTGTTTGGTTAGGTTGAACTGTATTTTGAACTTTATTTTCCTCTGAAATTTGGGTTATTTGAGAAGATTGGCGAAGATGAATTGTACATTTTCTGAAAATCTGACCCATTTATTGACAAACAATGCACATAATATGGCCATGAATATGTAATTAATATCGGTAAAATAAGTCTGAATATGAATTTGAAAATGTAAAGGATTTCTCACATTCAAAACTATGTAGTTAGTGCCAGTTATATAAGTCTGGATGTAAAAATTCGAAATTGGATGCTATTGTTACTTATACCATAAAGCATTATAACGAAGTTCACGAACAAGAACTTAAAATTCACTTTATATAAGACCACTATGACTGTGCAAGCAGTGTATTGACTTTATTGTTAAACTAAGAAAGAAATTGTTAAAAAATAAGAAACTTGCTGATGTAATAATTTAATGACAGGAGTTTTTGTTTAAAGTCGCCAGGAAAACCTGTGAGTGAGCAGAAGGCTGCAACCTGTTATGATATCTTTCGACTATGTAACCGTAATGATATTGATCTGGAATAAAAGTATTATGATAATAATAAGGAATTGGTAATTAATATTATGTGAAGGGCTACATATTATATGAAAGACTACAACAATGCGTTCTATATAATTTGATATGGCCTAAAACTGAAAGGAAAAACATATATAGTTTATACATACACAATACAAAGGTGTTGTGCAGTTGTTAGTAAGATTAGGCTTTTTTAATTTCGTAAAGTTCACAAAGACATTAGAATTACTTCTCAAATAAGAAATCATTTTCCAAAATTTACAATTTGGGAATTCAAAAACTATTTTAAACTTGTGCATCTGCCCCATTCTATTTTATTCCGAATTGTATATCAGATGAGACTATCCTCAATCTTTATATATGAAAATGGTGGTTTTATTTGCGGGAAATTCTGCAATTATTGTTGTTAGCTGGCAGTAAGATGTTGACTTGGTACTGGTCGCAACCTATGTTTGCCAAGATGGCGGCTTCTCCTTCATAGATTTATTTGTTTGTCTGACAAGTGATGTGAGAGGGAGGGTAATAGAGGGGTTTACATTGCCACTATGTGGGATAGAGACAAGTGATGTGAGAGGGTAATAGAGGGGTTTACATTGCCACTATGTGGGATAGAGACAAGTGATGTGAGAGGGAGGGTAATAGAGGGGTTCACATTGCCACTATGTGGGATAGAGACAAGTGATGTGAGAGGGAGGGTAATAGAGGGGTTTACATTGCCACTATGTGGGATAGAGACAAGTGATGTGAGAGGGAGGGTAATAGAGGGGTTTACATTACCACTATGTGGGATAGAGACAAGTGATGTGAGAGGGAGGGTAATAGAGGGGTTTACATTGCCACTATGTGGGATAGAGACAAGTGATGTGAGAGGGAGGGTAATAGAGGGGTTTACATTGCCACTATGTGGGATAGAGACAAGTGATGTGAGAGGGAGGGTAATAGAGGGGTTTACATTGCCACTATGTGGGATAAAGGTTGATTAAACGACGTTTCGATTTAGGCAAAAATAAAAAAAGATTCTATTTGATATACCTGCCATCTTTGCATCTATAATGGCTAAATGCCATATGGTGTGCCCCTTTATTCTTTTATGATTTTTTTTATATATGCTAAAACCTATGAAATCCACCCAGAATGACAAAGAAACCCATTAAAATGGTGATATTTTACTTTCTGTCATCTTTCTCCATTAATTATTATCAAATGTTCCAAAAATGCAAAAACATTTGAGTAAAGAATATATCAAAACCAAGTAAACAAATCGCAGTCTAGGCTCAGAGCCTATCAGATGAGATAAGATCGGCTAGTCAATGGCTTCCCCAGCCCAGGAGTAGGCCCACTACTATCGCCCTAATCATAATGGGATTTTGTGGTCAGTTTCCCTGACTTTTAAGGGATCTGTATTTGTATGGGTGGGAGTAGTGTGGTAATTTGCACCAGTTCCACGCGTGTGGATAGGAGTAAATATAGAACCTAAATTTGAATGTGGTACTCGGGACACTATTGCACTGTCCTTGATGTTTTTTGGGTTTTTTTGTAACCCATTCGCCTATCAGATCATGGAATCACAGAGAGTGGAAATTAGAGCTTACATTAAGGCACATGCAACTGCCCTCTTATGAACATGACTGACTCCCAGCATCACTTGTATGATGTCTGTGTATACAGATATAATGGGACTTGGTGTAAGTAACTGTAAGGAAATGTACAATCGGCAGCTCTACACATTTAGTAATTTCTGCTAAATAAGGCTGAACATTGATAAATACTGGGTAAATCTGAATAATCTGGTATTGCGATTTGAAATATGTGTCTGGTTAAGTTGGACTGTATTTTGAGCCTAATTTCTGTCGTCAATTTGGGTTAATTGGGTGGATTTGTGAAGGCTAACTGTACCCTTTCTGATGACCTGCCCCATCAATGCTATATGTACTGACCAGACGTTAGGATTCAAACCTGACCTCTCTCTCTCTGTCTGTGCTGTGTCTGACATGACTTGTGTAAGGGGTAACGGCCGTATGTGGTGCACAATACATGGGTTCACAAACAAAAATAAAAAAAATAAAAATAAAAAATAAATAAAAACAAAATACATGGGTTCACTCCCTCCCCTAACCGTCAACACTCACTCTATACATCCAGCTGTTTCATGTATGCTTAGAGTTCCATATCAGATCTATATCAAGCCATATGGGTCAGATTTTCAGAAAATGTACAATTGGCAGCCGTACAAATTTAGTAAAATTCTGCTAAATTAGGCTAAAATTTGGTCAATACTAGGTGAATTCGAGTATATTCGGCATTGCAGTGATTCTAGCAATCTGTTTGGTTAGGTTGAACTGTATTTTGTACTTTATTTTCGTCTGAAATTTGGGTTATTTGAGAGAATTGGTGAAGCTGAATTGTACATTTTCTGGCGACTTCATCCTTCTAGTTCTATGATGTTCTATGATGCTTGGAGAAGTATGATATTAGATATTGAAATAATTAAAATAATGATTCAACAAACATTGATATAATTGGTTGTTATGATGATTGAATATAACAACAAAAGAAAGAAATGATTAATGATATTATTGTAATGTCTGCTTATTTACTTGTACGGCGATTCGGGTAAATAACAACAAGAATAGAACAACACAGATCTCCGAGTCCTTGCTAGCACTTTAGTCTTTATTGCCGACTAAAAACCCTTCAACCACAGTGAAAAAGGTTCTCCCTCCGCTTCACAGAAGAGAGGGATAAGAACAAAAAAGTTATAGTTAAGAAAGGGTAGTTTAAGACAAGAATTGACATCAGACATATGCTAACAGTAAAATATTAAAATAAGAGAGACAAAACCCCCACACGACATCTGGTGGCAAACCATCCCTGCAACAGGTAGAACAGCCAGCCCGAATCCAGTCCGGCCGGCCGCACCCGGATAACCGGGCGACTAGACCGGGGGTTCAGGATACTGGCTAGCAGCGCCGGGCCAGAGCGGGGATAACCGCTCCGACCCGGCACCACCACACTCAGCACCACATTATTATATTATTATGGTATAAAAATTATCATTCGGTATTTATTAATCAACATTTCGAGATTCAACTTTTTATTTCATGACGTTGAAGTCTATGACAATTATATAATTCGTCAATAGAAATTTATGTCAAGAACTGATTCACTCCCACCACACATACGCTATTGCTGAGACTCATTGAACACAAAAACACAGGCCCTAATAAGCCTGGTGATTGCCGTTTCCCTGTTGTCTGTACTGTAGAAATTGCTGAAACTCAGCCATAAGTTGGTCGTTCATCCCAGAATTCCCTTGCTGATTCTGGTATTGGGGCTGCTGGTAGCCATTGTTCCAGCCACCATTCCATCCTTGGTTGTTTTGGTTTCCCTGATTATTCCAATCTTGGTTGTTCTGGTTTCCTTGATTATTCCAATTACCCTTTCCTTTGCCTCTCCAATTGCCTCCTCGTCCGCGCTTGTTGCCGTTCCAGCGGCCTCTTCCTCGGCCTCTGCCTCGGCCGCGCCCGTTGCCGCCCTGTCCTTGGTCCTGATCCATGGCCTGGACTGTTTCTGTTGCGGCTACCTTAGGCTCCTCCTTCTGTTTGGATAACATATCAATTTTGTCATGGAGTGATTTGATCTCTTCTTTGTGTGATTTAGTTAAATCAGCACATGTCTTTGCGAGGATGGCTGACAATTCACTTGTGTCTAAGGCTGGGTCTTTCCTAGACTTCTCACTGGCTTCTGCTGTCTTTGCGGATTTAACCGCCGCGTCGTAGGTGACTGGGTTTTGTGCCAGAACAATCGGGGCAAGATTTGGACGTAGCCCCTCTATGAGCTTTTCTATAGCTCCGTCCTCATTTATAGCTCTAGCAGATATTATATCACGTAGGTATAAGGAATAATCCTCTACCGTTTCTGTCTTACCCTGTTTCCTCACTTGGGTAATTCGGAGATTTCTCTCATCTGGCCGAAAATAAGCTATCATGGCGTCTGATATCGCTCGGTAATTGTTCCTATCATTCGCTGGGATGCGTATATATCGTTCATACCACTGCCTCGCTTTCCCATCTAAATATGTAGATAAATATCGGGCTAGAGCTGGCTGGTCGTTAAGATAGGCCTGCGTGATATAGTGGTGGTATCCTTCCAGGAATTGGGCCGTATTTACAGTCAATGTAGGTCCCTTAAACACTTCTGGTTTTCTCAAGTTGGGGTCCTGAGCCCTCATCGCTACCAGAGCTTGAGCGAGCTGAGCGTTGGCCGGCTGTGGAGGTTCCTCGGGGCGGCCTGCTCGGAAAGCCGCGTCTATCCCTCGTTGAATCCTCTGAGCCAGGTCTGGCTCTCTCTCCAGGAGTTGTTCGCGAAGTCTGTCATTAATAGCCTGGTCGAGTACCCTTCGAGCTTCTGCTATTTCTGCTTCGTTCATGTTGATATGATGGAATTGTAGAGCTATATTTTCAAATTCGTTTGGTTCACGATATCGTTGAGCAGGATCCTTCCTCTTATACTTTCTCTTCTTCGGGCTAACCTTGGTAACTACCCTGTTACGTAGGGTATGTGTCACCAGGTTTAACTATTTAGGTTTTCCACCATTTGATACAATCACTATTCTCCGAGGGATCTGTGTCGATGGTAGAGCTAGCTAGAATCCCTGAGAATGTGGATGTAGAATTAATAAGAGGCTAGGCTAAGTATAGCCTAGAATTATGTAATAAGAAGAGCAGAGGTTTGTCCTGTTTAGACATAACTTTTATTAAGAGAAACATGGGTTTATATATCATCATACATGTCAGTGCGCATGCGTGCGCATGCGTAATTAATAACCAATCATCATACATATATTTACCTTCATTTGCATTATCCAATAATCATGAGTATACCTAATTTGACCACAGGGGGTCGCTTATGTTACACCAATAGGATAAGGTATGTAAATATCTGGCTCAGTCTCCTGCAGAGCTGACCAAAGATGTAATCTACCAATCAGGTGTTACCTTAATTGGGTCAACCCACATAATTACCATGTTGGTCCTTGGTGGACCCCTAGTGGGATATTGCCCAACTAGTTACCTAGACTTGTACTAGTCTATAAGTTTATTCCTAATGTTGGTAATATGATATAATCATATTTAATAATTAATGCTAATTTATACCATATCCTTATGTAATATTATGTAATCTTATGTAATGCGATATTGGCATTTATCGTTCGTGACATATGCCTTTATTTCGAGTTGTTACATCTCACAACTATATAACAACTTATGTCTATTTATACATCTGTTAAATTGATAATTATTACCTGCAATCAACAATAAATGCTTTTGATATATTTAATTAATATGTTCAATATCTAAATTACATTTTAGTTATAATCCCTAGTAAACATGAAGGTTCATGGTATCAAGGTCAAGGTCGCTAGAACACAAGACATCTGTGAGGTCATGTTGATTTCGTCGGTACGTTTGACTTTCTATATTTAGACAAAGGGCAAGCCCCGGACCATGTGAGGGTAAAGAGAAACAAACATATAACAATAGCACCCTCTCCCATCTGTCATCTCTTCCACCACCCTACCCTCCTCCCGCACCCACAGTTCATACCCTCCATGGTGGTATACATGTCAGTTTCACATCCTCCTCCAGATATCTGTGTAGCCCCCCACCCCAACCCTACCCCATAAACTCCATCCCCCAGCCCCCATCCCAATCCCCATACACCATCCCCAACACTTAACTTAGCTATGGCAAGCCTTTAATTTGGGCAACAATTCCATACCAGTCAGGTTCAGAAGGCAGACTTGGACCCCTGAGTCTCAGGGGGTCATTAACACTTTAGCCTTAGTCTCAGCCTTGTGGTTAAGCTTATCGCTGGATGTGGAATCGAGGAATGTGGGTGTCTGGATAGGGTTGATACCCAACACCACACAGTTCCACATCCCTTGATGTCTTAAACATAATATGAACTTAGAATTAGAATCCTAAATGCCCCAAATCTACGCACAATTGCTCAATCCATACTTATTTCTGGGTTTCTTGGAAGAGCTGTGAGGGCACAGAAAGTATACTATCCTTTTTCCTGTCTATTGTAACTGTTTATTGAGGAAATAAAAGCATTTATATAATTATATATATTTGCTATACAACTATTATAAGACAATACAATAGCATTAATCCCTTGCACAAAATGAAGTTTGTGGTTATTGTGAAGTTGATGAATTAATACAACTTCACTAAACGATATGGCTGAGATTATAAAGTTGTATCTGACCAACATTAGTTTCATCAACGAGTTTAAAGGAAGTATAAACTCGTTGGTTTCATGTTAACATTAATTTATGTTGGGAGAATTTATTTTGAGGTTTTGAGGGCCGACCAGATTGCACAATTGTGCTGAATTCGTCTAGCCACCTTGTGTATCTATCTATAGCCGCACTGGAGGATTAAGGAAAATGTACAATTCGCCTTCACCAATCCTCTCAAAGAACCCACATTTAAGACAAGAATGAGCTTCAAAATGCAGTTTAACATAACAGAACTGATACTTTAAATCAATGTGATACCAAATATACCCAGATATACCCAGTATTCATCATTTCTCAGCCAAATTTAGCAGAATTTCCTAAATGTGTAGACCTGCCAATTGTACATTTTTTGAAAATCTGACGCATAGATAGCAGCACTGGAGGATTAAGTTGCACATTAAATGTCTGCCACTCCCTGCCATGATAAACATGTCAATAACACATGATAAGGCTCAACATGTGATCTGGGCAGCCATAGGCTGTGTAGTGTAACTTGTTATTGCACTCCCCTGGTATCTTATTGTCGTTATTATACTTCCTTTTCAATTATTCAATGGTTACACACACTTATAATTCCTTCCCAATTCTTGGGGTAGGAGAGAAAAAGAGGAGAGAGAGGAAAGAGTGGAGCGAGAGGAGAGAGAAGGAGAGAGAAGGAGAGAGAGGAGAGAGAGGGGGAGAGAGGGAGAAAGAGAGGAGAGACAGGGAGAGACAGAGGGAGAGAGAGGGAGAGAGAGGGAGAGAGAGGCGGGAGGAGAGAGAGGAGAGAGGAGAGAGGCAAGGAGAGGGAGAGAGAGGAGAGAGGCAAGGAGAGGGAGAGAGAGAGGAGAGACAGGAGAGACAGGAGAGACAGGAGAGAGAGAGAGGGGGAGAGGGAGAGGGAGAGAGAGAGAGGGGGAGAGGGAGAGGGAGAGAGAGAGGAGGGGGAGAGGGAGAGGGAGAGGTTCCATTATCATTATGAATATAATTAAACGTTATTTCATTGTGTTATACATCGTTTATTGTCAGTTCACATTGTCCATTGAAAATAAAAGAAGTGATAATGAAATAGAATCTGGAAATGGGCAGCGCCTTTTATAAAAATCATAGCTTTTCTGGGAATTCCCTTCTACACTTTTCATAATCTTAGTTTCTTAGTAGAGCCTTCCCCATTATATGGACAGGTCCCCTCCTTGGACAACTAATCCGACCCTTAATATAAACGTAAATCTGTCACCAACACGATACTGCTGGCCTTTAACAATGCACCGTGTAATATGACCTGTCACAATACATCTGACAATAGTGCTGAGTATAGCATTACGATATCCGTCTACTTCCTTATCCTTGTACATACCACAATGTAGAGTGCACACAGGCAGAGGCACACACCTAATGCTAAATCCTGCTGCATATAATCAGTAGTTTATCTGTGTTGTTCCTGTGTGAAGTGGGAAACCTCCATGTCCTACTCAGCCTGTGTTACAGGCTCATGTTATTGTAGTTATCAGGAACTTATCAGTGTTATGTCTTATATTATGCTTAGTGTGATATTACTCTAAGCATTATGGTACTTTGTTCTTTACTTTGTTATTAGACCCATGCCTCTAGGCCTCCTCCTCCTTCTTCTTCTTCTTCTTCTTCTTCTTCTTCTTTTTCTTTTTCTTTTTCTTTTCTTTTCTTTTCTTTTTCTTCTTCTTCTTTTTCTCCTTCTTCTCCTTCTTCTTGTTTCTCCTCCTCCTCTTCGTCTCCTTCTTCCTCTTCTTCTTCTTTTTCTTCTTCTTCTTCTTCTTCTTCTCCTTCTTCTCCTTCTTCTTGTTTCTCCTCCTCCTCCTCTTCTTCTCCTTCTTCCTCTTCTTCTTCTTCTTCTTTTCCTTCTTTTCCTTGTCCTCTCGTTCTTCTCCTCCTTCTTCTTCTTCTTCTTCTTCTTCTTTTCCTCCTCCCCCTCCTCCTCACTCCCCCCCCCTCCTCCTCCTCCTCCTCCTCCTCGTCTTCACATGTAAATATCTCTAATTCTCAGAAACATCTCTAATTTTCAGAAATACAAAGTTAAAGATATCAAAGGCTAAATACAACTTTGTCATAAATATCCTAACTATGACAGCAACTAACCCAGGCCATCCCTCCCACACTCAACCCGACAAAACACAAGTTTCCCGAATGCATCCGGTCTGGATAGGCCTTTTCCTGAGAACCAGAATAGAAATAACATGCAAGACAAGAAAGCAAACAAAACAACAAGTTATGAGACCAGATGTACTCACTCAGTCAATGGGTAGAGGGAGCACGTCCTTAGCAAAACTAATGTACGATAGGGGAGTTGCATAGACGCCATTTTGAATCTTGATTCGCATGGAATTATGGGAGTAATGGTACAGTATTAAAACTAATGAAAACATGTTATGTTCGGCATCGATTATTTATCAATGGTCTAATGTCAATATCCATGTGTTATACATGTTTCCATAACCCTTGACTTCATCTTTCCCATCATGCATTTGGTTTTCATAAATCATCTATACAAGCTATGATATTGGTGAAAACAATTTTGCAACTTTTAATAAAAATGTTACCAAATATGTGTATGGTAGAGTTTATCGGAATCCAACCCTCTCTTACTCGCTCAGTCAACGGGTAGATGAGTCAGACCCACAGCACAATTAGTGTACAATTGACAGCGCTTCACATTTTGTAAATTTCATTAAATTAGGTTGAAAAATTGTTCGGTGTTGATCGTGCTGATTAACACCGGGTCATTGTGGCGGGAACGGAACGGTAATTTCTCACTACGTCCCGTGTCGTCATCGTTTTGACGTTCACACGTCCTCTTAAATTCTCTCACATCCACAGACAGTCGGACTTAGATTTTTCTCCCTCCCACCTCCCTAATAACATCTATCTATTATCTAAAGATAATCAAGCGGAACAATCTAAATGACTCTGGATACCAGATACCTGAATATTGACAGTTCCTCAATATTGACATTTCCAAGAAATATACCATCAGACATTGATACGTGAAGATAAAATCGTTATTCCCCACAACATCAATAAAACAGATTCAATTTAAGTTCTGTGTTCTTCGTTCATAATGACTAGGTATATCTAAATATATATCACATTACATTGATTAAGAAACTCTGTGCGATTATGTTCAACTGTATTTTTAACCTTATTTTTGCCTCGATCCAGCCGGTCAAGCGGTCAGGAGCTGAATTGGTGTCTAGAATAATTAAAAAAATACATTAAATAAGGTGTTATAAATGATTTCTTTTGATTATTTTCATTTACTATAGTATCTGTACACATTTTACTTTTCCTGATATCCAGATATAAAATAAAACTTATCGTACTTTCCAATGTATTTGCAAACTTTCGGAGGATTTTATAAATCAAAATAATGTGAAATTCAAGCTTTGATTGTTATTTCCACTGCAGCAGAATCTATCTAGTGGGCATTTTCACAATGTAGGGAAGTATTGCCAACATTACAGTTATATATATATATATAAGTATTTTTATTTCTTATATTTTTATTTTTTTTTATTTTAATTAATTCCAATATTTGTTTTACTTAAATGACTCACATAGCTTATAATTGTTATTACATGCCCATCTAATTATAATTTTGACGAATTTAAATCGTCGTTAGTTTTTTTGTTTTTTATTCCATTTACAGGCCAAGCCAAAATATTAGTTTAAATTGAATATAGAATCAGACTATACTGAGAACATCGTTTCACCAAAATGTATGTCTTCCTGAATGAAATATTTTTCAAATACAAAAGGTATCTGTGCAGCTACCACCTTTATCGATTACGTTTCAATTAATTTCCAAATCTGACCTGATGAAGGTACATAAAGGGAAACAGTTAAATACATTTTTTTCTTCGGTTTCGAATTCGATTATTTGCTGAATTTCATAATATTTGTGAATTATGAATAAAGATATGAGACACAATGTGATGTGTGACAGGAAAATGAGACATAAGTCGCCTCAAAATGGCTTTTAAGATATCATCATATTTGAAAAGATGAGATGAAGCTGATTCCAATGATGGTATAAATACAATTCTTTAAAACAAAACTACCCCAAATATTGAAACATTCAGTCCAAGTATTCCTGAGGAAAGAAAACTTAAAACATTGTACAATTTGGTGAATTGTGACACTTTCTCCTCGAACACATAAAATTGATTTGTTATTTTGACAAAACACTTCAGAAACATGTGTATGGGTCAGATTTTCAGAAGATGTACAATTCAACTTCGCCAATCTTCTCAAATAACCTGAATTTCAGACGGAAATAAAGTTCAAAACTCAGTTCAACCAAACTAAATAGATTGCTAGAATCACTGCAATGCCAAATATACTCGGATTTGCCTAGTATTGACCAAATTTCAGCCTAATTTAGCAGAATTTACTAAATGTATACAGCGACCAATTGTACATTTTCTGAGAAACTGACCCACACGCGTATAAGCCGATGACCTTACCCTGGAGGAGTATTATGGGATATCTGTGAGGGCGCTACATGGGTGGCCTTCTAAGACTTTTATTCTGACCCCAGATAGTGACCATTAATAAGCCCCAGATAGTGACCATTAACCAGGATTAGAGGTCAAGTTAAGGGTCACCAGGTACCCGTGACATAACACATCCTTACTTAATAATGTCCTTCATAAGCTGCTGTTACTTGCTGAGGGACTATTCATAATAGGGGAGTTGCATAGCCGCCATTTTGAATCTTGATTTGCATGGAATTATGGCAGTAAAGGTACTGTATATAATCTATAGAAAACATGATATATTTAGCTAAGAATATTTATTAGTGGTCCAATATCAATATCCAAGTGTTTTAGATGTTTCTATAACACACAACTTCATATCTTCATATATGATATTGGTGAAAAAATTCTTGCAATTCTCCATGAAACTGTTGCCAAATATGTCTAGGGCAGATTTCACCAGAGTGCATGTAACAGACGAGCGCAGTGAGACATGCAAGTGCCCTATTAACAACTGGGGGGGAGGAGTGGAGAATTTGGGAAAGGTTTTTTGCATAATTGTGTGACCCCCCCCCCTTACAGTCTTGTGCACAATTTCTTGCCTCCCCCCCCCCCCGCTCTTTGAAAATTTCTACAAAGTTTTATGACCCCCCCCCCCTACATTTTTGTAGATCTGAGGTTATTATTATTATTATTATTATGCCTCCCCACACACACACCTTTACAGTCTGCGCAAAAAAGGTGTCCCCTTATTATTATTTTAAACAAACAAACTTAAGAAACAATACATTTTAAGCAATATATTCAGCCTGAGACGTAGGTTTCAGCAGTTTATCTGTAACGGGAACCCACCCTGAGACAACAAAGCACCAAGGATAAAAGATATGTTGCAAGAAGCTGGAGAGGATGAGACTGGGACAAGAATGTTACTTACACATTCGTGATCCGTGTCAGGAAAATGAGTCATAAGTCGCAAAATATGGATTTTGAGATATCACAATATTTGAAAAAAGGAGATCAAGCTGATTCGAATGAATGTAAACATTAAGGACATCTAATAAGTACTTTTGTCTTTTTAGTTAGAAATTTTTATTTTTGAAAAGAAAACGTTTGCAATATTTCTAGGTGGATAATTACCAGTAAAGTAGCTAAATATACTCAATGGGATGATCTAAGAAACGCACTAAAATAATTAATAAACTGCCTTGAGATTTGGTACATGTATTCATACAACCACAAGGACTAGTCAATCCAAAAATAAAAAAAATACCAACAAAGAGATCTTGTAAGTAAACGACTTCGAAAAACACCAATTCTGCAACTTGTGACTCATTTTCCTAAACACATCACATTTGTATATATTTATACATGAAGACCTTGTTGCACGAGGAAGGTCTAAAGTCGGAAAACTGATGTCTCTTTATAGGACTATTCACATTAGTTCGTGCTTTTTAAAACCTTTTGAATATACCTTTACATTTCTAAGGTCATTCTATGGATTATGTTTCTACTTCTCTAGCAGTTTTCCATCATAAGCTATCACTAACTTTTTTTCTCAGTTTATTTGTTCATATTTGACCAATAATAGGATCTTAACTTTGATTACATGAGTTGACCTCTGCCTTTTTCGGGGTCACAAAATCCACTTTTTTGAGTTTTGGCTTATATACTCTAAAGGCTCAGGTAAAAGATTATGCTTCACATTGTTTGTATGTTTGTTTATTTTAAGATTTTTATTCAGCAAGACATTATGCAAGAAGTATATATATATATATATTGTATTTTTATTCTGGTCCTTTCAAATGTTACATCTTCCAGAATTAGGTTAGCAGTCTCTGCCTCAGCAGTTCTACCAGACGTAACCCAATTTGTTCAATTACAAGTTACTGGTTTACCTTTATAAGAACATCAATTTAAAGTTAATTTTACTACTAGTAGTAGATGTATAAATGCTTGTATTTCACTGTCCTTCATTGTCCATTTCAGTCCATTATGCACTATTAAAAAATAGCTCTCTCTTCAATTTAATGTCCACTACTTATGCATTTTATAGTTCGATTGCTTCAAGTCCGATCAGCCAAACCCTTTCCCAAATACTTATTTCTAACAATATAACAGTAGTTAACAGTACATGTACAGTTTAGATAATCTTGCTTTATCTTGTGATTTGGTGTTGTGTGTACACTATTCACAGAGCAAGCTGATTTACACCAATAGAAAAAATAATTGTACGTAGAAAAAAAAACATATGACAAAGTAGTGAATTATTCTAGTCAACCTATCAGGATTATAAACAGTAAAAAATGGTAATAACCTTACATATCACGACTAATTCGCAGATATTGATAATAAAACCACACACCAGGGACAGTGTCCTATGCATGACAGGCCAAGTTGATTGTGCTTGTGGGTGAAATCACCAGAAAATGTACAATTCACTTTCACCAATCCTCTGAAATAACCCAAATTTCAGAGGAAAATAAATTTCACAATACAGTTCAACCTAACCAAACAGATTGCTAGAATCAATGCAATGCCGAATGTACTCAAATTTACCGAGTATTGACCAAATTGCAGCCTAATTTAGCAGAATTTACTAAATGTATACAGCTGCCAATTGTACATTTTCTGAAAATCTGACCCATGTCAGTCCTTGGTGTTCCAAGGGGTGGCCAGACAGTAACCCTTTAAAGCTCCAAAATGCAGTTTAACATAACAGAACTGATACTTTAAATCAATGTGATACCAAATATACTCAGATATACCCCCTATATTCACCATTTTTCAGCCTAATTTAGCAGAATTTACTAAATGTGTAGAGCTGTCAATTGTACATTTTCTGAAAATCTAACCCAGAAGTCGACTTCTATGTGAGGACTCAGCCCTTGCTGTTCCAAGGGGTGGCCCGACAGTAGCAAATGGATGAATTTAGTGTCTATGATTGGTTTTTCAGGTAGGTCATTATTTTTTTCATTTTTTTTTAGATTTTTCATATATTGACTGGACTATTAGTGCTTGGTGTTCCAAGGGGTGGCCAGACAGTAGCCCCCATCAGCGGGTAGGCACACACCAGTAGTGAAGGATGCTGCATCAGAGCTCAGGAACTGGATGGATGCCGCAATCTCTGACGCCTTCCCCACGCGACGCATGGGAAGTTTCTTGGCTTTCTCCTCCTGGAACTTGGCAGCAAAACAAAGAATGAAAATCAGTTAAAATATCTCAGAATTAGCCTTTTTTTAAAGTGTTTCAAAGGTTTAAGTTGTATTGATATAAAAGTAAGAGATCATCACAGCTAGGGTTTTTGGAGTAGTTCTAAAAGTGTTGTCAGCTGAATGTTGTGCATGGACAGGGGGTGGGTGAAGTCACCAGAAAATGTACAATTCAGCTTCACCAATTCTTTTTATTAACCTCAAAAATAAAGTTCAAAATAGACCTAACCAAACCGATTGCTAGAATCAATGCAATGCCGAATATACTCAAATTGACCAAATTGCAGCCTAATTTAGCAACATTTACTAAATGTGCACAGCTGCCAATTGTACATTTTCTGAAAGTCTGACCCATACAGTGAAACTTTTGTTGACTAAAGTACCACAAATTGTGTGGAATATTTTCTGGCAATGCGAAATGTTTTCTCCATAAACTTAGAACTTCATATATCAGTGTTACGGTGTGGAGGCACTCAACAGCAAACTTTTGTATCCACAGAATTCTTTTAGAATGTCCGGTCTTAATGGAATTATAATGGCACTTTGCAGTTTTAGGCGAGAGGCTTTTCCTCCGTTTGAAGGGAATCTCTCATCTTTGGGCCTAGACTGTATAAGAGTAGGTAGCATGAATAGAAACTTGGTGTTGAAGCAAACCCTCAAAGTAAGTACAGGTTTATAGACTGTATGATGGTATAGGAACAGAATTCAGTTGACACCAATATTTTCTAATTTCCAAAATCTTGGTGTGGTCTCCTAAGTGAGATTACTACTTTTAAATCATAAGGAATATGCAATGATATGAAATAGGACAACAAATAATTTGATATGTGGGTCAGATTTTTAGAAAATGTACAATTGGCAGCTGTATACATTTTGTAAATTCGGCTCAATTTGGCTTCAATTTGGCCAATACTAGGTAAATTCGAGTATATTCAGCATTGCTTTGATTCTAGCAATCTGTTTGGTTAGGTAGAACTGTATTTTGAACTTTATTTCATCTGAAATTTGGGTTATTTGAGAGGATTGGTGAACTTGAGTTGTACATTTTCTTAAATTCTGACCCACGTATAAGACTGAAACATTGGTCTTACTGTCCAAGCGTCTTGCACTCCGGCAGCAGCAATAATGTTTGTGTGCACAAACCCGGGTCTGAAACATGACATAACAGTTATTATACCACAGTCGGGGGTTGTACACGCTGCAGATGAGTGGATACATGGTATCGTATGGGTCAGATTTTCTGAAAATGTACAATTGGCAGCTTTACACATTTAGTAAATTCTGCTAAATTAGGCTACAATTTGGTCAATACTTGGTAAATTCGAGTATATTTGGCATTGCATTGATTCTAGCAATCTGTTTGGTTAGGTTAAACTGTATTTTGAACTTTATTTTCGTCTGAAATTTGGGTAACTGGAGAGGATTGGTGAAGATGAATTATACATTTTCTGAAGATCCGACCCATATAATGTCAAATGGTTCCACTCGCGAAAATAGAACGTTTTTTAAGCCTGATTATAAGAGGGTCCCCTATTGGTTGACGTTACGCTCGCTCATGACATCACGCCCATTTGTGACGTCATACACAGTCCATGCCGTCGTTCATAAGCCAATCAGATATATGCTTGTCTAGCGCTTTGGCTTCAAAAAGCAATATGGCAGGTCATTGGAGAAAAGCGTGGTGAATAAATAGTTTGTTTATGCATTTTATTTTTATGAGATCGTGGCATAAAAATAGGATGCAAAGTTCTCGGTTCAAGGCATATCGCTTGTTACTTGTTTTTTCCACTCATCTATTTATACAATGCCCCCTCGTTGGCACCTGTGGGCATTGTAAAACGGTAAGTCAGAAACCAACCTCATTACATCCTACCATAACATTTTAGATTCATTGTTTTCCAGGTTTTGCCTTCTGGTGTCAGTATAATAATTTGGAATAATCAATACAAGTACATTTTCTGGCAATTGTTACTCATCATAATCAACCCATTACACTTACCGAACACAATTAATCCTTATTCCCAATCTTGCCGCCTCTGGAATTTAAGGGAGAAAGTTGAATGTATATATTATATTGCAAAATATTTCTGACTTATTGTCAGAAATATTTGTATGTGATGTCTCACTGGAAAAATGAGGTAGCAAAATTTATTTGAACAGATGATTCCAATGATAGTAAAAATTAGGAAAGCTAACAAGTATATCTTTATTTTAAGTTTGATATCTTTAGTTAAAAAAAGAGTGCAATAGTTTCTAAATATACTCCATGCAAAGACCTTCAGAACACAAGAATATATTTAATATAATGTCCTGAAACTTAATACTGTAAACGTATTTATTTTCGCGCAGATAAATTTTCTCCCAGATAAATCTGTTCATCAAAAGGGCCCCAAGCAATATTTTACCTGCGGCTGAACAACGAGTCAAGTGCTCCACCCCCGCTTTAAGCATTGAGTATCCACACGATAGGTTGGGCTGGAAGGAACATGGAGGTTTCTATAGTCTATAGATAATTAATAACACACAGTACCTACAACTGGGCAAGCACATACAGAACTGTATTGAAGCCGATGTGTCTGAACTAAAGGTATAGAATATGTGGGTCAGATTTTCAGAAAATGTACAATTGTCAGCTCTACTAATTCAGTTAATTCTGCTAAATTAGGCTGAAAAAAGATAAATATTGGGCATATCTGAGTATATTTGGGATCGCATTGATTTATAGTATCAGTTCTGTTATGTTAAAGTGAATTTTGAAGCTATTTTCTGTCTTAAATGTGGGTTATTTGAGAGGATTGGTGAAGGCGAATTGTACATTTTCTGAAAATCTGACCCATGTATAGTTTCTATAACACATCACACATCGATGATGAACATATAAAAATAAGGGGTGCAAATGGAAATGTACTACACTAAGCTAGATGGAGTTAGGAATGGAATTGGAAACGTAGAATGATGTAATAATTATGGCTTATCAATAGGGGATTTGCATGTGCCCCTGCGCCTGTCTATTACAGTGCATCCTGGGACGGATTCTGTTGAAATCTAACATACAAACATTTTTATCGAAAATTACAAGAATGCTGTCACCAATATCACAGCTTGTGTAAATGATCTATGAAAACGAAATGCATGATGGGAAAGATGGAGGATTGTGTTATGGAAACATGTAAAACACATGGATATTGACATTAGAGCACAGATATATATATACATTACATGTTTTTACACTGTACCATTAGTCCCATAATTCCATGCGAATCAAGATTCAAAATGGCGGCTATGCAAGTCCCATATTAATGTGTAATTTGGTTTTATTGTACTTGTAATTGTTTTGCTGCAGTGATTATTGTGAAGGCAATGTTCAATACTTACACGAGCACCGGCCTGACTGGAAATATTGACGATATTTCCTTAAGTAACAAATAGAATAAACAAATTGGATTATTCCAAATTAGACTTTAGATTCGTGTAATTATAAATATTTAACAGCTGCAGAATGTCGATAAATTCAGTCCTATATGTCATGATATGAGTGACTCTTGTATAAACATATAATAGCAGCAGAATATTGATAAATCCAGTCCTATAAGTCATAATATGAGTAACACTTGTATAAACATAACAGCAGCAGAATATTGATGAATCCAGTCCTATAAGTAATATAAGTAATAATATAAGTAACTTTTGTAAAAGATATAACAGCAGCAAAATATTGATAAATGCAGTCCTATAAGTCATAATATGAGAATTTCTTGTATAAACATATATATAACAGCTGCAGAATATTGATAAATTCAGTCCTATATGTCATAATATGAGTGACTCTTGTATAAACATATAAGAGCAGCAGAATATACATAAATTCAGTCCTATAAGTCATAATATGAGTAACTCTTGTATAAACATATAACAGCAGCAGAATATAGATAAATTCAGTCCTAACAGCAGCTGAATATCCTTAAATTCAGTCATATAGGTCATTATATGAGTAACTCTAGTATAAACACATAGCAGCTGCAGAATATCGATGGATTCTGTCATATAAGTCATAATATGAGCAACTCTTGTATAAACATATAACAGCTGCAGAACATCGTTAAATTCAGTCTTTTAAGTCATGATATGAGTAACTCTTATATACACATATAACAGCAGCAGAATATCGATACATTTTGTCCAATAAGTCATAATATGAGTAAATTTGGTAAGAGTTTAGCTAGGATAATTTCTGAGAATACAGCTTTGAAAAGTAACAGCTAGAAAAGTAAGACCTATGGAGAGCTCAACACAATGCATACCTTTAGTTTTGGCCAGGTGAGGGAGCGCTTTCTGGGTGAGGAAGAAGGGAGCCTTTAACAGGATGTTGTACATCTTATCCAGCATCTCTACAGAAGTATCCTCCAGGCCTTCCAGTACAGCAATGCCTGCAATATTAGCCTGCACCAGGCACAGGCAATGCATTGAATTGAATTGAATTGAATTGAAAAACTTTTTTATTCATTTTACAAATGCTTCGGAAAAGGTTCACTCCAGCTGATGGGAGGATTTCTGCCTTTCCCAGATGTTGTACAATAAAGTTGCGTAGAAGAACAATCTCGCCTTGGTCACTGACACAGGTCGAGTCTCTACAGCTTTTACTGATTAAGTTTTTAAATTGACAATAAACAATAATTATACAATATGAACGTCAATACAATTTTTTTCTCGGCTAATTCAAAATATCATGTGGGTTCTGACAATAATAGCGTGTGGTCCCAAGAATATGGTATTCGATTTATGATTGATTTTCTGATTTGTTCACTTTTAGGCGTTGGAAGATTTAACATCTTCCGACGTATTTCAAAATTACGTGTATTAATTTTTCTAATATCCATATTCATTGGATTTTGGGCTAGGCGGTGGCCAGCGAGTAATACATGCAACCTGCATTAGTATATATAAATATATTTAACTTTTTTTTCAAAAATAAAAATATCTAACTTAAAATATAGAAATACTTATTAGATATCCTACTGTTTACTATCATTGGAATCGGCTTGATCTTATCTTTTCAAATATGATGATATCTCAAAATTTGCTATTTGTGACTCATTTATCTCTAACACATCACAATTGTTCTATGGGTCAAATTTTCAGAAAATGTACAATTGGCAGCTTTATACATTTAGGAAACTCTGCTAAATTAGGCTGAAAAATGATGAATATCGGGTATATATATGAGTGAATTTTGTATCGCATTGATTTAAAGTATCAGTTATGTTATGTTTAACTGCATTTTGAAGCTCATAAGTCAAGACATAGATAGATAGATGATAAGGTAAGATACTACTTTATTCATAAAAAACTCACAAAGTAAATAAAGAAACAAACAATGCAAATAAAACAGACAAAAGAGATAAAACAGGTAGACAGACATCCAAGAAGTGTGCAGACTTAGGAGTTCTGCATTCGCGTATTATAGAAATAGATTGCAGATGCAAGATATATCTTTATGATTAGTATGAATCATTAAATTGCCTGCAGCGAACACCGGGGCCTTCAAGATTTATTTCCCCATCATCCTCAATTTCCATGGGGAGAATGGGGGGGATTAAAGTAAACCTAAAATGTTGTGGATCAATGTAAACTTGTGTTTATATGCATGTACCCTTCTATACTCCCCTATAGCCTAGTGGTTAAAGCGTTGGACTTCCAAGCCTGCAATGTTGGCCTGCACGAGGCACAGGTAACACATTAGTCAAGACATAGGTCAGACTTTCAGAAAATGTACAATTGGCAGCTCTACACATTTTAGGAAACTCTGCTAAATTAGGCTGAAAAATGATGAATACCGGGTATATCTGAGTATATTTGGTATCGCATTGATTTAAAGTATCAGTTCTTTATGTTTAACTGCATTTTCAGGTTTTCTGAAAATCTGACCCATATAATATGCCGGACTAGTGATAGTCCACCCAGAAATAATCCAATAGATAATAATAATCTAACTTTTGTTTAACATGTTTTAAATAGATGGACTTGTAAGAAATATGTTCACCATCATTGGAATTTGCTTGATATCATCTTCTTACATAATGGTGGTATGTTCCAGGAAAATGAGTCATAAGTTGCAAAAAATAGATTTTGAGATACCATTAAATTTGAAAAGATGAGATCAAGCTGATTCCAATGGTAGTAAACAGTCTAATAATCTAATAAGTATTTCTAGATTTTAAGTTTGATATTTTCGTTTTTGAAAAAAAAAGTTTCCAATATTGCTGGGGGTCAATAAACAGTAAAGTAACTAAATGTAGTCCATATGAGGACCTTTAAAAGTAAAGGATATATCACATAGATTGTCCTGAAATTTGATACATCAATTGATATAAGTCGAAGTGATAAACTCCCCCAAAATCAGATCATTCCATTAATGTAATCTTGTGCAAAAAACACTTTGAAAAATATCAATTTTGCGACTTATGACTCATTTTGCGGAAACACATCACATATGGTGGTATCTCAAAATCTACTTTTTGCAACTTAGGAACATTTGTTTCATATTAGGATGCCTAAAATGTGTAAAAGGATCTCGATCTCACCAGTATGTCAATCTGTCCAAACTTCTCAACTGTCCTATCAATGACGTCATCGTACGACGACTCCTGGGCTAAATCACACGTGATTTTCAAGATCTTCAGACATATAACATTTAAATTGAATTGGTATGATTATATTTCATCAGCTAGCCTAGCAAGATTAAAACCTGAAGCAATCACTCTTATACGAACAATATATGGGTCAGATTTCCAGAAAATGTACAATTGGCAGCTGTACACATTTAGTAAATTCTGCTAAATTAGACTGCAATTTGGCCAATACTAGGTAAATTCGAGTATATTCGGCATTGCATTGATTCTAGCAATCTGTTTGGTGAGGTTGAACTGTATTTTCAAGTTTATCATCGTTTGAAATTTGGGTTATTTGAGAGGATTGGTGAAGATGAATTGTACATTGTCTGGCAATTTTACCCATATATCATCAGAAAAATCATAACGATATCATATGATAATCATAACAACTCAATACTATCAAGACAGGCATTGATGAACCTGTTAAATCTGTTAAGAAATAATAATAAAATAACAAAATAAATTACAAAATATATAATAATGAAGGGACTTTACCTTATCCTTGGGAAGTCCATACTCGTGACAGTTGGCCTCCACCTTGGTCAGTCTCTCCTCAAATATATCAACGAGTGCCAGGGAATAGCCCAGTCTAGCATACACATAGCATGTCGCCTCCCCTATACCTGATCCCGCTCCTTGCAAGTGGACAAACAGTTAGACACAGCATTAGTACATATGATGGGTTTTAAGAAAATGAGTCACAAGTAAAAAAAAGTAATTTCGCATATCATTATATTTGAAAAGATGTGATCGAATGATGGTAAACATTAAGGACTGTTTCTATATTGTATGTCTGATGTATTTATTTTTGAAAAAACAATTGCAATTATTTCTGTGTGGGCAATTATCAGTAATGTAACTAAATATGCTCCATAGAATGAGCTTTAAAACGCAAGAATATATTGCATACACTGTCTTAGAATTTGGTAGATAAATTAATAGAGCTTAAAGCGCTTCAAAAGTAAGAACATTCTAACAAGGAGATCTTTTGAACAAATCACTTTGGAAAATATAATTGTGAATAAATTTTTTTCAGAGAGTAGAAAATAGCCATAATCACAGCTTTTGTTTTCATCATTTTCCCTTGTGTTGTATGTTGTCTAAACGATTACTGATAGGCCTAATCATGACTTTGGTTCAACCATTCTCCCATATTGTAGTAGCCTTGTATAATAGTTATCACCAATAACTCTTTTTGTGTATACTAATGAATATCCTTTTTTTTTCAAATTTACTATATATATTAAAATTACGGCTATCTCTACAAATTTTACTAGGATTTACAGAATAAACATTTTGGGGTACTCCTAACACTTCATTAACAACCGTTTTAAAAATTAATAACTTTGGAATTTCTATAATTTAAATAATCATTTCAAATATGATAATATTTCAAAATCTATTTTTTGTGACTTGTGACTCATTTCTCTGTAACACATAACATATGTTTTGGGTTTGTCAATCAACTATACTCATCTGATAAGAGATAAATCTGAGAGTAGAGCCTAAGGAAATGAGGTCTTTATGGGCCTGTGAATATATATAAGGACCTTGTCATGTTTGGAAATCCTTGAAAAATCGTCCTACTTGATACACAAATACCGTCTTTTTAGACAATCTAGATCAATGAGGGATGCATGCATGGGTCAGATTTTCAGAAAATGTACAATTGGCAGCTGTAGACATTTAGTACATTCTGCTAAATAAGGCTGCAATTTAGTCAATACTAGGTAAATTCGAGAATATTCGGCATTGCATTGATTCTAGCAATCTCTTTGGTTATGTTGAACTTTATTTTGAACTTTATTTTTCTTCTGAAATTTGGGTTTTTTGAGAGGATTGGTGAAGTTGAATTGTACAATTTCTTTCGACTTCACCCGCATGCATATATATGGGCAATACATTACAATAGAATAGAATATATATATGTATAACGAAAATCCTACCAGTAACAATTGCAACTGTGTCCGTCATGCTGGTCTTTGTGGGGTCAGTATTCTGGAAGATAATGCATAATATTAACAATAATGGACAGATTGCAGGATTGTATACTAAATAAAGCCATGCGTGCCTGAACCTATCCTAAGCCATTATATCTAACTACTATACTAGCGATTGTCCGCCCAGAATCAATTTTGATATTTTAGTAATTGTCCACCAAGAAACTAATTTACTATTAAATGTGTGAAATCGCCCCAAAAAAAAGTACAATTCGCCTTCACCAATCTTCTCATATAACCCAGATTTAAGTCAAACATGATATAAGTTTTGTGGGAATCGCATGAGAATAGGCTTAAGGTGGGTTTCCACTGGCTCGCTTGTATATGTGCTCATGGCTCGCTCTTGCTGGGCTTGTTTTTAGTGCGCTTGTCATTCGCTCTAGGTCCGCTTAAATTTTTAGCGCAATACAAGCGCAGAGCGATTCTACTGGTCCGCTTCTTTCCTTATGAAATCAATGGTAAATCACTTTGTGCGCTCTCACTGCGCTCTTGGTCCGCTCGTTTAACAGGTAGAAAGAGCGTTGTGTTGCTGTGCTCAAATCAAACACGGCAGATATTAGCGCAACGTCAAAAGGAAGCGCCAACGTCAAATTTTAAGAGCGTATAGAAAGCGCAGTAACCTATCCTATTGCACCGCTCTGGCTTCGCTCAGACTTCGCTTGTTAGGCGCTCTCAGAAAATAAAAGAGCGTATGAAGAGCCGCCCAAAAGAGCGAGACAGTGGAATCGCAGCCTTAGGCTGCGTTTCCACTGGCTCGCTCTTTTGGCCCGCTCATGGCCCGCTCTTTTTTATTGTCTTGAGTGCATAACAAGCGAAGATTGAGCAAAACCAGAGCGGTCTAATGGAATCGGTTACTGCGCTCTCTGTACGCTCTTAAAAAATGCTATGTGCGCTTCTTTAGATGAGCGCAGGACGTTGCGCTCATGTCTGCCTTGTTTGATATGAGCGCAGCAACACAACGCTCTTTCTACCTGTTAAAGAAGCGGACCAAGAGCGCAGTGAGAGCGGACCAAGGGATTTACCATTGATTTCATCAGGAAAGAAGCGGAGCAGTAGAATCGCTCTGCGCTTGTCTTGTGCTAAACATATTAGCGGATGAAGAGCGAATGACAAGTGCACTATAAACAAGCGCAGCAAGAGCGAGCCATGAGCACATATACAAGAGATCCAGTGGAATCGGACCTTTATACTAAGATATTTCTAGCATTTATCATTTTTCAGCCTAATTTAGCAGAAATTACTAAATATATAGAGCTGGTGATTGTACATTTTCTGGCGATCTGACCCAAATAGTAAATTCATTTCTGGGTGGACAATCTGATTACATGCTGCTAGCTATCCTTATATTGTCCGCGATTTGGGAACTATTAAAAATAATTCATGAAAGTTATTCTGAATAAAATAAGTCAACCAGCATCTGTCTGTCCAATATGAAGAAGCCAATGTCACGTGGTATGGTTGATTATTTGGGTCAGATTTTCAGAAAATGTACAATTGGCAGCTGTACACATTTAGTAAATTCTGCTAAATTCTGCTGTAATTTGGTCAATACTAAGTAAATCTGAGTATATTCAGCATTGCATTGATTCTAGCAATCTGTTTGGTTAGGTTGAACTGTCTTTTTTAACTTTATTTTCGTCTGAAATGTGGGTTATTTGAGAGGATTGGCGAGGTTGAATTGTACATTTTCTGAGAATCTGACCCATATATAAGAGAAGCAGACACAAATACATTTTTAAAGTCTTCTACATTAGGAAATCCTAAGTGTAGCCTCTAAAGGACAACTCAATTTAGCATCAAATACTTAATACAATGCGTTTCCAACAAGCAATTTTAATATAAAGAGAATAATACATTGATTGATTAAATAGCAGTTAACATTATATGTTCCCTTAGTTCTATTCTAATTTTGAATTAACTCAGGAGCAAACTAAAACAAAAGACATCATCCTAATTTGGTAGAAATAAACACTATCAATTGATTTTATTACTGTTGGGAATATATCATGCCCACTAATGAAATGATTAACCAAATTAATACTATGAATTTTCAGTATAATATGCCATTTCCTAAAATGGCAACGTCCTGGGTTCTATATTTCATTGGTAACTGGCCCCTGCATGCTGAGCCCAGCGTCCTGTACGCTGACCCAGGGACGTACGTCACTGATAAGGGGGCTAGCCCCAAATCATAGATGCAACAACAAGCAGGAATGTCCCTTAAATCAACATGTCCCTGCATGAACTCAGAATAATGTATAGTTAATAGAATTTAAACAAAAAACATTGCCAGAAAATTATCTAAAATCCTTTCTGACTTATACATACAATTTCAGAGCACATGTCACCTTATATTACCAAATTCAAGCTATAAGCCAATTCTTTCAGAAAATATATTTTGAGATATCATCATATTTGAGAAGATGAAATCATCATTAGAATCCACTTGATCGCATCTTTCCAAATATGATGATATCATGATAAATTCATGTTTTTGCGACTATAATTATTTATTTGACTCATTCCTTTGCGATAAATTAGTAATAATGATATAATACCGAAATGAATATGTATGAATTTATGCAAATGTAAATGGGTCAGATTTTCAGAAAATGTACAATTCAACTTCGCCAATTCTCTCAAATAACTCAAATTTAGTTCTACCAAAATAAAGTTCAAAATAGAGTTCAACTTAACCAAACAGATTGCTAGAATCAATGCGATGCCAAATATATTCAAATTTACCTAGTATTGACCAAATTGCAGCAGAATTTACTAAATGTGTACAGCTGCCAATTGTACATTTTCAGAAAATCTGACCCAAATCTGTAATTGATGGAGATACCAGCTTAATATGTGAGTTGTAGTCAGAAGAACGAAATTTAAAGTAGTAGAGTGTTGATAGAATCCAAGTAGTATTAGAAATGTAATCAATATAACTTAGAGAGAGGTTAACAATTGAGTAGAAATTCCCTAATTATTCATGTAGAACCTTTTGAGGCAGCGCGAAAATACGTTAACTATGTTGACATGCGTCATTTGTAACACTGTAAATGTTTGGCCTGAAGTTGTGAAGTTACCAGAAAATGTACAATTCACTTTCACCAATCTTCTCAAATAACCCAAATTTCAGACGAAAATAAAGTTCAAAATAAAGTTCAAAATACAGTTCAACCTAACCAAACAGATTGCTAGAATCAATGCAATGCCTAACACAATCGAATGTACCAAGTATTGACCAAATTGCAGCCTAATTTAATAGAATTTACTTAATGTATACATCTGCCAGTTCTACATTTTCTGAAAATCTGACCCTGAAACACATGTAATAAAAAAGAATTTAGCAAATATTCCGTACCCCATCACATATTGAAATATAAATGAATAGATTGCTTACCTTAATTGTATACCTCAGTGATGAATAAACAATTTTCTAATTTAATCTAATCTTACCTTATTAGTAGAACAAGAGTGAGTGGTAATGGAATGACTAAATGAATCCAGTTGGCCGAGGTTAAAGGCAGGAGTGGGATGACGGAGAGGCTGGGTGGGGTGATGGTGGGAGGTGGCTCATATACGTATAGCATAGGCTCCTCCCACCTAAACTGGAAACATAGTACCGTATTAACTCAATAAAACATCGTCCTGGGTATGACCATAAAGTGCGCTTCTGTCTCCTCTTTTCTGTCTCTCTCTCCCTTCTTCTCTATCTCTATTTCCTGGGTAAGACCATAAAGTGCCTTTCTGTCTCTTTTCTCTGTCTCTGTCTCTCCCTTATTCTCTATCTCTATTTCCTGGGTAAGACCTTAAAGTGCCTTTCTGTCTCTTTTCTCTGTCTCTGTCTCTCCCTTCTTCTCTATCTCTATTTCCTGGATAAGATCATGAAGTACCTTTCTGTCTCTTTTCTCTGTCTCTCTCTCCCTTCTTCTCTATCTCTATTTCCTGGATAAGATCATGAAGTGCCTTTCTGTCTCTTTTCTCTGTCTCTGTCTCTGCCTTCTTCTCTATCTCTATTTCCTGGGTAAGACCATAAAGTGCCTTTCTGTCTCTTTTCTCTGTCTCTCTCTCCCTTCTTCTCTATCTCTATTTCCTGGGTATGACCATAAAGTGCCTTTCTGTCTCTTCTTCTCTGTCTCTGTCTCTCCCTTCTTCTCTATCTCTATTTCCTGGATAAGATCATAAAGTGCCTTTCTGTCTCTTTTCTCTGTCTCTGTCTCTCCCTTCTTCTCTATCTCTATTTCCTGGATAAGATCATGAAGTGCCTTTCTGTCTCTTTTCTCTGTCTCTGTCTCCCTTCTTCTCTATCTCTATTTCCTGGGTATGACTATAAAGTGCCTTTCTGTCTCTTTTCTCTGTCTCTCTCTCCCTTCTTCTCTATCTCTATTTCCTGGGTATGACCATAAAGTGCCTTTCTGTCTCTTCTTCTCTGTCTCTGTCTCTCCCTTCTTCTCTATCTCTATTTCCTGGATAAGATCATAAAGTGCCTTTCTGTCTCTTTTCTCTGTCTCTGTCTCTCCCTTCTTCTCTATCTCTATTTCCTGGATAAGATCATGAAGTGCCTTTCTGTCTCTTTTCTCTGTCTCTGTCTCCCTTCTTCTCTATCTCTATTTCCTGGGTATGACTATAAAGTGCCTTTCTGTCTCTTTTCTCTGTCTCTCTCTCCCTTCTTCTCTGTCTCTATTTCCTGGGTATGATCATAAACTGCCTCCCTCTCGGCTCTCCCACACTTGATATAACCTTCGAGGGTGTAAAGTAACTAACCTCACTCACACACTCACTCACTCACTCACTCACTCACACACTCACTCACTCACTCACTCACGCACTCACTCACTAAAAGCCGCATTCTCAGTCAACATCGCTTAAAAAGTAAAGATTGTTTACTTTTTGTTCCTTTCTTTTCCGCCTCATCCACAAGTCTTTTGACAAGAATTTTGGAGGTATTTTGGTGTTGTCGTCTATGTAACTCCTGTAAGTGGTCTGGGGACCATTTTCGTCCTGCGTAGTGATGTCAAAACTTGGGTAAATTTGGTAGAATTGATTTTGTCTGAGAATTTTGGAATACTAACGTTAAATTAAAGTTTCTATCAGTAGCAACTAGTCAGGAACCCCGCTGGAAGACATGGAACTCACTTTCAGATGTGGGTCTATTATTTGTACACCTTTCTCGTATGAACAAAAAATGCTTTTAATTGAATTGAATTGATAGGTAGATGAGAATGGTATGTCAGTGATTGGACGCCTACTGCACTTACAAGCTGCTTAATTTCCCTTATTTAAATGTCTGAAAATTTTATTTTGTGTTAGAGAAAAAAGAGTCTTATAGCGGAACTCCACTATAGGTAAAAAACGGCGCCAACAGGCAAAATTTGTCGCCGACATTTCTAAAAATTCGGAAAATTCGACATGACTAAAAATTCTAGTGGATGAGGGGGTAAAATAGGTTGTTGGCAACACATTTATTTGTTGCCAACAATTGCAAAATATCTAACTTGATTAGATATTTTGTCGCAAAAAATTCGTCGCAGCCGTTTTTGCCTGTTGGCGCCGTTTTTTACCTATAGTGGAGTTCCGCTATTACGTCGCAAAATACTATGGTGTTGAGATATCAGCATATTTGACAAATACTTTTATATCTCTATTTATATTTGAAACAATAGTCACTGATATTTCTGGTCAAGTATGTAAATATACTTGAAGCCCTCAGAAACACAGACATTAAATATAAAATCTTGGGATGTTTTCGACTTATGACTCAACACACCGCATACATAATAGGGGAGTTGCATAGCTGCCATTTTGAATCCTAATTCGCATTGCATTATGAGACTAATGATACAGTGTAAAATCTATATAAATCATGACATGTTCAGCATGGAATACTCATCAATGCCCTAATATCAATATCCATGAGTTTTACATATTTCCATATCACAAGTCTCCATCTTTCCCATCATTCATTTGGTTTTCATAGATCATTTGTACAAGCTCTGATATTGGTGAAAACATTCTTGCAATTTTCAATAGAAATGTTGCCAAACATTTGTATGTCAGATTTGAACTGAATCCATCCCATGATGCACTGTGACAGACATGCGCAGTAAGACCTGCAACTCCCCTATTATGAGAAAGTGTGTTCAATCAGATTTATTGTTTACAAGGCAGCGTCCCTTACTGCTTTATTACCAGCTTGGTGGTAGTGACGTCACAGCTCGACCACGTGACCCACCATGTGACCTCCTCACGTGACCCCTCACTATGGTTAAATATTAGGCAAAAAAATATTACCCCCGCTAAAGAGGCTTTCCCTTCGTTTAAAGGGACTGTCTCATGTTTAGGCCTAGATTGTATGGGTCAGATCTTCAGAAAATGCACAATCTACAGTTCTACACATCTATCAATTTCTGCTAAATTAGAGTGAAGATTGATAAATACTGAGTATATCTGAGTGTATTCTGCATTGTATTCATTCAATATTATGTCTGGTCATGTTGAACTGTATTTTGAACCAAGTTTTCCTCTTAAATTTGGGTTATTTGAGAGGTTTGGTGAAGGTAAATTGTACATTTTCAGAAAATCTGACCCAATAATTATTACCGATTGAAAAGAATGCCACGAAAAATTAGAAATTGAAAATCGAAAAGACACTTGCGAACTGAGAAAAAAGAACTCGAATACCAAACGGTTGAATCTGGAGATTTATATCTTGATTCACAATAATAAGAGTATAGAAATAAGACCAAAACAACAGGTAATTTAAACAAATACTGTTAAACAGCCCGACGTCGACCCCCCCAGACTTATGTCAGGGAGTGTCGAGATCGAGGCAGAAGAAGTGGGGAGGATAAAAGGTTGTACATACCTGTCCTGGAATGTCAGGAGTATACTCCCTAAGTTATACCATATAAGAGATATTTTGGAGGTGACCAGGGCAGACGTCCTGGCGGTCCAAGAATCCTGGCTGAATGAAACTATTACAGACAGCCAGATAAACATACCCCGGTATCAGCAATGTAGGGAAGACAGGCAAGTAAAAAGAAAAGGAGGAGGGTTGCTACTATATGTTAAAGATGACTATGAAGTAGACAATCAATCCCAGGCCCATCTCAATATACAGAATAAGGACCTCGAATTGCAAATTGTCAAGTGTGCTAGGAAAAAGTCGAAGCATATTACGATCTTGAATACATACCGTCCCCCAAATGGCAGCCTGCCCCTAGCAATAGAACAACTGAATAAAGTAATCAATCAGATACCCAGAAGATCAGAAATCTATGTAATGGGCGATTTTAATCACGAAACAGACCAAGAAAGTTGTAAATTAACATCAACCTTTAAACAGAGCGGCCTGTCTCCTCAAATAAAACTGCCCACTAGAATTACAAAGAAATCGGCAAAAATTATCGATCAAATATATACGAATGCCAAATATATTAACAAATCAGGGACAATAAATAACAACACTAGTGATCATCTGCCAATATTTGTAATTAAAAAGAAGGCAAGAAACACATACGAACGAGCCCCTGTGACCACTAGATCTTGGGTCAATCTAGATACCAGTAAACTCTGCAATGAAATTGCAGAGGAAAACTGGGCGACATTTTACCAATGTAATAATGTAAATCAATGTTGGACAGAAATGTCAAGTAAAATAGAGAATTCTATAAACCAAATGTGCCCTGTACGACACATTGCTGATGCTAGGGTGAAGCCACCATGGTATGCTGGCGAACTTAGACGCTTGGCGAGGGAAAGAGATCGTGCCTTTAGGAAGGCACGGAAAACAAAGAAAGAAAGAGACTGGACAGAGGCAAAAGTAGTCAGGAACAAAATGAATTCTAAGCTCCAAAGAGCTAAGAATGAATATATATCTGAGCAGCTAGAAGAACATTCAGAAAACCCCGGGAAATTCTGGGAAATACTCAAACCCTTAGTCGCCCCTGATAAAACCAAATCAGACGGTATTATAAAGCTCAAGGGCAGCGAGGGAGAATTTCTAGAAAACGAAAATATCCCTAGAGAATTTAATAAATTCTTCTCTGAAATAGGGCCAAAACTAGCTGCCCAGATACAACCCCTGACAAATGCTGAAACCAAGTCTTTAGAAAACATGTTCGAAAAATCAAAACTAAACCAAAACCAAAACCAAAATTGCAAAAGAAATGAAGCCGAGAACGATAGAGACGTTCCATTACTCGGGTTCCCGGAGGTAACACAAAACACTGTTTACAAAATCATTCGGAAAATAAAAACCTCGAAATCCTCTGGTATCCCCCTATTACCGACAAGAGTTCTAAAGCCGATATATATGACCTTATCGCATCAATTCACTCACTTATGTAACGTCTCCCTGAGAACGTCCAAAGTTCCACAGGATTTTAAAGAGGCAATAGTAGCCCCTATACACAAATCAGGGCCAGTATCTGACCCCTCAAACTATCGCCCTATCAGTCTGGTAAAACTACCAGCAAAAATCTTAGAAAGGGTAGTGCACAGAGTCATTTACCCCCATCTGGAAGAAAACAATCTTTTGTATGATTTCCAATATGGGTTTAGAGCTGCCCACTCCCTGGAACAAGCACACCAAAGATTGTTTGAGTTTATCTACGGGAAGAAATGCGATAATGAATATGTCTCGATCGTGTATCTTGATTTTAAGAAAGCCTTCGATACCGTTAATCATGAGATATTACTCGAAAAACTCAAATCATTTCGGCTATCATTTCCAATAATAAATTGGATAGAACATTACCTTTCAGACCGTTACCAACAGGTTAGAACGAATGGGAAATACTCAGAGATGCAAGAGGTCAAGTGCGGTGTCCCCCAGGGGACAGTGCTTGGGCCACTTCTCTTTTTACTATACGTGAATGATCTCCATCGAGTCATAGGCAAATCACGAATCCAACTATTTGCCGATGACACCGTATTATATCACTCCCACCCCCTCGATAACAACCTTAAGGAGGAATTACAGAATGACCTAAATATGGTTGGAATGTGGTGCAAGGCCAATAAAATCTCAATAAACACCAAAAAGAGCCAAGTGATGGACATAGTTTTGAAAACAAATAACAAAAAGCCCACCACAAACCATATTGAGTTGAACCTGAATTCTGTAAATCTGGATTATGCTGACGAATACTGTTATCTTGGCCTAGTTATAGACCAAACACTCACATTCAATAAGCATGTCCAAGGGAAAATAAACCAAATTACTAAAAGATTACGAGCCACAGCCAAAATTAGGAAATCACTGAACACAAAAAATACCATACTTGTCTACACAACAATGGTGCGCCCAGTGATGGACTTCTGTGATGTATTCTATGCCCCAGCTCAGAAAAAATTAACAGAAAAGCTTCAGACCATTCAGAACTCATTCCTTAGAATAGCATACAGTCTAGGGAAAAGAGATAGTGTTAAAGAACAACACAAAGCAAACAACATCCCATTTCTAGATGAAAGGAGAGAATCCCACCTCCTGGGCCTAGCATTCAGAATGAGCTGTAGCGAGGAGTATGTAGATCAGAGAGGTCTAAATCTAAATCTAAGAAACTTGGCAAATGGCAAAACATTGAAAATCCCTAAGACAAAAATTGAGAGAATACGGAGATCCTTCATGGTGCAAGCCCCGACCCTCTATAATAAGTTATCAATAAAAGGAAGAAATTGCTCCACGATAGACGAATTTAAAACATTCCTAGAAGCGGAATATTATTCCTATTCCGGAGCCCAAAGAGAGGGGGCCCAAGAACTGCCGCCACGACCTCAATTGCATCAACAATAGAGGCTATCCCCATTGAAAACTTATAACGACGACTACCACCTTTCCCCTTTCCCTCGCCAACGTACTATATAGCACTTAAGAACATCCTGAAGATAGCTGATATAGCAATTGCCCACGGACTACACACGCAGCGGTGAGTGTTCTTTAGAATGCCTCCAACCCGTGTGTAGACCAGTGGCAAAATAAGCGGTGAACAAGAGTGTTCTTTAGAATGCAAACCGTCTACCGCTTACATTGTGTTACTGTATTGCAATTGATTTACCATTGTGGTCCAACATATATATATATATATATACATAGAACATAACGATGGGAAAGCACAGTCTCAACTGAGACTCCGCCGAACCATATACACAAATAACCTAAAGTACGTGAAGTGTTCGTTAGAATGCAACCACCTACTGAGGGTTCTAGAAAATAAGATAGTGAACAACTAATGTAATACAACAACTTTATTATATAAAACCATAGGGAAATGTCCCTACAATAACTTACCTAATTCTAATGTCATTGAATATGTATACTTGGAAACTATTGTAATTAATTAACTAATGTACAAGGGACCCCTTGGAAGAGCTAAGGCTACCATAGAAAGGGAGACCCATTTCCAGAATTATTGTTACTATTATCTTTATCTGTATTTAATTATGTCAAAACTGGAAATAAACACTATACATACATGTAACCATTGTCATTGAATAATAATAATGTCTGTGTGTAAAGAGAAAACTAAACAAAAACTAGAATAGAGTAGAATTAATATTGTATGGATGACATCACTTGGTGACACAAGATTGAGAAAACACAGTCTAGGCTCAGAGCTGACAGAGTCCCTCCAAACTGAGGGAAAGCCTCTCGTTCCTGACTGCTAAATGTCATTAGAATCACATTCGCACACCTACTCCAGTTATACCGTATATATTCTTTAGATAAGTCATTCTAAAGTATGGAATAATTCACAGAGAAGTTCATATTCATACAAAAAGCGTGACTCTTCGAATTTATGTTTACTTTAATCATCTATAATAAATAGATAATCAATTTAAATGCATAAAACAATCATAATCTATTCATAATAATGATCTTATATTCCTGTTATTATAGTTTTAAACACAATATTGGTACCAAGAAGTAGGACTGCTTCCATGAGCTAGGGTCCGGATCTTTAAAATGTAATTGTGAACTTGGTGCTTAAATCTAGCAACTATAAATCCCAGGACTACCTTAATTACCGTGCATATATACCTCAGACTTAAAACAATAGTAGGGGACTTGCATAGCCGCCATTTTGAATCTTGATTCGCATGGAATTATGGGACTAATGGTACAGTGTAAAGTATATATAAAACATGCCATGTTCAGCATGGAATGTTTATCAATGCTCTAATGTCAATATCCATGTATATACATGTTTCCATAAGATAAGTCCCTATCTTTCCCATCATGCATTTGGTTTTCATAGATCATTTATACGAGCTGTGATATTGGTGAAAACATTCTTGCAATTTTCAAGAAAAATGTTGCTAATATTTGTATGTCAGATTTCAACGAAATCTATCCCATGTTACACTGTAGCATACATGCGCAGTGGCACATGCAAGTCCCCTATTAGGAGAGCGCTGTGAGTATGTACCTAAAATAAAATAAACTGAGTAAAATAAGGCACTCGACATACAGTTTTTTAGGGTTCTAAAGTATAGAGGTTGATGATCATATTACATCATAAATGAAAGATATAACATGTTTGAGATAATATCATTTTATTTTCACATTGCTTTCTTTTTTAAAAAAGGCAATGCCCATAAACATCCATGGTGGATAGCGCGTATTTTCATGTAACTATTCAATGTATGGGTCAGATTTTCAGAAAATGTACAATCTACACATTCACAGCTATGAAGTTCTGCTAAATCAGAGAGAAAATTGCTAAATGCTAGGTATATCTGAATGTATTCTCTATGGTATTCATTTAATAAATCTGTTTGGTTAGGTTGAACTGTATTTTGAACCTGATTTTTGTTTTAAATGTGGATTATTTGAGGGGATTGGCGAAGGTGAATTGTACATTTTCTGAAAAATTGACCCATATATAGGCCTTAAAAGAATAAAAATAATAAAAATAATATTAAACCAGTGTTTACTAGCTCAATCATTTATTTTTTCTGACATGGCTGAAATGTGATGTGTTGAAAGAAGATGAGTCACAAGTCGCAAATTGATAGTTTTCAAAGTGTCGTATTCACAGGATATATTTGTGGGAATGTTTTCATTTTTGAAAGGCTTAACGCTTTTTGTAGCCTTAATACATGTACCAGGAAAGTTTAATGAATATATCCATGCATTTCTAAGGTCAACTTAATGAGTATATTTAGCTACTTTACTAGTAATTGCTCACCCAGAAATATTTCAAACTTTTTTGTCAAAAATATAAATATCTAACTTAAAAATATAGAAATGCATATTAGATGTCCTACTGTTTACCATCATTTGAATGGGCTTTATCTCATCTTTTCAAATATGATGTTATCTCAAACTCCATTTTTGGACTTGTAACTCATTTTCCTATAATGCATCACAAATTGGTCAGATTTTTAGAAAATGTACAATTGGCAGCTGTAGGCTATACATTTATTAAAATCTGCTAAATTAGACTACAATTTGGCCAATACCAGGTAAATTCGAGTATATTTGGCATTGCATTGATTCTAGCAATCTGTTTGGTTAGGTTGAACTGTATTTTGCACTTTATTTCCGTCGAAATTTGGGTTATTTGAAGAAATTGGTGAAGTTGAATTGTACATTTTCTGGCGAAGAGTGAGATGCATGGGTGGTGCTCCATGGGTGGTGCTCCATGGGTGGTGCTCCATGGGTGGTGCTCCATGGGTGGTGCTCCATGGGTGGTGCTCCATGGGTGGGCTGCCAAGACTTGCTAAATCACATGTTTTCCTGACCCCAGATAGTGACCATTAACCAGGATTAGAGGTCAGATTCAAGGTCACCAGTCTATAGGTCAATAACCTGGGCTTTATTAACTTGATTTTTACAATTTTCCTTTGATACTAAAAGTAACTATTGGTCATTTTAAACTCTCACAGAAAAGCCGTGCCAGAGAATTATGAAACCTAATTACTGAATCAAAGATGATATTGATATATTCTGACCCATTACCGCGCACAGTTACTTATAACCCGCTTTGCTTTTGATTTGGTTTGGAAGCATTTTGAGATGTTTGAACTCCAGAAACCACTTCAAATGAAAGCACTTTCTGAGCGGTTGAGAGAAAGTGGTATTAGATCTATAAGTCCGATGCTATTTCTGTGTCCCTTGTATTTTGAACAGTTCTAAGAAGGAACGTATCCTGATTATTCTAATCTGTTTGCCCTCAACCATCATAAGGGATTTAGCATATGTCTGAGAAATATGAGTTGGATCACCTATAGATGTACAATGGTCAGCTATACACATTTATTGATTCTGCTAAATGAGGTTTAAAATGGATAAATACTCAATATATATTTGGTATTGTGGTGATTCTAAAAGTCTTTTTGCCTTTGTTGAACTGCATTTTGAACATAATCATTGCCTTATTTGAGATCATGTGGAGCATTGGCGACAGCAAATTGTACATTTTCTGCTGATTTGACCCATACACGATATACTACAACGAAAAAGTTGTCAGAAAATATACAATCGGCAGCTCTACACATTAAATGAATTCTGCTAAATTAGACTGAAAAAGGAGAAATACTAGTCACATCTAAGTCTATCTAGTATTGGATTGATTCAAAGACAAATTACATTATGTTGGACTGTATTTGGAACCTTATTGCCCTAAATTCGGCATATTTGAGAGGATTGGTGAAGGCGAATTGTACATTTTATGTCGACTTCACCCACATATAAATATAGTTCTTGGTAGTGCTGAGGTAGGGGTATGTCTATTATGTACTCAGACTGATCCGGGGCCACCACAGGGATCCCAGATTTTTAGAAAATGTACAATTGGCAGCTGTCCACATTTGGTAAATTCTGCTAAATTAGGCTGCAATTTGGCCAATACTATGCAAATTCGAGTATATTCTGCATTGCATTGATTCTAGCAATCTGTTTGGTTAGATTGAACTGTATTTTGAACTTTATTTTCGTCTGAAATTTAGGTTTATTGAGAGAATTGGTGAAATTGAATTGTACATTTTTTGGCGACTTTACCCATAGGGGTCCCAGATTGAGCGGTGCAAAGCTTGGATTAGGAGGAACCAGGCTTTATATAACTGCACACAAACACCTATGTGGGTCAGATTTTCAGAAAATGTACAATTGGCAGCTCTACATATATAGTAGTTTCTGCTTAATTCTGCTAAGAAAATGATAAATTTGGGGTATATCTGAGTATATTTGGTATCGCATTGATTTAAAGTATCAGTTCTGTTATGTTCAACAGCATTTTGAAGCTCATTTCTGTCTTAAATTTTGGGTTATTTGAGAGGATTGGGGAAGGCGAATTGTACATTTTCTGAAAATCTGACCCATATATACAGGTATATTTAAGGTCGCCAGAAGATGTACAATACACCTTCAACAATCCTCACAAATAACCCAAATTTAAGGGTGAAATGAAGTTTGAAGTCTATTAAAATAATACCGCACAAATGTGTATCATGTTATTCAACACAATATACTAAAGTGTCATGACTATTAATGTCATTTTCATGATTAATAAATGTTACGTAGTATCAGTTAATAATATATTGGTCAAGTCTTCAGAAAATGTACAATTCGCCTTTACCAATTCTCTAAAAAAACAAATTTAAGACCAAAATCAGGTTCAAAATAAAGAATATAACCAGACAGATTTATTGAATGAACACAATACAGAATACACGCAGATATACCTGGTATTTATCATTTTTCACTCCAATTTAGCAGAATTTGAGAGATGTGTAGAATTGTAGATTGTGCATTTTCTGCAAATCTGACTCATATTATATTTTGTCCGGCCTAATTTAGAAGACTTTATTAATCATGTTCAGCTGCCGATTGTACATTTTCTAACGGTATGGACCAATATATGGGTCCATACCGTTAGAAAATGTACAATCCCGAGACAGTGCACCAGCAGGCCCGAAATGGAGGTCATTAATCTTTTTAGTCTCTATATATCATTAAGTGGTTATAACCCTAAGAATGTCAAGGCAGGGATTGATAGAACATCGTTCCATATACCATAATGTAATATTAACCTAATCATATATAGGCCTATTGATTATTAATTGACACCCATTTTTTATAACTAATATCATCAGGAATGAAATCGCTAATTATGCTACTGTCAGAGCATTAATACGGTGTATATCTATGATCCAGGATCTGACTCAATGCTCTTATCACTACAGACCCCCCCCCCCCCCGCCACCCCCCCCCCCCCCCCCCCCGCCACCCCATCCCCTTCACCATAATGATCACTCTGCACACATGTACGTGTAATTATGAGGATGTTATATGGGTCAGATTTTCAGAAAATGTACAATTCACCTTCACCAATCCTCTCAAATAACCCACATTTACAACAGAAATATAGTTCAAAATACAGTTCAACCTAACCAGACAGATTGCTAAAACCAATGCAATGCCAAATGTACTCGAATTTACCTAGTATTGACCAGATTGCAGCCTAATTTAGCAGAATTTGCTAAATGTGTACAGCGGCTAATAATTGTACATTTTCTGAAAATCTGACCCTTATGCTTCGCCAATAAATCACTCTCATCTCCTGTAGAACCGATCAGACGCGGGTCTGTGCTTCTCCTCTTCATCCTGGCGGGGAGGATATCAACTAACATGTATATGGGTCAGATTGTCCAAAAATGTCCGAAAAAATGTCTGAGAATTTACCTTCACCAATGATTTCGAATAAACCAAATTTAAGACAGAAATGAGGTTCAAAAACAGATTAACATAGCAAAAGAGTTATTTTAAAACAACACAATACCAATTACATTGTATTCTCAGATATACCCAATATTTCTCAATTTTCATCCTAATTTAGCAGGATTTAACAGGAAATTTTTTCCTGCTAAAAAAAAAAGGTCTTAAATCAAAATATATTTCCAGGAATCTATTTCCATGAAATTGAAAAAAAAACTACTACATACAATTCTGTATAAACATTTAGGGTGATCAAAAATAGCTATAAAATGTTTTTATACTTAATAATAGTTTTAATCTATGCTATGTTACGTTGCTCTATTGTTATACAATTGTAAAACGTACATTTCCTCTTCAGCAATACTCTCAAATGACCCAAATTTAAGACAAAAATCCGGTTCAAAATAATGTAAAGATAACCAAACACATTTTTTAAATCAAAGCAATACCGGTACCAAACATATATAAAACTCAGATATATACTATTTAGGACTTTTCAGTATGTATTTCGCAGAATCTACTAAATGTGTAAAGCTGCCAAGTGTATGAGTTCTGACGAAATCACCCATAAACTTCCTTAGTCGTTTTTTCTGTAAGCAAAGGAAAAGAATTATAGTGTGTCCCAGGGCTTGGGTAATGTTGTGTGGTTTTGCGGTTGTTTTACATGCTTTAGCATCAACCCCAAACCACAACAGGCAATCCGGTGTTGACTAAACTTGGACAGATTCCCTCGCTCTAAAGGTTATATAGCCCTCAGCTGCTGTGAGATATATTGGTGAAATAGTCAGAAAATGTACAATTCACCTTCACCAATCCTCTCAAACAACCCAAATTTTAGACAAAAATTCAGTTCAAAATACAGTTCAACATAACCAAACAGATTTTCTGAAACAAGTCAATATCGAATAATTATATTCAGATATATCTATTATTGTCCATTTTCCAGCCTAATTTAGCAGAATTTACTAAATGTGTACAGCTGCAAATTGTACATTTTCTGGAGATCTGACCCATATAATGTACCCTCTGCCTTCAGCGCTCTTGGCTCTCTGCCTCTCAGACCAGATAAAAATGGTATGTCAGTGATTGGACCCCTACTTCAATAATGGCTTTCCCGACCATGGAGTATGTATACGAAAGTGATTTTGCTGTCGGGAGCGAGAGGCTTTCCCTCGGTTTGGAGGGACTCCCACAGCTCTGAGCCTACACTCTAAAAACTGCGATTGGGCAACGTCTTCAGTTGATACACAGAATAGGACGCTAGCGTCCTCCTAGCGTATCAACAGAGGACGAAATTGGGGGTAAGACGTTACACGCATTTTAAGACGTTCTACACATTAATCTAAGCAGCAAAACTATTTGGAGATGCTAAACGTCACACAAGTAGATGCTAAACATCACGCCTGTAGATGCTAAACGTCACGTGAAATGTAATGTGTTCCAATTTAATTCTAATGAAACAGGAGGTCTAAACAACATGTTATTATTACTAATGATTTTTTTCTTATATATATATGTGTGTGTGTGAGCACAGCACTGGTGGAGGTGTACTTTTAAAAACATATCTGTATTGTATGTGTATTTATAACATATGCCAGCAGATGTAATAATTATTTTATTTTTATAATATTATGTTAAATTACTGTAGTTCAATATTCCATCTCTTATCTGAGATTCATGTAAAACGTATATATGTGATCCGTTTTAGGAAAATGAGTCATAGGTCACAAAAAATGGATTTTGAGATATCATCATATTTGAAAAGCTGAGATCAAGGCGATTCTAATCATAGTAAACAACAGGACATATAATATGTATTTCCATATTTTAAGTTTGATATTTTTATTTTTGAAAAAAAAATGTTTGCAATATTTCTGGATGGACAATTACTAGTAAAGTAGCTAAATATACTCTATAGGATGACCTTGGAAATGCATGGCTATATTGAATACACTGTCTTGAAATTTAGTTTTCATGCGACCTCAAGGACTAGGCACAAAACCATTCCAACAAAGAGATTCTATTTTGTGACATGTGACTCATTTTCCTGAAACACGTCAGATATGTTAAAAAAAAACTATACTGAGAACATTTGTGCTCTATGTATGGAAATGTATTAGATCCTGAATAAAATATTTTCAATTCAAATCATGGCCCACCCTGACTGCTATGGGTGTGCGAAAAGAGGTGTCATAAGGAAAATATGACACAATGAGCTACATGTCACATTATATACCTGACACTACTCACTCAGCTGGCATTCAGACTCACTGTCGCACAACTGACACCCAACCCTCCCTGACACTCAGAGGGTCATAAAAATCTGTACTATGAACTACATAATATAGGCCCATATCTACCCCCAAATTATTCTTATATCACTTTTCAACTTCTCTCCTCATGTAATTCCCCCATTTGTAATTCCAACCGACTCTTCATCTGAAAAAAAAAGACTTACTTGAATCGTCATTAAGAAGATTGCGCACTGCCCTAGATGATGCTCAATTATTATATAGAGGTGTATATGAATTAAATATCCACATTCATCTGAATGTGGCCGTAATGTTCACGCGCGATCACGCGCCGTCCTTGATCACGCTTCTAATATTAGTAAGCCGTGAATATAACGTAAATAGCTGCGTTCGTCAAAATCTCAGCTTCATTTTGATAGTAAGCACTTCATGTTTAAATCAATTGGAAGGGATACTAAATCAGTATTAAATATATGTGATGTGTTACAGGAAAATGGTCCCAAGTCAGAAAATTTATATTTTTCACTCAAGTAAAAGGTAAATGACCAGATTACTGCTGAATATATGGAATAATCCGGAAAATGTATCTGTATATGGATTGATAAAAATGTTTTCAAATCAAATCAAGTGTTCACAGTCTATATCGTCAGTGATGTTCATGCCAAAGTTGAATCAGTCTCATATATTGTACCACGATCAACAACTGATTCTGTAGCACAATGGATAGAGCACTTGCTTCACATGCAGGAGGTAGGGAGTTCGAATCTAGGCTGTGGATGCCTTTTTTCATAACGGTTATTTCAGGACGCTAAACGTCACACAGTAAACGTCACACATGTGACGTTTAGCGTTTTTGGAAGACGGTAAAAGACATGAGATGCTAAACGTCACACCAAAACAACGTATTAAAAGTGGGGACAAGAAAAACGTCTTGTTTTGTGTATCATATGAAGACGTTTGACTTTACAGTGTAGACTGCATCAGGCTCACTATATCACACAGCAGATGAGGGTTTCCAGTCAAATCGGCCGTGAGAAAACGGCCGCCGAGGAGCCATTATAAGTAAAACAGGAAAGGATTTCAGTGGGTTCACAAAATATAGATGAGGACATTTTGTGATCAGTTATAGGAAAATGAGTCATAAGTCGCAAAATATGGATTTTGAGATATTATCATATTTGTAGAGATGAGATCAAACTGATTCCAATGATAGTAAACATGAAGGGCATTTAAGAAGTGTTTCTATATTTTATGTTTGATTTTTTTTTTAAATAAAAAAGTTTGTAATGTTTCTGGATGGGTATTATTATCAGTGAAGTAACTAAATATACTCCATATGAAGGCCTTCAAAACGCAAGAATATATTTAATACAATGTACCGAAATTTGTTATATGGATTCATATGACTATATAAATGTTAGTCCTAATAAAATCAGAACATTTTGATAAAGAGATCTTGTGGAAAGAAAGCATTGAAAAATATCAATTTTGCGACTTGGGACTCATTTTCCTGGAACACATCACATTTAAGAAGCCCTGTTGCAATGACGTCCGGAGAAAAACCTCCAAAATATTGGTCAAATGACGTTTAGATGGGTTGGATAAAAAGGAACAAAAAGTAGAAAATATATAGCTTTTGAGTGCAGCTTTAACTGACAGTGCAGCTTTAACTGGGGGTGCAGCTTTAACTGACAGTGCAGCTTTAACTGGGGATGCAGCTTTAACTGACAGTGCAGCTTTAACTGACAGTGCAGCTTTAACTGACAGTGCAGCTTTAACTGGGAGTGCAGCTTCAACTGGGGGTGCAGCTTTAACTGACAATGCAGCTTTAACTGACAGTGCAGCTTTAACTGGGGGTGCAGCTTTAACTGGGGGTGCAGCTTTAACTAGGGGTGCAGCTTTAACTGGGGGTGCAGCTTCAACTGAGAGTCCTGCTCTGACTGAGAGTGCAGCTTTAACTGAGAGTGCAACTTTAACTGGGAGTGCAGCTTTAACTGAGAGTGCAGCTTTAACTGGGAGTGCAGCTTTAACTGAGGGTGCAGCTTTAAATGAGAGTGCGGCTTTTACTGAGAGTGCAGCTTTAACTTGGGGTGCAGCTTTAACTGACAGTTCAGCTCCAACTGAGAGTGCAGCTTTAACTGATAGTCCAGCTTTACCTGACAGTGCAGCTTTAACTAACAGTCCAGCTTTAACTGATAGTGAAGCTTTAACTAAGAGTGCAGCTTTAACTGACAGTGAAGCTTTAAGTGATAGTGCAACTTTAACTAACAGTGAAGCTTCAACTAAAAGTGTAGCTTTAACTGACAGTGAAGCTTTAACTGACAGTCCAGCTTTAACTGACAGTGCAGTTCCAACTGACAGTGCAGCTCTAACTGACAGTGTAGCTTTAACTAACAGTGAAGCTTTAACTGACAGTGCAGCTTTAACTGACAGTCCAGCTCTAACTGACAGTCCAGCTTTAACTGACAGTGAAGCTTTAACTGACAGTGCAGCTTTAACTGACAGTGCAGTTCCAACTGACAGTGCAGCTTTAACTGACAGTCCAGCTCTAACTGAGAGTGCAGCTTTAACTGACAGTCCAGCTCTAACTGACAGTCCAGCTTTAACTGACAGTGAAGCTTTAACTGACAGTGCAGCTTTAACTGACAGTGCAGTTCCAACTGAGAGTGCAGCTCTAACTGACAGTGTAGCTTTAACTAACAGTGAAGCTTTAACTGACAGTTCAGCTCTAACTGACAGTCCAGCTTTAACTGTCAGTCCAGCTAATACCCAGTAATACATGGGTCAGATTTTCAGAAAGTGTACAATTGGCAGCTCTATACACTTAGGAAATTCTCCTAAATAAGGCTGGAAAATGATGAATACCGAGTATATCTGAGTATATTTGGTATCACATTGATTAAAAGTATCAGTTCTGTTATGTTAAACTACATTTTGAAACTCATTTTTGTCTTAAATGTGGGTTATTTGAGAGGATTGGTGAAGGCGAATTGTACATTTTCTGAAAATCTGACCCATATACACAGACTGTTCTCTCTATAGATAGATGTGTATGCCTTGGCACCACCATCTAACCACTACAAGTGGCATGAATACTGATGCCGACCAACAACAGGTATCACTTTACCTGTCTCCAGGTGCTCTGTATATGGGACAGATTTTCAGATAATGTACAATTGGCAGCCCTACACATTTAGGAAATTCTCTTGAATTAGGCTAAAAAATGAAGAATACCGGGTATGTCTGAGTATATTTGGTATCACATTGATTTAAAGTATCAGTTCTGTTATGTTAAACTGCATTTTGAAACTCATTTTTGTCTTAAATTTGGGTTATTTGAGAGGATTGGTGAAGACGAATTGTACATTTTCTGAAAATCTGACCCATACCTTACCTTCAGGTACTGGAGCAAACTTTGGCCATTCTTCATTGTTCATTATCTGTTATTGAATAAAGCTAAAACATATTCGTGCTCCATAAACCAAAATATTTCCTAATTCATTGAATTTCAACATGGAGTGATATTATTGATACAACTGGAATATTCTCACAAAATCAAATTATATATTCTCTTAGTGTATGTTTAATTCCAGTGGCCAATAAAAGATTTAAAACAAATTATGGTGTCCACCCTCACATCTAATAATCTAATAGGAATTCTAGATTTTAAGTTTGATATTTTCGTTTTTGAAAAAAAAAAAGTTTCCAATATTTCTAAAAGTAGTCCATATGAGGACCATTAAAACGAAAGGATATATTACACAGATTGTCCTGAACTTTGATACATTGATTGATATAACTATAAGTAAATAAACTCTCCAAAAGTCAGAACATTCGAATAATGTGATCTTGTGAAAAAAAACACTTTGAAAAATATCAATTTTGCGACTTATGACTCAATTTCCTGAAACACATTAGAAACAGTTTCTGTCTATGTACGAAGTCCTTAACGTGTAGGGATCCTGGTCCTATTAATGGGTCAGATTTTCAGAAAATGTACAATTCGCCTTCACCAATCCTCTCAAATAACCCACATTTAGGACAAAAATGAGCTTCAAGATGCAGTTTACCATAAACGGACTGATAATTTAAATCAACGTGATACCAAACATACTCAGATATACCTGGTATTTATCATTTTTCAGCCTAATTTAGCTGAATTTCCTAAATGTATAGAGCTGCCAATTGTACATTTTCTGAAAATCTGACCCTAATACCCTCCCTCCCACTGTGCATCTCCCATGTCCTTATCTCTATTATATAAAGCATTCCTTCTGGGAATGGGAGCCGAGTAAACATAGGAGAGCACTCACTCTGTGTCTCCCTCCCACTCCTTGCTGTATTTATACCACCTAATTATATCTATTGCACCCTGTGCGTAGTAGAGTGGATCCTGGAGGGGGGGGGCACTCCATATTTTGCCCTCCAATATATGGGTGAAGTACAATATATGGGGAAATTCACATTCACGAATACTGAGGAGGAGGAGGAGGAGGAGGAGGTGAAAGAGAAGGAGGAGGAGGAGGGAGGAGGAGGAATAGGAGGGGAAAGAGGAGGAGGGGGAGGACGAGGACGAGGAGGAGGTGATAGAGGAGGAGGAGGAGGAAGAGGAGGAGGAATAGGAGGGGAAAGAGGAGGAGGGGGAGGAGGAGGTGGGGAGAAGAAGGAGAAGGACGAGGAGGAAGAGGTGGAGGTGGAAGAGGAGGAAGAGGTGGAGGAGGACAGGGAGGAGGAGAAGGAGAAGGAGAAGGAGGAGGGGGAGAAGGAAGAGGAGGAAAAGGAAGAGGTGGAGGAGGAGGAAGAGGATTAGGAGGAGGACAGGGAGAAGGAGGAAGGGGGAGAGGAAGAGTAAGAAGAGGAGGAAGAGGAAGAGGAGCAGGTGGAAGAGGAGGAGGAGGACGAGGCGGAGGTGGAGGAGGAGGTGCAATATCTATTCCCACTAAATACTTTATTACTAATTATTACTGTTTTCTTCAGAGAGACATGGTGAGTAACATTAACACCTAAATAGAGCTACCTATTCCCTATATTATGATTAATATTTCAGAGACTAAACGTGAGTGCCCTCCCCTCTCCCATGTTGACTATAACATTAATATCAACTAATAGGATGCTACAGGTGTTTTGACATCATTACCAACAATTATTATGATTCATATCTGTTTTCTTCAGAGACTAAACATGAGTGCCCCCCTCCTCCCATGTTGACTATAACATTAATATTAACTAATAGGATGCTACAGGTGTTTTGACATTATTACCAATAATTATCATGATTAATAATCTATTATTAATAGTTGAAAGATTTGAGGCAACTCAACTGAAACAAACCATGTTGTTAGTTTTGTAGTCTTTTATCTGGCGACCCTATCTATTATCTATTATTAATTATAACTCTTTTCCTGAGAGACTTATGGTGAGTGCCCCCCCCTCGCCATGTTGACTCCCCATGCCCCGCCCCTACACAGACACGCCCCCACGTCTACTACACATGGGTGAGACAGAAAATGTACAATTCACCTTCACCAATCTTCTCAAATAACCAAAATTCCAGCCGAAAATAAAGTTCAAAACACAGTTCAACCTAACCAAACAGATTGCTGGAATCCACCAGAATCAATGCAATGCCAAATATACTAGAATTTACCGAGTATTGACCAAATTGCTGCCTAATTTAGCAGAATTTACTAAATGTGTGGAGCTGCCAATTGTACATTTTCTGAAAATCTGACCCATGTATGAAGACGGTTATTAAGAATGTCACGCACCGCCTTTACTCTCACCTGCCGCCCTTTATTAACCGTGGGTCATGCGTGGGCACGGGAGGGGGGGGGCTGAGGGGGGCACTACCCCTTTCTGTACAAGACATGCACGATTCATGGGCGTTTCCTAGATCCAATCTCTTAGATATATATTGATAGTATTAATTTGATAGCTTTATTTATTTCATATCATCTTCAATATAAATTTTAAAATAAATATAGCTATTCTAATGTTCGTTTTGGCAATCGAATACTAGAAGCTGGGCACAATGTCATGGAAATGTTCATACAAGTCCGCTTTGTAACCTAGACATATATTCCTATATTTTATCGTAGGTATTAGTTTGAGTAAAAACTTGATATTTTATTCGTTCATCGAAACCAACAGGAAATCTTTATTATCTAAGTTCATCTGATGAGGACAAAAGGGCCTTTGTACCATAATGTTAATCGCCCTGGACGGTGTGGATTTGTTGACATATTGAATAAAGTTGTTTTTAAAAAAATCCCCCAATCGCCTTAGCCCCCCTCAGCCTCTCAGCCCCCTCTCAAATCCCTTCAGCCCCCTCTGGCCCGCACAGTCCCCCTCAGCCTCTCTCAGCCCCCATCAGTCTCTCTCAGCCCCTCTCAGCCCCTCGGTCCCCTTTCAAATCCTCTCAGTCCCCTCTTAGTACCCTCTCAGTCACAGTCCCTTTTCCGTCCCCTCTCAGTCCCCTTCAACCCCCCCCCCCCTTCCCCCGCTCCCGCCAACTGCCCCCCCCCCCTTCTACAAGCGCAACAAGTCGTGTATGTAAACACAGTGCAGTGACTCAGTGGTTCATTCAAACCTTGGTAGAGGACGGGGCCGGACCTACACACTATATCTACACACTAGCCACCACCACCTCCCCACCACCACCACAGCTGATCCTCACACAGTTCCACCACACAGTCGGCGATCCACACACACACACCACCGTCAGTCCGGGATCCTACCCTATCACAAACACAGCACACAGCCAGTCGGGCATCCTACCCTATCACACACACAGACCACCACACAGCCAGAGAGACACATATATTCTCAATACAACATTTAATATTTGCCTGGATCATTACAAGAACTGTCAGTTGATTGAGGAGGTTAATTACACCGGATTTATCTCATTAAATTAGCATATATATATTGCTTAATTCAAGGTGAAGAGAGGAGGATATTAGATACACACATGTGACATATCTCACTGGATCAGAATCAGATCCAGCTGGTCTAGATCAATCTATGAGAGATCGTTATCAATCAGAGTCCACTCTGATTTGTGTTACAAATTCAAATCGGATTCAAATCGGATTGCATCACCATTTCGCAATAATTGGATCACATACAATCAATCACTCGGATCGTATCATACGTGGAATACAATTTGAACATATTTCAACCCAATTTTGGACATATTTGGTACATTTTAATTCAATTTTGGACATAACTCGAACATATTTTAATCCAATTTTGGATATATTTTGAACACATTTTAACCAAATTTTGGATAAATTTCGAACATCTAAATCCAATTTTGGACATAATTTACCTCAATTTTGGATACTTTGAGCATATTTTAACCGAGTTTTCAAGTTATTTCTCGGACATATAAGTCTATATTAGCCACTACCCGGCAGTATTAAGGCGGCCAGTATGGGTTCCCCGGAGCTAGAAACCGCCAACACACAATATGAAGCTACCAAGGGCAGGATTGACAACGCTCTTGAGACGCTACGGAACCAACTGGTAAGTGGTATCATACAATAGTCTCATTAACTCTTGATTAACGTCACATTTCACATGATTTGACATGATTTGATCATGATTAGACATGAGTTGACATGGAGAGCACAGGACAGGTGGAACGGGATAGTTAATAGTCATTCTAGGCCCAAAGTTCAGATAAATCCCTTCAGATGAAGGGAAAGTCTCTCGCCTGAAACCGCAAAGTGCCATTATAATTCCATTAAGACCGCAAAATGTCATTATATTCGGATTAAAACGCCGAGTTCTAGGCAGGGAAACCGATTAGTGAAGTAGGCGTCTAATCACTGACAAACTATTCTTATCTGATCTGGGGGTTTGGACCTAGAGTGAGTGTTACTTACATCGAGGTTCTTTAATTAAAGTTTCAAAAATCTTTATAAAATATTTTACGAAAGCCTAGGCCTTCAACATATTGGGAAGGGATGGCGAAGTAAGACCACATTTAAGGGATATTCGGAAGAGCTGTGACTGTCACAGAGATTATTCCTCTTTCCATAGGTTTCTCTCTTTTAATTCTACATTGTATGACAATTGTTGTAAATGTGATATGGAAATAAAACATTATTATTATTATTATTGACATACACACCAAACTAAACATTTCTAACATTTGTTTTGTAAACACCCTCAATATTTAAATGGTCAGATTTTCAGAAATTGTACAATTGCCAGCTCTACACATTTAGGAAATTCTGCTATATTAGGCTGAAAAATGATGAATACCAGATATATCTGAATATTTTCAGTGTCACATTGATTCATAGTATCTGTTTTGCTATGCCAAACTGCATTTCGAAGCTCATTTCTATCTTGAATATGGGTTATTTGAGAGAATTAATGAAAGCGAATTGTACATTTTCAGAAAATCGGACCCATAATAGTTGTGGAAGCCCATGTTTGTACAGTAACGTTGGTTTGAATTTTAATAGTTCATTTGGAAATCATTTTTTTTGTTTTAAAATACTTTTATTCAGTCTGTCAACAAATTCTCTAGTTTTCCCGGGGTCGATAACACTATGAATACATCGTACCCTCTCCATCCTTGAGGAGCAAAATTTGGAAATCTTGAGAAATTCATAAAATCGTATAAAAGATCCGATCGTCTATATGTTAATTAATGTGCTGAAATAATACCGTGAAATGGTTCAGTTATCACCCGTGAGAAATCTTTAATTGGTTTTCCCACGGTCGGGGAATGTGGGGTAATTCCTCGTTAAACATCAATGTTGACATATTGCTCGGGTCAACGAGGTTCTTGCATAATAACGGGTTGTCTCACTCTTTGAGGCATACCGCTGTAAAATTGACAGCGCAAATTGTCTAAGTTTTAAGTGAAAGTAGTCTCATTCAGACATTTAAGCGATCCTACTGACTTGAAGCATACATCTCTGTGTGTTGCGTTGATTAATTTCTCGCTCAACAACTGACCCTGAAATATTACGAAGAATGGCCCGCACTTCTTCACCGCATTTGTGACGATGTGTTGCGGGAACATGAGTCACAAGTCTCAAGTCTGTGTATGGGTCAGATTTTCAGAAAATGTACAATTGGCAGCTCTACACATTTAGGAAATTCTCCTAAATTAGGCTAAAAAATGAAGAATGTCGGGTATATCTGAGTATATTTGGTATCACATTGATCTAAAGTATCGGTTCTGTTATACAGAACTGATACTGATATGTTAAACTGCATTTTGAACCTCATTTTTCTCTTAAATGATGGTTATTTGAGAAGATTGGTGAAGGCGAATTATACATTTTCTGACAATCGGACCCATCTATGCATATCTGAGGCCTTCCTATAAGGAGTATATTAAAATACTTTACGACCTTCAACAAACATTTGTTTCATGCTTACAATAATAGAGAAAAACTTCTCAGATGTTCTACTTATCTTTTTTTTTATTTTATTCATTTAAGGCCAATAGATATTAAGAGTTACATGAAAATATGTGCTAGTGTTTACATTCATTGGAATCGGCTTCATCTCATCTTTTCAAATATGGTGATATCTCAAAATCCTAATTTTGCGATTGGATTACTAGAGTTCGAAAGGACATACAGGACATATCTGATAATGTTGTATTTTTGCGACTTATGTCTTAATTATCTGTTACATTTTTACTTGAGAATATATGGTAGTTATGTGCGTTTATTCGAGGATTTAGATCATATCCGTTTTAAATCACATACATGTGCATGATGGGTGAAGTCGCCAGAAAATGTACAATTCCCCTTCAACAATTCTCTGAAATAACCCAAATTTCAGAAGAAAATAAAGTTCAAAATACAGTCCAACCTAACCAAACAGATTGCTAGAATCAATGCAAGGCCGAATATACACACATTTACCTAGTATTGACCAAATTGCAGCCTAATTTAGCAAAATTTACTTAATGTATACAGCTGCCAATTGTACATTTTCTGAAAATTTGACCCTCATGCTAACGTGTACGAGCAGGGATAATTGTGCAATAAAATGAGGAATTTACTGCGGAATTACACTTAATGTTAATGTCCGTTTCATGCTTAATTACAATTTGATAACCCTTTAATGCAAGAGACTATTGACATAGCCGGAATTGAAGGGTTATGGGACGTTCTCTGGGCCAATTCGCGACAAATAGCCATTACATTCCTATAAAACTACTAGAAAAAATAATTTTGGATTTATATAGGATGCAATGTAGTCACCCAAGGTCACTAAGAACATATCGGGGAATTACCATTACAGTTTCGCAATTGTGATATATGTGTCAGAAGTGGGTTTTTTTTAGAATTTAGAAGTAATATTAGTGTAAATTCTTGTAAACAAATGACAGGTAATACAGTTGGGACAATAGGGGATTTGCATGTCTCACTGCGCATGTCTATAACAGTGCATGCTGCGATAGATTCAGTTCAAATCTGACATACAAATATTTAGCAAGAATTTTATAGAAAATTGCAAGAATGTTTTCAACGATATCATAGCTTTTGTAAATGATCTATAGAAAACAAATGCATGATGGGAAAGGTGAAGTTGTGTGTTATAGAAATATCTAAAACACATACATGTTGATATTGGACCACTGATAAATATTCCAAGCTAAAGATAACATGTTTCTATAGAATTTATACTATACCATTTCTCCCATAACTCCATGCGAATCAAGATTCAAAATGGCGGCTATGCAACTCCCCTATTGGCGTAAAGGATAATGGGTTCACATACAAGTTCAATATAAGTTTGAGGAGTGGGTTAGATTTACCCTGTTTCACAAATACTGTACTAAACAGGGATTTGAGTGATAATTCAATTATTCAGGAATAATCCGGAAAACATAGGGTTTTATTATATTAATCATTTTCTAATCAAATCTGATATACAAATATTTTACAACATTTTTATCTAAGTACGCAGAACCTTTACTCTAAAATACAAGTCCCGTAACTAATGATCAAGATGGCGGACATGCAAGTCCCCTATTGAGCCTGACTCTGACATACAACTCTCATAATTCCTTGCAATATATGATACAGTATGACGTACATACAAGTCTCCAATTCAACCGACATAATCTCACTGTCTGCACATATTGCGCACTTCGACAACACTATGGGTCAGAGTTTCAGAAAATGTACAATATTCGCCTTCACCAATCCTCTCAAATAACCCACATTTAAGACAAAAATAAGCTTCAAAATGCAGTTTAACATAACAGAACTGATACTTTAAATCAATGCCATACCAAATATACTCGGATATACCCAGTATTCTTTATTTTTCAGCCTAATTCAGCAGAATTTCCCAAATGTGTACAGCTGCCAATTGTACATTTTCTGAAAAATGTACAATTGGCAGCTGTACACATTTAGTAAATCCGACTAAATAAGGCTGCAATTTGGTCAATACTAGGTAAATTCGGGTATATTCGGCATTGCATTGATTCTAGCAATCTGTTTGGTTAGGTTGAACTATATTTTGAACTTTATTTTCATCTGAAATTTGGATTATTTGAGAGGATTGTTGAAAGTGAATTGTACATTTTCTGGCGACTTCACCCATATGTATTTATATTGCGCACTTCGACTTCTACCAGTCTATGGTAAGGGTACTATCAGTAGGGCCGATATACAGTGGATGGTTTACCTACATTGACATGTTAATTCATACTGCAACATTACCTGTCCGATCCCATGCATGTATAATTACCGCAGGTTTGGCACCTGGTAGACAATACTGCTGTCAGTTTAACTCTTGGATATCAGGATTCTCGAATTAACTTATCATTTAGTGAAGTCGTCATACTACAGACACACATGGGTCATATTGACAGAAAATGTACAATTCGCCTTCACCAATCCTCTCAAATAACGCACATTCATATATGACAAAACCAAGCTTCAAAATGCAGTTTAACATAACAGAACTGATCCTTTAAATCAATGCGACACCAAATTTACTCAGATATACCTGGTATTCATCATTTTTCAGCCTAATTTAGCAAAATTTACTAAATGTGTACAGCTACCAATTGTACATTTTCTGAAAATCTGACCCACATGCATTCCTCTTTGTTCAACGATTTTGGTTGTGTAAATTTATTGAGTGTGTATATTGTACTTTATTTATCATGAGAAACATTCAACCACTAGGTTGTACTAGATAAAGCCACAATCACTAAATCTGACTAATAATGAATATTCATGTATGGCTATATACTAAAGAGTTGTATATCATTGTTCAATTTCATAATATGGGTCACATTTTCGGAAAATGTACAATTGGCAGCTGTATACATGTAGTAAATTCTGCTAAATAAGGCTGCAATTTGGTCAATATAGGGTAAATTCGAGTATATTAGGCATTGCATTGATTCTAGCAATCTGTTTGGTTAGGTTGAACTGTATTTTGAACTTTATTTTCGTGGGTTATTTGAGAAGGGTTTCGTGGGTTATTTGAGAAGATTAGTGATGGTGAACTGTACAATTTCTGAAAATCTGACCCATATATGTCTCTATCAGCAGTGTTTCAAAATACATTTAACTAAACTCATGCCCTTTGGTGTCATTATGCTACATATTTCACCCTTACATTTATTAATTTAATAATCGTATATTTATCCTTATTGTAAACAGTTAGATTCCTTTATTCATAGTTCAGTGTAATTATATAAGGGCTATTACCGACACATTTAATGAGATTTTTGTTAATCAAAGGTAACTTCTCCTGAAAAACTTACTCTTAAGGATTCAAGCACACGACACTCAATACAAGTCTGCAATTCTTTTGAGGGAAATCTTTGTTGTAAGAGTCTGTGAGTGACAGATACAGATCCATAAACCCTGTTATGATTGACACTACTGGTGTGATTTATGTGTTTATACCTAGTGAGATCAGATAGGGGTATATGGGTCAGATTTTCAGAAAATGTACAATTCACCTTCACCAATCTTCTCAAATAACCCAAATTTCAGTCAAAAATAAAGTTCAAAATACAGTTCAACCTAACCAAACAGATTGCTAGAATCAATGCAACGCTGAATATACTCGAATTTACCTAGTATTGGCCAATTTGCAGCCTAATTTAGCAAAATTTACTCAATGTGTACAGCTGCCAATTGTACATTTTCTAATTTTCTGCTTCCATCCTCTCAGTTTCTCGTTAGCCTGGTTCCTATAGTCCCACAGGTAGATCCAGGTTAATGAGCTTCAAAATGCAGTTTAACATAGTAGAACTGATATTTTAATACAACACAATACCAAATATACTCCGATAAACCTAGCATTCCCTCATTTTTCATTCTATTTTAGCAGGATTTCCTAAATGTGTAGATCTGCCAATTGTACATTTTCTGATGATCTGACTCATATACAAGTGGAGACTAAGGCCCACATGATCGTACCCACCAGGTTATGAAGGCTGTAGTATAATGCTTTATATTTTTTTCTATTTCATAGACTTCCTCACATACACCCTCATACCTTCATTTATGATGCGTCACAGAAATATGTCTTTAAAGTTGAAAGAATTGTGTTTTCTTTCCATAAGATCTAACCACTGTATTGTAGGAGTGTTTTTATTGTTTGTATGTTTAGTCTTTTTACCTATAATTTCAAAAGACTGTGTACAGGATATATATCTATGTGTTTCTAGGTACATCCTAAGTAATATATTTATCTAGTTTACTTGTGATTCTCCATCTAGATATACAGGTAACCTTTTGGGGACAAAAATGAAAAAATGAAATGGAAACTAATCTGATTTCCGCAATTTTAAGATTTTTGGAATCTGCTTGTTTGCTACCAACAAAAACTCATTTGTGTGACTTTAGACTCTATTTCCTGAGTCACATAAACTTTTTTTAATTGTTTTTTTTGAGAGCTTAAGTTAAGTACCTCAATATATTAGGTTCAAATTCACAGAATAGCTCCTCTGGTCACCATTGCGGGTGGTATTCCCCCAGAGACATGAGCCGACTTATTTGTCATTATTACGTGTATTTAGATGTATATAACGAAATAGATGTATATAACGATATGTTTATAAGGATTTAGGATTGTATTGGATTAGATAACTTGTATTTCGATATTAATCGCTATAAGACAACTACTCCAGCAGAAGGGAGGTTTTTCTGCGTTGGATGTGTCGGGATTATATATTTCGCTTGTCGGTGTGTGATTTATAACACTATAAGAAATCATAATTAATAGTTTAACCTTTTGTTGAACTACAAACATACCTTGGCCAACTATCATGCCATACATTATATTTAGAACCTTTCATTGAGCAACAGATCAATCTGAAGGGTCTAGGTCGCCAGAAAATGTACCAATCCTCTACAATTATTTATTCCATGTGAATCAAGATTCAAAATGGCGGCTATGCAAATCCGCTATTGTACATTTCCTAACGACACCTATATGGGTCAGACCTTTCCAAAATGTACAATTAGCAGCTCTACACATTTAGGAAACTCTGCTAAATTAGGCTGAAAAATGATGAATACTGGGGTATATCTGAGTATATTCAGTGTCGAATTGATTTATAGTATCAGTTCTGCTATGTTAAACTGTATTTTGAAGCTCATTTCAGTCTTGAATTTCGGTTTATTTGAAAGAATTAATGAAAGCGAATTGTACATTTTCAGAAAATCTGACCCATATACTACGACTATCTACCTAAAGCACTGTAGCCAGCCCTCCAACCATTCCTACA